>CM050414.1:5970483-6281439 GCA_027564155.1 Gymnocypris eckloni scoliostomus | reverse complement strand
TAACCCAGTTGTTGAAGTTGCTTGCAGAGTGTAGGTTTGCAATCTTGCACTGAAGCTGGTATAGTTTTTTAGTATGCTAATTTTTTGCTAAGAGTTGAAGTGCAGCTGCTAATCTTTATAGAGAGTATTGTTACCCAAATCTATATATTGATATACTTATAAAGTATTTTTTAAATATTAGTTTTCCCACAAATAAGACGTGTAATATGTCTTGATGAGACATCATACCTTAGTGAACTATGAAAATAAGTTTCATATGGTTTCTTGAAAAGTTGTAGTTTGTCACTCAGAGAGACAATAACCACCAAAACCTTTACAATGTCCCAATTGTTTAACCGCCTTTTGTGCATTTACGTATTCCTTATTAACAAACACTAAGATTATTTCTATATTACTCATGTTAATTATTTCCTGAAAAAAATGCCAGGAAGTCAATGTGTGACTGAATATTATAAGACTCTTTCAAAGAACCATTATCGGTTCTTTAATGTTTTTTTGTGCCTGTTTATATGACATGGAATGTGTTTAAAAAGATTTGAAATCAATATTAGAAAATACTCTCACAGGAATGTGTTTAGGCTGGTCAACCGTGTCATTTGTGCCAAATTCTTACACAAAATCTTTGTTCATTCAAACGCATGGGAAACGGACAATACATTCTCTCTCAACAGAAGTAAAACATGCATACAAAAAACTAATGTTTTCTTATTGGAAATGCTATTTATTGACTTATTTGCTCGTAAATATTTAGATTGCAAAGGAATGTGTTTTTTCTATTTGAAACTTCAGTTTTGCTTCATGATAGAAGACTGTTAATTGATGATAATGGTAATAAAGGTTTTTGTCATCATATTGTCTGCTTGTTTGAATTAAAAAGCTGTCACCTTTATTAGTACAGAAAAGAGAATCTCAGAGACAAATGTCCTCCATATATTCATTCACAAAATGCTAATATTATCTCTCCTGCCATCATGCCACATGATTTACTCAGAAGTGAAATTGGACACTTTGACAATACTGGATCCGGGTTGTATAGTTCTGCTACAAACTCTTAAAATGAGGTGCTGAAACGTGTGTGTGCTACAGACAGAGATACACAGAGTCCACATTGTAAATCTTTGACAATTACACAATATTGTCACTTCACTCACCAAGATCTCAGAAATAATATACGTCAGTTTTCAGAAAACCAGACTCTTCTGTACAAAACATCTATAGGCTAAACACACAGATCAGTTCAATCAATGTCAAATGTCAATACGAGGACAGAAATATCATCTATCTTACAGAGCAGTTAAACAGATTTTACTGGGACTAGTAAACATGGCAAATGTTTCCAACTTTTTCCAGTAAGAGTTTGCACTAAACCAATGGACTTCTTTTTTTCTTCATGTAATTCATAATTTTCTTAGTACATTATTAAACTGTAATTATAATCATCGTGAAACTTTAAACAGTGATATTAAAGCCACTGATATTCGTCATTCAAATTAAACGCACAAGAACTATGATGTCACCGTAGAATTTGCACACTGAGCTCTGATTGGTGTTAAATATTTGCATGATTATAATCGATTTTCTTTGTTTAGCTATTTGATAAAAACGAGTTCAGAACGCAAGACCACAGACGCTTCCTATCTGTTGCATTATATCAGGTTATAGCTATATAATATCTATCCATTTGTTTATCTATATAGCCTTGTGTTTCAACTTCTCTGAGTATGATTTTACTTTAACGCTATCTTTTATCTGCTTTCCAAGTATTAGGCTGTGATTGCTTTAATGAAAACGAATCTAGTTTAATTAGATTTATTCTTCTGTATAATAGTTGTAAATCCTAAATGTGTGTTTTATTTGAAATTGCTGACTGAAATCGTTTGAGCTCGTGTGAGGCAGCGCGTCGCTGGGCGTGGCGTCGATCTGTGATGAACAGTGTTTTCCGCGAGCTGCTTGTAAAGCCATGTGTTGCGCTCGCGGTGCGTCAGATGACGTCCCTGCCGCTTCTGCATCATGTACCTCAGACGCGAATGCAAGCCACTTTAAAGTGGAACGTCAAACTATAACAACAACTCTGAAAAGAGGGTAAGTAACTCCACCTCATCAAAATAAATGTTTCTGTAATAAGTTTCTACTCGAGGGAACATCTGGAAGTGAGGAAAGAAACAACGCGTCTTTAATGGTCTTGAATGAGTCTATGCAGGGAATGAATACAAATAACGTCGTTTGTTTGAATCAACAGATGGCCGTGTTGGCAAATCACATACTTTGGAGATCCGTGGATTATTGCAGATCGGTTCTTTTAACACGGGACAAGCAGCACAGAGTGACTGACAGACTCTTGACATCCTAAATACGGTCTGAAGGTGTTTCTCGGTGTAATGGATTTGCTGTACATCGCTATAGAGCTGGTGATCGCCGTCCTGTCTATCGCCGGTAATGTGCTGGTGTGCTGGGCTGTGGCCATCAACTCCACTCTCAAGAACGCCACCAATTACTTTCTGGTGTCACTAGCCGTGGCAGATATTCTGGTTGGATGTCTTGCCATCCCTTTTGCTATTACAATAAGCATTGGTCTGCAGTCAGACTTTACGGATGCCTTTTCCTGGCGTGTTTTGTTCTGGTACTGACTCAAAGTTCAATATTTAGTCTTCTGGCGGTTGCCGTCGACAGATATCTGGCTGTAAAATCCCCTGAGGTGAGTTTTTCAGATTATTCATGTTCATTAAAACGCTGTGATTCGTGTTATTGTGTGTGTGTGTGTGTGTGTGTGTGTGTGTATATATATATATATATATATATATATACACACAGTTTCACAGCTATCTTGAAACAAGCTCTGACATTTACACGCGCGTGCAGCATAAACCTGTTCTTCACGGTCTTCTGCATTTTCAGTCCTGAGTGAATTATCAAATAGTAGGCCTACACTTTCTCATTAATATTAGCCTATATAATTGATTCATCGTCTCATCACAAATAAACACACAACAAACGACCAGTAAGTATCTTTCATGAAAGGCGTTGTATTGATTGTATATGCGATCAATATGATGCTCGTGCCTCTTTTGCAATTCGTTCAAAAGTTCATCAAGTTTGTCGAAGTTAAAACACGGAAAGACTGATCCAGGACAGCGCGAATATATATGTCACGCACTCGAATGGATGTCGGCCTAATTGTTTTAATTAATAGGTACATTTAAGGAAGGCAATTAAGAAAAAGGCGGTTGCTCATTGTCACTTGTCCCGTCACATTTCTTCAAAATGAATGGAAAGACTGACGAAAGGAATTACATATTGACTGACTGATATACAAACATGTGTGTACGTGTAATTCTTTCTGCTTTATGCCATGTAATACTGAAGCACACTTATGACGGTTTCTCTTCCACAGCCAACATTGTTAAGTCCTGTGAATTGAGAGAAACTGCATTTCCAGTGTTTTTAATGATAGTGTTGGATAAGGACATGCTTACAGTAGGTGACTAATGATAAAGCTGTTCAGTGCACTCCAAATCATCTCAGATCTTGGGTGGTCATGTTTCATGGCCAAGATGAATGTGAATGTGGAGATGAACGTTTCTCGTTACGCTGTAGTTACTGGAAATACAGGGTTTTGGCACGATTGCTGTCAGCAGATGATCCAGGAGGAACCAGGTTTCCAGACCGTATTCCCGTTCAGCATTCATCTCTGTTGCTCACACATCTCTCTGCTCATCTGTCTCTCTCATCTCTCTTCCAGTGTAGAAACACGACAGCTAAGTGCCGGCTGTGTTTAGCTACATGTTCACTGACTTGAGGATCTAAATAGGACTCAAGTTTCCTAAAACAGTAGGCTGGTATTATATGATTGTAAGCGTGGGCTTGAATCAGAAGGTCTTTCCACTGTTGAGCAAAGGAGCCCAGAGCATCTTTTTCCTCTGAGTCATTTGGTTATACTGTGAAATAATAATAAAAGGTGGTTGATGGCAGAACTTTCCCTTTTAGTGATGTGATATGTATCATACAATGTGTTTTCAATATAATGTAAAACCAAATGCTTCTGTTTTATTTAATTTTTATTTTAAAGCGATAGTTCAGTTACTCTCCCTCATGTCGTTCCAAACCAGTATGACTTTGCAAAAAAAGATAGACAGTGGTACTGGCTTGTAAATGCTGATAGAATTTTCATCTTTGGATGAACTATTCATTTATTGTTGTGAGCATTCAGTGACCTTTTTTGATTTGTCATAATTAAGTGAGAGCAAATATGATTGATGAACTAGTGATGCATTACAGGTCAACGTATTGATTTGATTAAATCGTGGGGGAAGAAATCAATGAATGATTTTTCACTTCACACGGTGAATTCAGGACAATGTTCTAACGACTAATCACATGATTATGGCACTCCAAAGGAAGTGGGATGCTGTAATTAATGACTTACTTTCTTTTGTGTAACACAAAAGAAGATAACTTAAATCGTTTTTTGACTGTTAAAGAATGTTTTTGCCTTTATAATGAAAGTATATGGCTTATGGCTTTATTTCAGTTACATTTTTGTTCAGTTTTAGTATTTAATTCAACTTTTTTATTTTCAGTCATTAATTAAAATGAAAAATACTGAAAATATTTTTGTTAATTAAAAGCGAGCTGAAATAAAATACAAATATTTGGTAACTTTTTCAGTAATCAAAAAATCTAAATGTTGCCTTGGCAAATTGAAATATGTTTATATTTTTTTGTGGTGAATTACTGTTTTAATGCACCTGTTCACATGCGTTAAGAGCAAAGCCGTTCAGACCTTCTCCCTTCAGAGCCATTGTGTCAACTGCTTTTACTTAAACTGAAGCCTGTTGGCAGAGCTCTGGTCTAAAGCGGAAGCGAGGCAGCTGACGAACAGAAGGGTTAGAGGAGGGATTTGTGTGTGGAATAGAATGAAGGGGTGAAAGAAAGAGAGAGAGAGAGAGATGGGGATGCCAGCGGGTTGTTGTCATGCCACAACTAATCCACTCTTCCCTCCATTCATGTACCCTGAGTGTAGAGGAGAGCTGGTGCTGAGAGAGAGGGCAGCGTGTTAAAGCTGAAAGAAGTGTCCAACAAAAGGAGACTGTGCTCTTGGAGCTAAATACAATGACATCATGTGTCCTTGCATCTGGGGGTAAATATATATATATATTAAATGTGCTACAAAAAAGCCAAGGATGGCTCTTTTTTAAAGCTATGGGTGATGTCTATTTCTAAGCCCTTTCTTGAGAATATAAAATTAATAAAACTAGATTTTTAAATGTTCAATGTTGTGGTGTTGTTCCTATACAGTTGCTAGAGAGGTACAGGTGTTGCTATTTGCTTTCTAAGGTGTTCTGGTTGGTTGCAGTTTGGTCTGAGTAAAAAAAAACACTATGAAGTCCTTGTCTTTAACCTGTTAGCCAGCACTCCCCATTTTGGTATTTTGGGACTCACAGTTTAAAAAGACGTACCAAACTTAAAATTATAATGTCTTTTCAAAGAAGACCCTTTGGCCTTTACTATTGATCATCCAGAGTTGATAATGCTCAAAAAGATAATAATTTATAGAGACTGAAGTGCCTTGAAAAAAGTGTACCACACTGAATGAAACAAATACAAATAATTGTATTTTATATAAAAATACATGAAATAAGTCCTGGAGCAATCTAGAAGAGTAATGGGTTGAAAGTCACGTCTCATGAGTTTATATTTCAAACCTGAAGATGCCATGAAAAATTTGATTTTCCTGAGACTATTATATATATATATATATATACACCCCCATATAACAACGCTATTGCTTTGTTGGACTAAAGTGCTTGATGGGATGTTGTTCCGTGGACCCTCACCTCTCAAACTAAACCAGGATTTACAGCAGTGGATGCGTTTGTGACTCAATATTACATGAAGCTTGTATGTACTGCTTTTTTATTATGGCTGGTTTGATGTTACTGCTTACAAAAATTAGCAAATGCATTCCTTAAAAACTTTCCATCGAAAAACATCGAACTATCGTCGATGCTTGAGGCTTAGACCTTCAGAATGATAATAGTTTGTCAAGATTAATGCTGTCCCGTTTCATTTAATCTATTCGTAAACAATGATATGTGCAAACAAAGAGCGTTCAGTGCGATGGCTTCCTCCTCGTGCAGCTTAAAGAGCTTTTTAAATAACGAGTTCCTTCTTCAGTGTACATCTATGTTGTTGTTTGTGTGTTTGTGTGTGTGTGTGGGGGGTACCTGTTATATCTCAGGTTTAAATCAGTCCAGTTGCTTAGAAAAGCTGCACTTTCTTTGAGTATTAACAAAATAGAAAAATAGTGCACATATGCTGCACTAAGCCTAAAGTCAGTGTAATTTTAGTATTATTTATACAGTATTATTGTTTTTATTATTTTCAGTTTTTAGTCATTTTTATACTTCTACCTAAATTTATTTTTATTTCACTTAGTTGTAGTTAAAATTTATATATATATATATATAGTTTTAGTTAAGAACACTGCCCTAAGTGTATGGAACATCAACAGTGATGATTGTGAATGATAATGTGGTTCATTATCTGTCGACCGACATGATGTTATCACTCAGTGCTTTCTCAACCCCAGTCATCCCTGCATCCGTCACTGGGGCAGCACCTCTGATGGCTGTGGCAGCCCAGGTCTCTCTGAGAAAGGTTGTGGTGGGTGTGATGAATAATGCACCTCATGTATTAGTCACTTCAGTTCATCAGTAGAATCAGAGTCAGAGCTGTCTGAGGATGCCTGAAGAAGAGTCTCTAAGTGAAAGCTTGAGCCATCATCAGTCACTTCAGTGTTTATGTGAAGCTCTCTGCGCCTTCTCTAGCCTACTGTATAAACAAGTACTGTCACCACGAGTATTAGTTGAATATTTAAATGTTCATGAGCGGTATTACATTATATACAGAATACTGTATAAAGCTAATGGCTTGTGTAATGAAATGTTGCAAGTTTTTTAAATTTTGAACTAGCTGGTGTTGCAGTGATTATCACTTCATTCGAACATGGTCTGCTTATGGCAACCATAAAGTGACCTTTTCATTTTGAACAATGCATCTGTTGTTTTATAAGGAAGCCCTGACTCAGAGTAGATGATTTAAAAACGTGAAAAAGAACTACAAACATGTTTTTTTGCACTCTGAAGCTGAAAGTTTTAACAAGCTTTAGTTTTTTAATTAAATAATGTGAAAATATAGAATTTGAGATCCACAATTCTAGGAGCAAGCTCAAAATGTATTCAAAATTCTATTTTTATGTATATTTATGGAAATAAAATACGTTTTAGAATTTTGATCAATTAAAAAAATTAATGTGTGGAAGTTTGTTTTCACCACATGATTAATAATAAAAATTAAGGTAATTGCAACTTTATCACAATATTCTGAGAAATATGTAAAAGTTCAAATTGAGAGAGAATTGTGAGATATAAACAACTTTTTTTCTCCGGACAATTCCTAGTTTACATCTTCCAATTATGTTTTTTGTTTCCACCATGAAATAATGTTACTTTTGTATCTCACAATTCCGACTTCTCAGAATTGTGAGTTTATATCTTGCAATTCTGAATTGTGATATATAAACACAATTATATATTTTTTATCCCATGGCAGAAATAGGCAAATGTGGCTTAATATGAAGAAACAATATCCTAGGTCACTAATAAAAAAGTACATGTATGACGTGGGTTGTGACGGCTTAATCGACGTGTTGTCTCACCGGTTATACCGGTATCACCGTGGTGGGGGGGTCGTTTGAGTTTTCCCTCTTTTCCTCGCTTTCCTTAGGTTTTAAATAACCTGTAAGTGCCGTGTGCATTTTACTTTGACTTTCATATCAGCGGCAATTCGGCATCAAGCTGTTGTTTGTTTTAGTTTTCCCTCTTTCCCTAACTTCCCTTTGCTTAAATAGCTTATAACAGCACCGTGTGCATTTTACCTTCACTTTGAAGAAATTACATTCAAGCAACAACAAAATACAACGTAGAACATCAAACTTTTATTAACAAAACGAATAAAAATACACCATGCTATATGCCTAATATAAAATTACAAATAACGTACATGAAGTTTAAATATACAAAACTAAAAATCAGTTAAGAATGAGGAACAAACAGTTATTAAACGAAGAATGTTTATTAGCACAAATGAATAAGAAAGTTTGCATGGACGGCATACACCTTGATGTAAAATAATGGGGAAAAAATCACACTGTTTAAATAAAAATCTGCAAATACTGTGGAACCAAATAAATGAGAAACTAATGTTTTTTCATTTTGTTTATTATCACTTAGATCAGGAAAACCAAATAGATCGATCATGAAGGCAAGATTGTGCTTTAGGTTCTAAACCAGGGGGGCGAGAGATAAAACTACAATATAATATATTCACTAATATTATGACTCGCATGTTAAGTAATGTAAAAAATATATAGGCTATAAGTAAATAACAGAACCACCTTTCTACGTATTCTGTATTTCGGAGCAGCAAACATTTCTCATCGTGTGTAATACAGACTGAACGGCGGCTCAAAACCGCTGTATGAGTATATGATACTAGTTGGATAAAAGAAGCCAGTGTCACACAAGTAGACACAAGTTTTATTTACAATATCAATATATATCAAAAGATTACTTATTACATAAATAACACACTTAAGTATGAACTGAATGTAATGTCTTTGGACACTAAATAAAAATGTATTATAGTTTACATTTATATTAACTGCAATAAGCTGAATTATAAAGATCTTTTTGACCCACTGAAGTAGAATTTAAGTGGATCTTTGCCTACATTTTAATTTCATAATTACTTTTATTGTCTTTGAAATAGGGTTAAAATGTACTGCCGAATATACACACTACTGTTAAAATTATAAACAAGTCCTTGTGTGTTGCTTAATATGTTAGTCATCAAATGTATTTATTCATTTAAATATAATTTAAAGAATGACAAAAGATTATTAAAACAATGATTTGCAATTTGGCATTTTACTAAGTGCTCTTTTTAAAGGTGTATTTAAGTGAGTTAAACAATCATGAAAGTGCCCTCTCTTTAATGGCCTTTTATTTTAATAATATTATAATATCTGCAAATAAAATATACTTTTAAGATTTGAAGTGCACAATTAAGAGCACTTCTTTTTTTACTACACTGTATTCGGGAAATTAATCCCGCGGTGCAAGAAATCTGGTCGGGACAGCCGCGGCAATGCAGACCTATACTGCTGTGATGCACGACTCTCGTTCGGTCGGAGCACTGCATTGAGCAGCCGCGTTCAGTTTTAATTGTAGTGTCCTCTAACTGAACAAAATTATTTTTATTACTATAAAAAATCTAAACGACGGTGGGGACGGTGCAGGTGGGCAAGAGACTTAACAGTGGCTTAACGCCGGTATCACCGCCAACACGGTCTATCGTGGCAAGCCTAGTATGATATTGGTCATGTGGCTCTTTAGTAGACTAATGCAATTTGCTAGTGATCTCAGACTTTGCACCCTTCAGTGAACTCAACCATCACTAGCCAAACCTTCAACCAGATTAAAATTTGCAAAGTTAATAATCTTTGTTTTGTGTCCACCTCTGTACAGGTATAAGGAGCTTGTCACAGGGAAAAGGGCACGAGAGATCATTGCGGTTTTATGGATCTTATCCTTCATCATTGGACTCATCCCATTCGTGGGCTGGAACAGTAAAGACTTGGCCTGTTCCAGAAACGAAAGCAGCTTCACACAGACTAGCAACAGCAGTGATGCCGCTGAGATGGAAACGGGCTTCTTGCAAAGCTGCTTCCTCAACTGCTTCTTTGAGAAAGTGGTGGACATGAGCTACATGGTCTACTTCAACTTCTTCGGTTGTGTGCTGCCACCTCTGCTCATCATGCTGGGCATTTACGTCCAAGATCTTCACGGTGGCACGGAAACAGCTGCATCAGATCGAGCTCAAATGCAGTAACGGTGAGAATCAGCACCACAGCCTGCTGCAGCGGAGATTCGTGCCGCCAAATCACTCTCCATCATCGTGGGCCTGTTCGCCCTCTGCTGGCTGCCCGTGCACATCCTGAACTGCCTCACTCTCTTCTACAGCGAGCTGAAGAAGCCCAGCATCATCATGAACACCGCCATCATCCTCTCGCACGCCAACTCCGCCGTTAATCCCATCATCTACGCCTACCGTATTCAGGAGTTCAGATTCACTTTTAGGAAGATTCTGAACCGCCATATCTTTTGTCGACGGGACGAGTTGTATCGCAGCTCCAATGGAAACAGCTATCACAGAGACCAGATTAAAATGACTATTGACCCTCTGCTTTAGACGTCTTTGTCAAAATATATGAGAAAAATGTTTACAGATCAAAGAACTGCAAACAGCATGATCGTGTATTGAGATGATGTCTAGCGTGGCCCACTATTCTTGAAGACATTGTGGTCACATTTTCAGAATTTAACATTGAAATGTGGAAAAAAAAGTCTGTGTCACCACAAATCTGTGGAAATATTGATAGATTGCATTTCCAAGCAGACTTTTGCAGCAGCTATAGGTCAAGCCTATGCGCAGGACTGAAAGCTACGAGTGGTCGCTGGTCCTCTGGAAGTACTGAACGATTAACTGAACCACGTATGAGAAACATACATGAGGATCCTGCAGAACCATAAAACAATCATTTTGGGCAGCTTTAGTTCAATCTTTAATAATGAAAGCCCAGAGGAGCAATCTGAATCCATAAGATGAATACGCCACCGTGGAACAGAGAACACAAAGAAACATTTATGAATGCTTGAATGTATTATGGCCTTTTGTTGTTTTTTTACAGTTGAGACAGATGGAAAGCTTATTTCCACCCATGGTTTAGACTGCTCAGGAACACACACGAGGTAAAAGCTCATTTAAGAACCCATAATGGGGAAAAGAAATCATAAAACAATTTCCTGTACAGCCAGTTATAAATAATTACCCCCATTTTTTTTTCATTACTTAAAATGCACTGCTGGTCCATTCACAGCTCAATTAACCCAAAAAGTTCTTATCTGAAACCAACATGTCCAAAAGATATACTGAGTACACAGTGACCCTAATAATATTTGGAAATGTATTGCATTACATAACAAAAAGTCTAATGATACTCATATAGTGTGTGTGTGTGTGTGTGTGTGTGTGTGTGTGTGTGTGTGTGTGTGTGTGTGTGTGTGTGTGTGTGTGTGTGTGTGTGTGTGTGTGTGTGTGTGTGTGTGTGTGTGTGTGTGTGTGTGTGTGTGTGTGTGTGTGTGACCCTGGACCACTAAACCAGTTTTAAGTCGCTGGGGTATATTTGTAGCAATTGCCAAAAATACATTGTATGGTTAAAAATTATCGATTTTTCTTAATGCCAAAAATCATTAGAATATTTAGTAAAGATCATGTTCCATGAAGATATTGTGTACATTTCTTAACATAAATGTATAAAAACTCATTTGTATTAGTAGTATGCAGTGCTAAGAACTTCATTTGGACAAATTTAAAGGCGATATTCTCAATGTTTAGATTTTTTTCACCCTCAGATTTCAGATTTTCAAATAGTTGTATCTCAGCCAAATATTGTCCCATCATAACAAACCACATATCAATGGAAAGCTTATTTATTCAGCTTTCATATACATCTATACTCTATACATCTCAATGTAAAAAAATTGACACTTAAGACTGGTTTTGTGGTCCAGGGTCACACACACACACACATATATATATATATATATATATATACACATATACATACATATATATATATATATATACATATATATATATATATACATATATACAGGTGCATCTCAATAAATTAGAATGTCGTGGAAAAGTTTCTTTATTTCAGTAATTCAACTAAAATTGTGAAACTCGTGTACTAAATAAATTCAATGCACATAGACTGAAGTAGTTTAAGTCTTTGGTTCTTTTAATTGTGATGATTTTGGCTCACATTTAACAAAACCCACCAATTCTCAACAAATTAGAATATGGTGACGTGCCAATCATCTAATCAACTCAAAACACCTGCAAAGTTTTCCTGAGCCTTCAAAATGGTCTCTCAGTTTGGTTCACTAGGCTACACAATCATGGGGAAGACTGCTGATCTGACAGTTGTCCAGAAGACAATCATTGACACCCTTCACAAGGAGGGTAAGCCACAAACATTCATTCCCAAAGAAGCTGGCTGTTCACAGAGTGCTGTATCCAAGCATGTTAACAGAAAGTTGAGTGGAAGGAAAAAGGTCCTAGAGTCTGGAGGAAGGGTGGAGAAGCTCATAGTTCAAGTTGCTTGAAGTTCAGTGTTAAGTTTCCACAGTCTGTGATGATTTGGGATGCAATGTCATCTGCTGGTGTTGGTCCATTGTGTTTTTTTGAAAACCAACATCACTTGGTTTTCCGTTTATAAATTTTCCGTTTACCAATAAATTTTGTAGCACTTCATGCTTCCTTCTGCTGACCAGCTTTTTAAAGATGCTGATTTAGTTTTCCAGCAGGATTTGGCACCTGCCCACACTGCCAAAAGCACCAAAAGTTGGTTAAATGACCATGGTGTTGGTGTGCTTGACTGGCCAGCAAACTCACCAGACCTGAATATAGAGAATCTACGGGATGTTGTCAAGAGGAAAATGAGAAACAAGAGACCAAAAAATGTAGATGAGCAGAAGGCCACTGTCAAAGAAACACGTTCCATACCACCAACGGTTGCCACAAACTGATCACCTCCATGTCACGCGAATTGAGACAGTAATTAAAGCAAAAGGAGCCCCTACCAAGTATTGAGTACATATACAGTAAATGAACATACTTTCCAGAAGGCCAACAATTCACTAAAGATATTTTTTTATTGGTCTTATGAAGTATTCTAATTTGTTGAGATAGTTAATTGGTGGTTTTTGTTAAATGTGAGCCAAAATCATCACAATTAAAAGACCCAGAGACTTAAACTACTTCAGTCTGTGTGCGTTGAATTTATTTAATACACGAGTTTCACAATTTGAGTTGAATTACTGAAATAAATTAACTTCTCCACGACATTATAATTTATTGAGATGCACCTGTATTTATATATATATATATATATATATATATATATATATATATATATAGTGTATGTTGATACTTTGCATTATATTACCACAAGTTGAGCTGCATGAACTTAAGTTTGTCAGACCTGATGATCATGTTCTCAGTATGATTTGAGATCCAAAGAACATCTTGAGCTTCATTGAAAGAACTTATGATCAATGTCACTCATTTCTGTTTCTAATTAGTGAGCAGAGAATAGTGCAGAAGATTTTATATCCAGTTTCTTTAAACCTTTTCAAAAAGTAGAAAAAAACAATTAAATGTTTATTTGATTATTAGATTTAAATCCCAGGTTTTCTCTGTGGTCTCGGATGTTTGGAGCTCACTGTAATGTCAGTGTCCTTAGACTTCTGATGTCTGTCTGCTAATGTGTCACAGCCCTTAGGAATCAGTGTTATTGAATGTCTGACTGTGACAAACTACCCAGACTGGAACAACAGCAGTTGACCTGCAGCAAAGACGGTCTCCTCTGGAGAGATTTACAGTGTCACTGCTGGAGCTGGATCGTTTATAATGCTCTGTAGTGCCAAACACTATTCTATTCATCTAGAACCACCTGTACAGTACAGATCTGCTGTTCATTCATCAGTGCCTTAACTGGCTCATCTAGACCACATAGATCACAAATATGATTATAAAATGATTAAAAGCTCAGAGCTGTGACGTGGTGATTAGAGCGCATGCTCCTCAGACATTGAGCCTTGGAGATGTAGGAAATGTGTCTTCATCCCAATCTCAATCGCTGTCACCAATTCTTCTCTCCATTATGTTTGTCCAGTTAAATAGGCAAAATAAAGCTATATTTAGAGTCATCTGAAGAGATCCTGTTCTTTCAAGAACACTGAGTGTACACTAATGTTTTTATGTCAGGTTATATTATATAATCTGACCAAGTGTAGGTCATCTCAGTGCCTTAAACTGTTCTTTTGAGTATTGGGCAAACAGTTAAAGCAACATCAAACATTGTTTTAGCACTTTTTTCCGATTTGGTTCTGTATAAAACAACAACAAAAACTTTATTGATGTTTGGATGGTTTATTCTAATATTTAAATGTCTTTTTGTGCATATCTGATTGTTGTGGCATCAGTTATGTTTTATAATAAGCAGATTTTTTGGAGTCATGACATTGTTTTAGATGTAAAGATTCACTAGGTATATTTACATGCACTGATTTTTGTAAATGGGAATGAATGCAATCTGATTTAAGATTCTGAAAGCACTATTTATATAAATCCTAAAAGATGCAATATGATTGACGTGTTTAAATGTGCATTACATGTATTCCACACAAAACTTCAGTCATCCGAAGACACCGGTGAGAGACTTTTTTTAGCAAGAAACATAAGCGTATTCATAAAATGTGAAATGCATGTAAACACACATCATGGCTCTGCACCGAAGTGATTTTTCTTTTTCATTTAGGTCTACACCACTCTTTTCAATTGTATGGAAATTTCATGCAGATCATTTGAGGCATTTACATGAACACTTTTCAGTTTGAGCCATTAAACATGATTTGGGTGCATGTAAATACATCTATTAGTTTATTTGCTATTGAGATTGCTATATACAGATACATCTGGAAGCTGAATTAATAGGCTTTTCATTGATGTATGGTTTAATACAGGACAGTAGTTGGCTGAGACACAACTATTTGAAAATCTGGAATATTAAGGTGCAACAAACTCTATATTGAGAAAATCGCCTTTAAAGTTGTTCAAATGAAGTTCTTAGCAATGCATATCACTAATCAAAAAATACATTTTTATATATTTACAGTAGGAAATGTACAAAATATCTTGATGGAACATGATCTTTACTTTATATCCTAATGATTTTTGCCATAAAAGAAAAATCAATCATTTTGACCCATACAAGTATTGTTGGCTATTTCTACAAATATATCTGTGCGACTTAAGAACACTGGTTTTATGGTCCAGGTTTTGGCTTTGTTTTCTTATTGACATGCTCACTGCAGTACTCACATACATTATATGTAACGTATTTGCATTTCTTTGTTTTTGGTAGATCCCTTCACACACGCCGTGATTGGTTGATTATGTATAATGCCTGCACGCTATTGGTTATTACTTTCAGAAAGTATAAAGCCAAAACCTGGATATTTTAGGCAATTCAGAAACTCCAATCAGGGCACATCTGGACAAAAAGATTCACCCCAAGTAAAACTGTGATAATTGGCAGAGTCAATTTTCAATTGATTTCTATTTCTGAAAGTTGATTGGTCCAAAATCCCACTCCACTTACTAAAGCTGTATATCAAAGGGATAGTTCATGCAAAATTACAACTTTGTCATCATTTACTTAACCTATAGTTACAAACCTGTACAAAACTGCTTTCGTCCATGTTAGTAACCAAAAAGGTGACGGTAGCCATTAACTTATATAGTATTGTTTTCCATACTATGCAAGTCAATGGCTACCGTCAACTATTTGGTTACCAACAGTCTTCTGTTCAACCAAAAAAGAGAAAATCATAAACAACTTGAGGTGAGATGACACAGATTTCATTCTTAGACGAACTACTCCTTTAACATCAATCATGACTGTGATGGTCACATTCTTTGTTTGCTTTCAGTATGATATGAACCGAAAATGACTTCTTCCTGGAAACGGTAATTTAGGACAGTGTGTGGATTTCATCAGCTCTGGTTTCGGTACCCGACTCAAACTGACAGATGCACTGATGTGTGTCCCTGACAGTGACATGCCTTCCCCAACCGCAGCTGTGCCAACAGAAAGACATTCTTTAGCAGTATTTTTGTTTTGTAGCCTCTAAATGTACACGTTTGTTACGGTTTGTAAGGGCTAAACTACAGGAGTGCGCCAGAAATCTTGGACATTCCAATGGAGACGAATCTGTACTGCACTGCATCTGTGTTAGCTGATGTTTTTTCCCATGAAGTACTGTCTGGTGAAAGCAGTAAAACGAAAGGCCTTTTCTTAACCAGTCAGGTGTACCTGAATATTTTATTCCTGCCTTTGGAGCAAACAGAAGTGAGTCTGTGCTTTTAAATGTGTATGTTTTGATGTGTGTTAATCGTTAATCTACATATACTGTGATGTTCTCTTGTATGTGTTGAAAGAACGACAAAAACCTTTAGCATCAAAATAGAGTTGTTATTTAACATGAATAAATCTCTATGTATGTTGAATTATTTTATTAATAAAAGCCGTTTATATATATTTTGTGCCTTCTTTATATGAAAGTTGGACAGTTTTAGCTCTGCTCAACAGTGGTCTCTTCAGATGGAAAGTGTGTGTTGTGAGAAAGTGCACGTGCAAATACACACTTCTACTCGAGCCAAAGCCACAAAGTCCAAGAATCTAGCCTAGCTGATATATTGTTTTCATTCATTTGGCGGTTACCATTTTCCAGTTCCCTACATGATAAACACTCATTAAATACCACATTATCACACCTTTAAACACACTGAAAAACCCCACAAGAAACTCATGCTTCGTTTATATGCATTTTGAAAGTAGTAGTTCTCCAACGCATTAATGTGCACATTATACACTATGAAATGTTTGTCTGTACACAGGCAGGAAATGTAACCAGTGTTATTGTCAAGCACTAGTCAGGTTGTAGACTCGATGCACGACGCAATGTAGGTTTCTATTTTCCATTGCCATGGTGGAAGTGAATTCTAATAGGACGACAGATGAGGCGTGTGTAGTCACTGCTGTCTGCCGTGGAAACTGAAGTTGACACATCAGCATAGGTGGAGGGACACGGCCTTGCATGTACATACATCGCACAAAGGTATTTTTACTGTGCTGTATTGTAAGTCACGGCTGAAGGGAGCGAAGCAGCACAGCACGGCCTCTCGTACCTCATTGACTACAAAAAAACAAGTCCTTTTTTAGGATGTAATTTGGATGTCATTTAATATAAAGTGCATTTTGCTTTTAGAAAGCATTATAAAATCTAGCTACTTGAATGTTTAGTAAAAAGTTCACAAGTATTTATGAACGTAAAACCCAAAACTTAGCTGAGAAAAACAAAAAAGTATGTAAAGCATGTGGTTTCATTGTTTGTTGATGCAAGTCAGTCTCTGGTGCCGAACCTTCAAACAAACGAGAACTCCAAAAATAAACGCCACTGTGCTCAATGAACAGATGCACATTCTCTGGCAACTGATAAAATATTTAGCAAGCATATATACAAACATAAACAAACATCATATTGAGGGTCACAGCTTTGCTTGTTTATTTACTTTCAAAGCAATGTTTTACATCCTATGACAGATCATCCCTTATTTAAATAAAATAAAGTGCAACAACAACTTGGAAAAGACAAGTCCATTCTAATCCATAATGAGTATAAATATCTGAATTCCTGCATGGGTGTTCTTCTCCGACTCCAGGATCAGTTATTTATGTGCTGGCCTCAGTTTGCCCGGTGAGAATGTGGGTCATCTGCTGATCTGAGACCTGCTCCTGCTGGCACAAGCCCATGGCCTGACTCAGGGACACAGCCAGCAGGTGCTTACACTGGACAACACAGATGTGTAAAACAGCTCAATACAATGATGCTTAATCATGCTAAAAACAGAGCTTTCATTTGACTGAAATAAACATAACAGAGCTATTCTCACACCAGTTTAGATAGATAGATAGATCTGAGAGAGAGAGAGAGAGAGAGAGAGAGAGAGAGAGAGAGAGAGAGAGAGAGAGAGAGAGAGAGAGAGAGAGAGAGAGAGAGAGATCAAGAAGATCAGATAGGTTTCACACTAAATGACAAAACAATGCATCCATCTGTTTTCAATTTATGGTGACTGCACACATGAAAAATACATCAGTTGGATGCACATTCACCATGGCTAGACATTCATCATGTAACGGAAACATAAACAGGATTACAATGAAGGAGAATATTAGTGTCGCCCAAAACGAGAAGACAGCCTATGAAGAACAGACTGTATTTGCTTTATTATTGACATTCGCCCTTAATTATTGGTCTATTATGGGCTTGACTACACCCCAAGACCACGCACCCACCGACTCGTGTCGGCTGAGAATCTCCCATCACGTTCTTACGTTTTATCTTTGGGCGAGACGGCCGCTAAGAGCAGGCAGCTTAATCAGATTTGAGACATTTTCTAGCGCATCAAGCAAACGCTAATGCATTACACAGAGAACTATAAATAAACAAGGAAACCATTCCTCTCAGATCACACGGGCATAAAACGGCTTTATATTTCATTGCAGTTCGATAATAGAGTGAGGTCATGCTATCAGAGGGAAGCAGTGCATTTTGGTTTGTCTCTGGATTTTTCTTCTCAGACTTGAGGACTAATTTTAGTCTCATTCGCTCCCCTGGGCTCAAAAGCAGGCTGATGCACATGCAACTGTGCGGTAACAGATATTGTTGAAACGGGGCCAAACCATCAAAGGACACACAGTCAAATGGAGACCAGAAAACAAATAAAATCACTAGAAATAACCGCAGCAACAGGCAGATGAAGAAGAGAGCAAAGGAAGATATTAAAAACAAAAGCAGGCAAATAAAAGTGGTGTTGCAACTAAAACAGTTTTCTATAATCACTTAGTCAAAATTTGCATATCAAATAATGTGGTCAAATAATGTGGTAATATTGTCACCTATTTATCATTGTGCAAATGTTATTGATGTCAGCCATACAGCAAGCAAACGCAAAACACAGAAAATAAGAGCTAGATGCAGACACACACAGGGAGTGAAAAATATGGAATCATTCAGATTTTTTTAACGTTTTTTCTAGAAGTCTCTTATGTTCACCTGTAAGCTGCATTTACTTGATCAAAAATAGTAAAAACTAATATTTTTTAAACATTATTATACTATTTAAAATCATGTTTTCTATTTTAAAATGTCATTTTTGTGCAAACAGTGATAAGTTTTTCAGGATCCTTTGATAAGTAGAAAATTAAAAAGAAAATTATTTAAAACAAAAACCAAATGTGTTTAAAGACATTTCATCAATTTAGAGTAATGCATAACTAAAATGATTTTACTTTGTGCAAACATTTGAATATTTCCACACAACTATAAAGCAGAACAACTGTGTTCAACGTTGATAACAATACTTTTTTTATTATGTTAAACTGTCCTAATATTTAACAATATTACTGAATCAAATAAATGCAGCTTTGGTGAGCATAAGATAATTTTCAAAAACATAAAAAAATCTGAATTATTATACCTTCACCCCCCAGTGTGTAAACATACATTGACATACTTTCACAAACAACTAAACAGGATGAGGTTCTCCGGGTCTGAGTGCAGCTGTGTGAGTGTGTGAACAGGAAGAGGAAGTGAGCTCACCATCAGACTCTCGTTTCTCCGAAACACAGAGAAAGAAGGCAGGGCATGGGCAGTAGTGACAGGACGTGAAGCACGTGTACGGCCTGATCCACCTAACACCTGATGGAGAGAGAAGCCACACTGAAATGTGAGGCGGGTGTTGTGTTGATGTCATCTCTAGAGGATCTCAGCTTCCAAAAACACAGACTTTGATTTAACATTGTCAAACAGTGCAGGCTAAATAACAGGGAGATCTCTCTGTAGTCTCTTTGGGAATGAGTCTAACTCAAACAAGACAAACAAAACAGACCTCCGTGAAGTTGGCACCCAACACAAAAACGTCGCCAAAATAGTCTCAATCGTTTGTGCTTCGTTTGTGCTGGTTTGTGCTGTAAAAAAATGTTTGTGCTGCTTTGTTTTTAGATATTAAAATTATATTTATAGGTCATTCTGAGGTGACTCAGCCCCCACATGCTCCAAATTCACCCAAAACAGGCTCAATCGTTTGTGCTTCGTTTGTGCTGGTTTGTGCCGGTAAAGTTTCGTTTGTGCTGCTCGGTTTTAAAATATTAGACATTGAATTATAGGCGATGACGTCACCAGCCCCCCACATGCTCCAAATTCACAAAATGGTCTTGTTTGTTTGTGCTCCGTTTGTGCCGGTTTGTGCCGTAAAAAAAATGTTTGTGCTGCTTCGGTTTTTAAGATATTAAAATAATATTTAGTGGCCATTCTGAGGTCCCCCACATGCTCCACATTTCCCACAATAGTCTCGTTTGTTTGTGCTTCATTGGTGCTGGTTTGTGCCGCTGAAAGTTTCGTTTGTGCTGCTTGGTTTTAAAATATTAGACATTACATTATAGGCGATGACGCCACCAGCCCGCTACACGCTGCAAACTCACCTAAAATGGGCTCAAATGTTAGTGCTTCTTTGTGCTGGTTTGTGCTGGTTGAAGTTTTGTTTATGCGGCTTTGTTTTTATTATTATTTTTTAACAATACAGTTGAAGTAAGATCCAAACGGATCCTAACTTGGTTAAGTTACCGATTGACTGTGTGTTTCCAACTTATAACAGACACAGCGAATCACAAGATGTGTGGAATGTAACACCAACTCCAAGGTAAATGCTTTTACTTGTTACTGTATGTCATTATGTGAATAACAATAGTATGTCATAAATACACGCACCATAATATGTTTGCTGTATCTCTGTCCTTACATAAGCTATGTGTGTGTATTATATTTACATTTACATCTAGTCATTTTGCAGACGATTTTATCCAAAGCGACTTATAATTGGGGAATACATAAAGCCATTCATCTTAAAGAGGCAATCAGACAGAGTAAGTGCTCGTAACAACAAGTCTCAGGCATTGTTCAAATAAGTACAAGCTAGCAAGCGAAGGAATAAATAAAGAGAAAGATAACTTGGTTTTTTTTATGTATATGCATGTATGTGAAAACTCATGACTCAATGAATTAAGCCAAAATTATTTTACTTGTGAAACTGAATTAAAGTGTTCTATCGAACATCCATTAACACAAATAATGGACCTTTAAAACTTAAACTTAAAAACACTTAATACTGTCTGTCTTCAAACCAAAGTGCCACACAAAATAATAGACTTAAGTGCAAACTCCATCAAGCCTGACTTCCAGAAGAGCAGAAACAACTTCTCCAAACAGGAGGGAAAACAAGGGTGTGTGGCATACAACAAAAATACTTGTGAGATTAAATTTAAACAGTGTAATCAATATTTTGTGTATAACACTGCATGTGGGCATAATTTGTTTTTCTGACACTCCTGTCACTCCACTTCTTAGGTCGTCATACATCTCCCAGACACATGGAGATCTCCTGCAGTAGGCCACATAATGTCCAAGAGCATCCTGGGTTAAGCCTCCTTTGAAAGCGATGACTGCCCTTAAAGTAAATCTCTCTCCTTGGAGCATCAGATTGGAGGGAAATTCACTCAAAGGAAATTCTATGGAGTTGCTTCCCAGGTCAGTGTCAATCCACAGAAGTTCTCCCAGACTGTAACTGTGAGAAACCTTCCTGCACAGAGCTCTGTTCCTGATGTAGAGTCTGTCTTGAATGCAGAGGGACACTGTGATGACCTTTGGATTGGCCTGAGGCAGGGGGACTCCGGAAGGTTAAGGCCTTCTTCCACTGCGGTCTGAAGATGAGCGATGCCAGAAGCCTGCAGTACAGCAACAGAAGTACAAACAAATGGTATTTCCCTTGTGACTTGTGTGCTGAGACTGCAATGCTGTGAGGAGCACTGTTTTGTGAAGTAAACACATGCATGTTTTGTCTTTGATTTTTCAATGATTGTGGAGATGTGGCACTGTGCATCTATTTGGAGAGCACCAGACTTCAGTTGGACAGGTTTGAACATTCCATTCAGCAGCTCTGCCCTCTGTATGTAGGCCTGTGCATTTAGACCCTTTGTGCTGATGGATTTCACTAGCTGGAGGAGGTTGTTGGAGTCCTCACCACAAACAAAATTTGCAACGGTGACACTATCACAGAAAGCACAACATAAGCATTGACAAAAAGCATCAAATGCACATGTGTTCAGCACAGAGATTCTTGATTTCATGAGTTTAACAGGTTGTTGATTATTTCCATTTTTCATCAGTTCCACTTTCAGTTTTTTCCCCCTCACAGATGGATCCGCATGGAGCCATTCAGGACACGGAGAAAGGTAGGAATTCTGCTTTCTCTTTTGGGTGGAAGACTAGGCCTCTCCAGTTTTCAAGACCCTGTTGAAAACTGAAGTCTGGTGCTCTGTTGCCAACTGAAGTCTGGTGCTCTCCAAATAGATGCACAGTGCCACATCTCCACAATCATTGAAAATCAAAGACAAAACATGCATGTGTTTACTTCACAAAACAGTGCTCCTCACAGCATTGCAGTCTCAGCACACACAAGTCACAAGGGAAATACCATTTGTTTGTACTTCTGTTGCTGTACTGCAGGCTTCTGGCATCGCTCATCTTCAGACCGCAGTGGAAGAAGGCCTTAACCTTCCGGAGTCCCCTGCCTCAGGCCAATCCAAAGGTCATCACAGTGTCCTCTGCATTCAAGACAGACTCTACATCAGGAACAGAGCTCTGTGCAGGGAAGGTTTCTCACAGTTACAGTCTGGGAGAACTTCTGTGGATTGACACTGATCCTGGGAAGCAACTCCATAGAATTTCCTTTGAGTGAATTTCCTCCAATCTGATGCTCCAAGGAGAGGTTTACTTTAAGGGCAGTCATCGCTTTCAAAGGAGGCTTAACCCAGGATGCTCTTGGACATTATGTGGCCTACTGCAGGAGATCTCCATGTGTCTGGGAGATGTATGACGACCTAAGAAGTGGAGTGACAGGAGTGTCAGAAAAAACAAAATATGCCCACATGCAGTGTTATACACAAAATATTGATTACACTGTTTAAATTTAATCTCACAAGTATTTTGTTGTATGCCACACACCCTTGTTTTCCCACTCCTGTTTGGAGAAGTTGTTTCTGCTCTTCTGGAAGTCAGGCTTGATGGAGTTTGCACTTAAGTCTATTATTTTGTGTGGCACTTTTGGTTTGAAGACAGACAGTATTAAGTGTTTTAAGTTTAAGTTTTAAAGGTCCATTATTTGTGTTAATGGATGTTCGATAGAACACTTTAATTCAGTTTCACAAGTAAAATAATTTTGGCTTAATTCATTGAGTCATGAGTTTTCACACACATGCATATACATAAAAAACCAAGTTATCTTTCTCTTTATTTATTCCTTCGCTTGCTAGCTTGTACTTATTTGAACAATGCCTGAGACTTGTTATTACGAGCACTTACTCTGTCTGATTGCCTCTTTAAGATGAATGGCTTTATGTATTCCCCAATTATAAGTCGCTTTGGATAAAATCGTCCTGCAAAATGACTAGATGTAAATGTAAATACACACACATAGCTTATGTAAGGACAGAGATACAGCAAACATATTATGGTGCGTGTATTTATGACATACTATTGTTATTCACATAATGACATACAGTAACAAGTAAAAGCATTTACCTTGGAGTTACATTCCACACATCTTGTGATTCGCTGTGTCTGTTATAAGTTGGAAACACACAGTCAATCGGTAACTTAACCAAGTTAGGATCCGTTTGGATCTTACTTCAACTGTATTGTTAAAAAAATAATAATAAAAAAACAAAGCCGTACAAACAAAACTTCAACCAGCACAAACCAGCACAAGAAGCACTAACATTTGAGCCCATTTTAGGTGAGTTTGCAGCGTGTAGCGGGGCTGGTGGCGTCATCGCCTATAATGTAATGTCTAATATTTTAAAGAGCAGCACAAACGAAACTTTCAGCGGCACAAACCAGCACCAATGAAGCACAAACAAACGAGACTATTGTGGGAAATGTGGAATGTGGGGGCTGAGTGACCTCAGAATGCCACTAAATATTATTTTAATATCTTAAAAACCACAAACATTTTTTTACGGCACAAACCGGCACAAACGGAGCACAAACAAACAAGACCATTTGCGTGAATTTGGAGCATGTGGGGGCTGGTGGCGTCATCGCCTATATTTCAATGTCTAATATTTTAAAAGCAGCACAAGCGAAAATATTAACGGCACAAACAACAAACGATTGAGCTTTTTTTGAAATAATCGTCATATTCAATGTCTAATATTTTAACAAACGCGTCAGCACAAGCGCACAAAGCGATTGAGCCTGTTTTGGGTGAATTTGGAGCATGTGGGGCTGGTGACGTCATCGCCTATAATTCAATGTCTAATATTTTAAAACCGAAGCAGCACAAACGAAACTTTACCGGCACAAACCAGCACAAACGAAGCACAAACGATTGAGCCTGTTTTGGGTGAATTTGGAGCATGTGGGGGCTGAGTCACCTCAGAATGACCTATAAATATAATTTTAATATCTAAAAACAAAGCAGCACAAACATTTTTTTACAGCACAAACCAGCACAAACGGAGCACAAGCGATTGAGACTATTTTGGCGGCGTTTTGTGTTGGGTGAAACCAACTTCACGGAGGTACAAAACAGTGCTCTTTGGTTGGCAGAATAAAGGTGTTATTTGTAAATTACACGTGTGCCCAGATTTCAGGTTTAGGTCTAAATTATTTAGGCAAGTGTACTATAGGGAAAGTGTATGTTTTGTGTTGTAGGTGGTCTCCTGTTCACTTTTGAGCGCACCAATATTTTCTCACCTTCATGTGTCTTTAAACCTGAATGACTTTTTATCTCAACACAAAACAAGATTGCAGTAGCCTCATTTTTTCCTCCACACAATTGAAGTCGATGGACTCCAGTGTTGTTTGGTTACCAACATTCTTCAAAGTCAGTCATACAGGTTTGGAACGACACGAGTAAATGAAGACAGATTTTTGGGTGAAGTATCCCTTTAAATAGTCCTGAATTTCATGTAGTCTCTCAGTTACAGTTGGAAAATAATTATGTCATTTATAATTAAGAAATGATATAAGAAAAATATAAGAAATTAGAACTAATCGAAGTAAGAAAGTCTTGACATTTCAATAAACCATGTAAACTCCTGCAGAACCGCACTCAGAAGGACTTTGCACTGCTTCAAAAGGACTGCAGTGCTGATTCCCTTCAGGGGTTTGTCATTAAAATTAGAAAAAATATCATAAAAAAGGGACAAAATGTAATAATCTGTAAAGACACTTTGCAGAGCAGCTTCAATTCGTTTAGGAAATGCAGTCACTGTATGCATTCGGACAGGTCTTCATTCTTCAAGAGGAAATGCCTTCCGTTGTTTGAGGTATGAAGGTGGAAATCTCATTTGCATTCTGCGCTCTGGATGTCCCAGAGAGACTCGTGATGTGTAGATCTGATGCTTGACAAGGTCATGGCTAGATTTGTTTAGCAGCCTATATGGGAGCATTACCATGCTGGAATATGGGAACATCACGTGGGGAATGGGTTTCTGTAAAACAGCTTCATATTTCTTGGTTGTTATACAATCATACATCTCAATGATCAAGTAAAAAAAACACCTTCAAGTCAGCATCCTATGATTAAACAATTACTCGAAATAAAACCAAAAACTTGGCTCAGTGCAATTATCGAATCACCAAGGCTGTAATTGAATGAAATACACTATATTGCCAAAAGTATTGGGTCACCCCCTTCTAATGAAAGGTTTGACTACTTTAGTAATTTCCATGAGTACAAATCTTAATGTTTAAGCATATAATGATATTCTAGGGAATTGTGTGCTTCTAATTTTATAGCAACAGTTTGGACAGGACCCTTTTCTATTCTAACATGACAGTGTCTCTGTATAAGACAAGGATCAAAGAGAATGATGATTCAGTCAGTGTGGAAGAACTTGACTGGTCTGCAGAAAGCCAAGTCCTAATCCCAGCTGAACACCTCTGGTGTGACTTTAAATTCAGACCTTGAGCCAAAAACTCATCACCAAACACCAATGACTTGTACATAGGACTTGGCTTTCTGCAGACCAGTCAAGTTCTTCCACACTGACTGAATAATCAATCATCATTATCTCCCCTATTGCAATACTCAACTGTTTTTTTTAAAGGGTCCCTATTATGCCTTTTCAAATATAACTTTTCTTGCAGTGTGTCATGTAGCATAAACTTTCTGCAAAGCTGTGAAGCCGACAGCGCACGATAAATAAAGTTATTGTCTTTTTTTTTTTAAGTCGTCTCGCAATCGCCTGAACGAGTCGTCAGGAATTTTAATCTTATTCTGCTACGGCTGTATGTCACAAAGTAACACATTTGCATAATGCCCACCCATGTGCTGTCATTCGCGCTGTACGGTAGACCAATCACAAAGGACTGCACCGTCTGACCAATCACAGCAGGGAAAGGAGGGGTTTAGAGACTGATTCTTTGAACTGCTTCGCATACAGTCGGTTAGGAATATTTAGAAATGAGGTCAAGTTAAAGCTTTGTTGTTGTTTTTACCTTGGATGCATGTAAACCTGTTTTAGGATACTCATAAAATAATATTAGCAACCTTAAAAATGGCATACGGGCACTTTAAGATGTTTTGAGATAAAAAAAAATCAGTGTTTTTTTATGCGTGTCACACCATAGGACATTACACACTAAAGGAAAGAAATGGTAGTTATTAAAGTATTTCTATTGAATTTTGAACATGTAAAATGAGAAAGAACGTTTAATTTTGATACAAACAATATCAACATGTTTCTTTTAAACAACAAAAAACGTATCAACAAAATTCAGTCTCGTAGTCAATCAGTATGTTACTGAAACTCTTCTAGCCTCCCTGCTGCACAGCTAAATATGATTGATATTTATGATACAGCTAAATATTACCGATATGTGATTGAAACTACATTAAGATGTGAATGATTTTTTTTTAACTATATAGCTAAGGCATGATTTTGATTCTATTTACTTTCTGTATTGTTCTCTTAGGATCTCCTCCCTTCTGGTGGATCCCTGTTCATTTTCTATCTATATTTCCGCGTCCTCTCTCTTCCAATAATTCCACTCAATTATTTCTGTTTCAAAAACAAAGCATCACATTTTATACTTATTTTCATGACACTTTATAACAGTACAAGTTTTCTGAAAAAACATCAGAAAATAGCTCAATTAATGTTATTATTGCATTTAAGAACACTGAAAATAATCAAAAAAGAATAAAAAGGAGTTAAACCAATATTATTTAATTATTTAAAATGCTTTTTAAAGAGACGTTGTCCTGTGGTGTGAGAGTACAGGCGTCACACCGGAGGACATTTTCTGACGTTTCAGCATTTTGAGTCAATTAATAACCTTTCTATACCAAGACAACCTGACAGTAGCAGTTTGCAAGATACATTTGCATACTTTTCCATGATTATGTAGTTTAAAATGCTGTTTAATTAAAAATATATAATTTAGGGGTGTCACACCAAAGGACAACAAAGCGTAACACTTTTGTAGCGGTTCCACAAAAAGTTATATTTGTTACAATTCTGAGACAAATGTTCCATCAGCACGTCCTGGGCTTGACAGGGGGCTTCAGTAACACGGCCATGAATGAGGTCCTTCAACTAATTCAGGTTTTCTCTGGAATTTGCCGATTTAAAATCAAGATATGTTGTCACACCATAGGACATGGACTTCAGAGACAAAATGTATCAAGTTCCTACACTTTCAGAAATATATGGATAAAAAATGATTGCCATTTAATAAAATAAACACTTGTACAATTATGTGTGTATTAACAATTGAATGCTTTTCTTTTTTATTTATAAAAGTAGTCATTTATTGAACCATGCTTGAGACAGTCACACCATAGGACAATTTGGACATTTGGCAAAAAAAATATAAATATAATTATTATTTTTTTTTTGTATTAACACTGCTGCTTTTATAGTTTTATAACATTTCCATGTAGGACAAAGACATGTTTAATTATTTACAGCAGTTTAAATAATGAAATATTAACTATATTAATTTTTATCTTGTGGGACAATGAAAATGCCATGTCACGTCAATAACCCATATACACACACACACACACACACACACACACACATGTTTATAATCTTACAACTACTGCGTTTCCACAAACTCTTTCCATAAAATACCTTAAACTTTCCATAAGTTTCTTGCTCTCCATGTGTATTAGCTGATGTCTCAGTACTGAATATAACTCATGAAGGTATTACCATGATGAATAAATCTTAGCGTTGTGGAAAACTCATCAGACCACACAATCCATTATCAGGCAAACATTGATAAATCCCCTGAAGTGAAGCGAAAAGGCCTCTCTTTGTCAGACTGACACCTCATTGTGGGTGAGTCACACTGAAGATAATTAGAAACATGGAGCCAAAGGAGTGAAAGCAGTGCAAAGGCCAGAGCCTTCGCGGTGGGAGAGAGCAGGACTGATGCTGACAAAACTCAATAGTCACAGGCTAATACAGCACACCGCTTCATTTCACATGCTCACGTATTCATAAATCCAGCCTGCACAACATGCATTACTCTTTGAGAGGAAGGTTCTGACAGACCATCAACCAACGGCCAGCAAAGCGTCAACATGTCTGGTAACATTCGTTCTTTGTCTACTGATGCTGGACATTCAGACAGGTCAGATTAGAGATGTAGCCTCTTAGATTCATTTAGACACAGAATGACATTACAACCACATCAGCATAAAGCAAACTAGAGGCTTCTGCATCCAACAGTGTTTACAGCATTATACAACACACTGTGAAGCGCAGTTGTGAAATCAAGCTGTAAAGGCGTTCACTGGTTGTTAATAAATGTATCGTATTCGGTTTATATACTGTACAGAGATGGATAATTGGAAGAGGGCTTCATGCCTCACAAGATCAGCTCCTTCGTGATGCGTGTATTTAAATGTCTTGACTTAGTGAACCTGTGCAGCATCACAGAGCTCACCAGAATTGCTTTCTGTCTTCAAAAACAGCAAAGGGCTGATCTCTACATCTCTGTACTAACTTTGATCTTTTATGTATTGGATAGTTCCTCTCGAAGATGAACTGCTTCTGTTTTTCGGTATTCCTCATTTGTAAGTTGCTTTGCATAAAAGGGAATGATTTTGTTGCAGATATAAAATGACCAATAATGTGCAAATCAGACACATCTTAAAGGGACAGTTCACCCAAAAATAAAAAATCAGTGATTTACTCACTCATGTCCTTCCAAACCCATTCGACTTTATGATTTTGATATTTGAAACAACGATAGTTTTGATGTAACCTGAGAAGTTTGTGTTTCTCCACTGAAAGTCCAGATAATCAAACCTTTGCATTGTAAAATGAATTCATATAAATTGAGCAGTTTAATCAAAGTCTTGTGAAGTGATACAAATGCTTTCTATGATTAACAGATGTCATTAAGCTTTTATTCTCATATAAACACATACATATATGCATCACATATGGCATATATAACACATATATATATATATATATATATATATATATATATATATATATATATATATATATATAAGGCAAAAATTAAAACAAACGCTACAACAAACCCCACTGTTCCCCATGCATCATATATGCATGTTTAAACTCCACGTTTACCATATATGATTTACTCTGCGTGTATGTGGTTATCATTGTTTCGATGTTAATGCACCTTTTA
Organism: Gymnocypris eckloni scoliostomus; assembly: GCA_027564155.1. NCBI lineage: Eukaryota > Metazoa > Chordata > Actinopteri > Cypriniformes > Cyprinidae > Gymnocypris > Gymnocypris eckloni. The sequence continues at coordinate 6,251,887 of CM050414.1, read as the reverse complement.
CCAAATAGCAGGTGAAAATAATGTAGCAAATTAGTTTATTTGAATATGACTCCATTCGACCGTAAATGGACTGGGAATTGGACTTCAAAGAGTATTTCGCCATCTTAAGTGAGATTCCAGTCCGAAGGAACGAACATGTTCAGTACGAAGGGCACTACAAATGGCATAGGGAACAAGGGAACATCGATACATCACTTCACAGGAAGTGGAGAGGGAAAATCACCCAATTGTCATTGTGCACCGCGTCATCAGTTAGAACTGTGAAGCTGAGCTTTTGAAAGAGTTTTTTAAAGGCTCTGCAATAAAGGCGTTGCAATACATTTTATTATTATACAAACTACAGTATTTATGAATGGTTATGGCGATGAGTTATATTTGCATATTGTATTGTATGAATAGGTGAAACTAAGGAAAGCCAGCGAGAAACAGCTGAGGCTCTGTCAATGTTTATTTTACTTTATTTACCTCAGGAGAGTTAATACAGGCTGCGTGTGGGAAAGAAAGCACACGTGATGTGCTTATCAACTACTATCAACTGCACTACAATCTGTAAGTCTAAACATATACATTTGGACTATTTATTAGATACATAATTGTATGTATTTTATATTTGTTTAAATTTAAAAGTAAAATAAATTACAATATTTATTCATGTTATATGGTAATCTACGTGACCCTGGCGTTGATTTTCTTTGATGACGTTGCAGGGCATTCCAAATGAGCGATTACTGTCAGCGAAGTCCACTTCAATCAATATCCCATGCTTAGGGAGTAAGGAGCAGTAAACACCGCGTAGGGACCGTCAATTGGAACACACCTTATGACATCATGTTTCCAACACAACATCAAATATGTTGGTTCACAGACTGACTACCTGTGATCTGGAAACTTTTCTGGGAGTGAAAGCATCAGCGCAGGTTCTGCAAGTAGACTAAATGTCACATCATCCATTCATACTAACAGGTGTGGCCAATCTCTACTTGCGGAGTATATAAAAGCACTGAACGGTTTCATTTTTCGCAGTCGATGACGCTGACGTTCTCCATCCTCCCCACCACCATCCTGTCCATTCGGGGGCTCCGCCCCTGCCTTAATCATGCATTGGCAGGATCAGCCAAAATCTGCAACCCCAGGATTTGGATAAAGGATGGGGCCTACGCTAGATCATTTTTATACAACTAAACCTGAATTATCGTGACAAACTACCATCTGTTAATAGTTTTTGGAATAAATACCATGTAAACATTTAGCTTCACTCGGAGTCTTTCTGATAGAACTGTAGAGCATTGCTCCAGCACTGTTTTAAGATGCTCAGTGCTGAGCTTTAGAATCACCACATGCCTGGTCATAACACTTTTCTCCATCATTTGATTAATTATTGCTTATATAATCAATTCAGAATGAACACCAACATCTCTTTTGTAATTTCTTTTGAAAATTGTTAGTATATTTACATATGATCAGTATAACACTGTTATTAAACTTTTAGAATTGAATTAGCAAAATAGGTCCACATAATTTAGCTAGTTTGTTTATTTGAATATGTTAGTCGATATTGCCTAAGAATTGTATATTTAAATAGTATAAAAATGTTAAATATTAGAAATTTGTTTGCTTCCAGATTTAAATCGGAGTTTGAAGCCCAGATTTTCAGTGTGTTTTCAGACTTCTGGACCCCTGCAGCTGGGAGAACATTTAACCACTGACACATAAATCAATCATATGTTTCCAACACAACATAAAATGATACGTAGGATCTGGATGGAAGACTCCCTTTCCTCTCATGAGACCTCTTCAAAAACAGATACTGTGCGGCAGATATGTTTGGAGTGGTTTGAAAAGGCCAGCATCTAATCTGTCAGACCAAAGAGATGTCAGGGCCGGTCCTTCGGGGAGTGGTTGACTTTGGATTTGTGGGAAGTTAGTTAGGCCGAGTTGTGGAATGAAATGTTTAATTCACAGGCTTGAATCTAATATGTGGTGGAGGTTACTGTAGTTTTGGTTGGACGTGTCACAAAAATAGAAAAATGTGACATGTTAAAGGTGTGGGGCAAGAGGTCTAAATTTAAGTATTATTAATGGGATGGGACAAGTGGAGGACATTCATTGGAAGAAAGCCCAGTGCAATCTGGTTTTCTTTAAAAAAAATGTCCTTTGCATGTATTCCTGACAAGGAAACAGAACAGGAAATCAAAGGACAGGAAAAACTATTCATCATCATGCACTATAACAGTTATTTTAATATTTATATATATATATATTTCCAACCTTAAAAAAAAAAGAAAAACCTTGTTTGTGGAACATGGGAGATAATTCTAGTTTTTCCAAGCTGGGTGAATTGAGCAGTCAAACGAGCAGCTGGTGGAAATCTGGCTGAACACTGGACAAGATATAAATGTACAAAAATTTTGTGGAGGACTCTTATGTTCATAAATCATCATTTCACTAAACAGCCAGATTTTAAGGCTTCTTGATAGTTTGGATAATACATATGGGGAGTAATAATGAATTAAATATGCTTTTGTGCATATACAGTATGTACGCTTATGGTTTGTTAGCTGGTTTGTTGCTGGTCTAAGATCTAAGGTCTATCAGCTCATTATTGATCCCAACCTATCCTGCAAATACAAGTGATCATATTACTTGGAGATGTCAACCACCCACTACTCTAAGGAAAGTCAATATGTCTATTTTAAAACATATACATACTGTATGTATGGGCTATATATGAAGAGCTCATTTGCAAAAACCAATAAACACCACTTTAAAAAAAAATCTTACAGTGTATACCATATAGCGTGATCTGAACCCTAAACATGACTTGTCAAAAAAGCCCCACTTTCAAGTCCTCGCGAGTTCACGTTGTACTGCAGAAGCCGACAAGCGCCCTTGTTGTTTTTGAACAGAAGCTGATAAGTCCATTTTAGCGAATCAGCATGCTGTATTCAGGTCAGGTGACAAGGCTACTTTCACTTTGAAAAGACGTGCTAGCTGAGAGGAGTTTCGTCAGAGCTGACTAAAAGTCATCGAGGATGGATAATTTCGATGAACTTGAACCGGTGATATATTCGTCAGGGCGTAAAAGGAAAATAAAAGCAACGTGTTACAATGGTGAGGGAAAAGCTCTGTGTATTGTGTGTAAATCACATCCATAATCTATGATCACAACAACAACCTTTGTCAGGCATCTACATTGTCATCTGAGGAGATTACAAAGATTAAACTTTTTAATCTTTTTAATCGTTTTTGCTATAAACAAACTTTTAATATAAAAAAAACACTTTCAATGAACTTTAATTTAGTAAATTACCTGTATTTGTTTAAAGTTATTATTATTAATCAAAACAACCCAGCTGCAGTGTGATTGATATTACTTGGAATGCGCAATAAAAAAAACTGATTTCTGAAAAAAAATATAAATGGAGTTATCGGTTTTTGCAAATGAACTATTCATATATTTATTATTACTTCACATTTCTATGAAACAAAATCTGTTAAAAAGCCCCAAAAATCTATTACATAAAATCACAATAAAATATCTAGATCAGAAAAAACAAACTGCCTCATATTTCCTTTAGCTGTTTTATATCCCATAATGTCAACACGGGTACAGCATGAGCAGTCAGTGTTGCAAAATAATAGATCTCTAGAGGATACATTAAAAATAAATCAGGTAACCAAGTAACGGTGCAATTTGCACGTTGCAATGCCCCATCTTGTGGGTTGGTTCTGGGTGATAGGTTATGGAGGTTATAGCAGACTACTTGTGATCTGGCATATTTTACTGGGACTGTAGAGCATTGCTCCGGCACGGTGACAGTGCTGAGCTCTCTAATGACTACATGCCTGGTCGGAACACTTTTCTCCATCATTTGATGAACTACTGCTTTATAATCAATAGGAAATGAAGACCAACATCTCTTTTACCCCATTATCTATTGTATCATATTTGATATGCAAAAAAAGGTCTCTTAATGATCAACATGGTAAAAACTTTGCTTAAAAAACCTGTTGTACAAACCCGTCTTTAATGTTTTATTCCACATTTACAATCATATATTTGTTTAATTCAGACTATTATTTCAAATGTCAGGCTTCCCTTGGTTAAATGAATTTCATCTGCTATGGGCGGTAATAACACCAGGAAGTTTGCAAATAAGAAACAATCTAATAAGCCTAATTTACACAGAATGTAGGCGTGTGTGTTGAGAATGATTTAATTTAAATTTGCACGGGACGTGTTATACCAGCACATATTGACCAGTTTAAACTGGACTGCAGGTGGTCAGTGAATACGAGGAGTGTTTATGCTCTTAAATACAGTTTGGATAATGTGCCCCTTTCACACATTTCTACAACAGGACTGGGCCAACAGTCACAGAAATGATCTAAACTGAGAAACATCCCCCACACTTCAAACTGCCCGGGGCATATAGTGAGGAGATGAGAGAAGAGATTAGAGAAGGAGATGCATAAAACATGAAATAAAATATTGTATGAAATGAGAAGGTCTAAAATCCCAGGTGAAGATCATATGGAAGATCATATGCAGTGTATGAAAAAAGGCAGGTGAGAGTAGAGAAAAACAACAGATGTCTTGCTGAAAGAAACGGACAGCATTTAACTTCAATACAGAGCGTTTTCTTTTTTGGCCTTTTAAAAAAATATTCCTGTAACGTCGCCACACCACTAACCACAATCTCAAATCACACTGATTTGAATCTTCTTTTGCACTTTTCGGAAGTTCAAGTGATGATGCAAGTATGTTACAGGTAGAGATCAGCAACAATCTCAGCATGCATTATTCAACATAAACATTTTATCTGCAGCCCATTTACGCAAATGTGACGTGCAAAACATGAAAAAACGTAGAATGGGATTTTATCAATCTGGTATAGAATGTATTGTGAAAAGAGGCTGTTGCAAGAATGAAGTCGGGTGGATAGGAGGAGAAGAGTGGAAGTAAAAGATGCATGAAGTCAGCTGAAAAGAAAGGATGTTTCAGACGTGGAGCAGGTCATTGCATTTTGATTAAAGATTATAAACACTTTTTTAACCTCTGGAGTACTACACATCAATAAATTGTTCACAATATGGCAAGCTTTTCATTTCATGCTTCTCATCCCCTTTTTCAAGCATACAATGTGTTTAAATGCAAGACGCCTGACAGCCTGCTGATTAGCGCTGCATGGGAGATAAATCACAATAAGAACACGCATTAAGAGAGTAAATATGGTTATTTTGATTATGTTGGTTTCACGAGTGTCTCTATTGATTTGAAGGCACTGTCAGCCTAGTCCTAGTCTCTTGGGTGTTTTACAACACAAATTGGTATGACAGTACTGGCAAGCACAGTATTGCTCAAACTTGACATTTACAGACCTCACTATACTGCGTCTTTGCACAACAGAGGATTTTAAAGACTTGTGTAATTTCATGAGCATTTCTTAAGACTAAAGCATAGACTTATTTTAACATAGGTAATATCAACTAACAATTTTGCTTCCATCAATCAAAAATAACATTTAAAAAATAACAACATCCATCAAACTACCTGCATTCTTTCCATAGTTGCCCTATAGTAAAACACCCCACCTTACAACGAGGATTGGCACAGGCGGATAAAGCAGCTGGTGTGACAAACACTAGGCATTATTTCCAAGCGATACAAAGGCCAGAGGAGTCATTAGTGTCAGTGAATAATTATCAGAACAGCCTGCACTGATCTGCTGATGACAATGTGAGTCAACATTACACAGAGGAAGAGACTTTCACCATTAGAGAGAAGCTGCCCATGTCCTGTTTACATGCCCTTCATGGTAAAATGTCCAGAATTTTGTCGGCGCCAATAACATTGCGGTTAGTGCACAGACATACAACACAACTGCGCTCACGGCGACCCGAGTTCAAAACCCGTTCCCCTCTCTCTTCACCCAAAGCTTTCCGGTCTACTCTACACTGCCTTGTCCAATTAAAGGTATAAAAGCACATAAATAAATCTTAAAAATAATTTTAAAACAATAGAAAAAATAAAATAAAATGCCAACTGGTAAACTATAAGTTAAATTACCATATAGTGAAAATATACATTGGATATACAGGAGAAAACATTTTAGAGTGAAAATATTTATTGTAAGAACAAAAGTTTGAATTGAACGGACTAATAATGGATAAAATATGGGTAAAATATTACAACTTTTTTCTTAAAATAAATAAATCATTTTAACAAAGATGCATTAAACTAATCAAAAACAATAGTACAGACTCTTACATCGTAACATTGCTACAAATTCAGTTTAAAATAAATGCTGTTTATTTAATCAAAGTACCCTGAAATAAATAAATGTTTAAAAAAAATATCACACACACTTTAGTAAATATATTATTGGGCCAAATTAGCCATTCTCTCTCCCCGGTGTCATGTGACTCGTTAGTGTTACAAGGTCTCAGGTTTGAATGGGGAGCAGGTGTGTTAAATTTGGTGTTATCGCTCTCACTCTCTCATACTGGTCACTGGAAGTTAAATAATGGCACCTCATGGCAAAGGACTCTCTGAAAAAAATAATTGTTGCTCCACATAAAGATGGCATAAACGGCTATAAGAAGATTGCCAAGACCCTGAAACTGAGCTGCAGCACGGTGGCCAAGACCATACAGCGGTTTAACAGGACAGGTTCCACTCAGAACACGCCTTGCCATGGTTGACTAAAGAAGTTGCAGTGCACGTGCTCAGCGTCATATCCAGAGATTGGGCCTCATTCATGAAACATTCGTAAATATATGAGTCAATTCCGAGTAATTTGCGCGTAAAACGGACCTTCCCGAAAACTCTCCTCCGGATTCACAAATGCTTCGTAAACGTCCGATTTAATAGTTAAACATGTGTATGTTAATGAATTCCAATCTTTCGTAAATAGGGCGCGCGTGCACGCTCATTCACAATTAGCATAATCCCCGCCTATGAATTCTGACTGACAACTATATATGGGCATCATATTATTAAACTAAAATAAGGATTTCAATATGAAGATCGAGATGAATTTCTCAGATGCAGAAATTGAAGTTTTAATATCGGAAGTGCATTTTATTTATTTATTATTTTCAAGTATAGGTCCTATGAGTATCAGGTCCTAATAAAAAGGAAGCTTGGAAGCACATTACAGATGCTGCTAATGCAGTTTAATCTGTTAATCGAACAGTCCTGGAAGTTAAAAGGGAAATGGTTCGACATGAAGCTTGACTGCAAAAAACGCGTTACTTAATTTCAACAAAATCGTATACAAACAGGAGGAGGGCCACCATCATCATCAAGCGTATCTGCATGCGATGAACTCATCATCAGTATAATTGGCGAACCCTCTCTGTCAGGTATAATTCCCGATGGTGACATTGATGAACCCCCCCTTGCAGGAAAACACTTCGTCACAATCAGATGGCAAGGCTATGTTTTATTAAATAATTTAGGTCAATTTGTAAAGTGTTAAAACTAAGAGATCTAATAATTTTAGAGGAAATGCACTCTTCAACTGATTTTGTTTCTAATTTTATTTTTTTTTTTAAGACAGACAAATGCCAACTGTGTCCGCCCATGAGAACACTGAAGCAGCAATTAGACCCGTTCATCCCACTGCACCTGGATCAGTAGTATATTCCGCACCATCCCGCAGTGTTTGCGCTGCACAGACGGTTTCAAATCAAGAAGTGCTGGATAAGCAAGACAAAATTTGTGAAGCTGTGTTGGCAATAAATAACACGTTAAAAGGAATAAATACAAGCATCCGAGAAATATGTGATGTAATTAAACATAAAAAATAAAGTTTACTGAAACTATTTTGTGTGCTTGTTTTTAATTGCATACATACACTCTAAGACATGTTGAATTAGTTCCTGTCGCTTTGCAACTGCAGCCACATGTATGACCATGTTTTAGATAGGCGACCTTGGAGGCACCATACCACGCTCAGGTCTGTAAAAAATATTTTTTGTCTAAAACTGCTGCGTGATACATACGTGATTATGTAAGGTAAATAATTTTATTAAAATGTAGCACCATCAATGACCAAATCATTCAGATGTTTTACGCACTATTTACACGTGGTCCGGAGCAGGTGTAAATTTATTTCGTACCAACAAATTTTTTCAAAATACAAACTTTTCATGAATCAGAAAATTTACGTCAGAACAGCTTTACGAACGATTTACACAAAAAATCGTTCTGCTTGTGTTTCATGAATGAGGCCCATTGTGTTTAGGAAACAGACGTATGAGTGCTCCCAGCATTGCTGCAGAGGTTGAAGGGTGGGGGGTCAGCCTGTCAGTGCTCAGACCATATGCCGCACACTGCATCAAATTGGTCTGCATGGCTGTCGTCCCAGACGGAAGCCTCTTCTAAAGATGATGCACAAGAAAGCCCGCAAACAGTTTACTGAAAACAAGCAGACTAAGGACATGGATTACTGGAACTATGTCCTATTGTCTGATGAGACCAAGATAAACTTATTTGGTTCAGATGGTGTCAAGCGTGTGCGGCGGCAACCAGGTGAGGAGTACAAATACAAGTGGGCCTTTAATGGTGGCCACACAAAATATTGACACTTTGGGCCCAATTTGGAAATTTTCACTTAGGGGTGTACTCACTTTTGTGGCTAGCGGTTTAGACATTAATGGTTGTGTGTTGAGAGTTATTTTGAGGGACAGTAAATTTACACTGTTATACAAGCTGTACACTCACTACTTTACATTGTAGCAAAGTGTCATTTATTCAATGTTATCACATGAAAAGATATAAGAAAATATTTACGAAAACTAATATATATATGGAGCAGTTTTCAACTATTCCCTGATCACCAGATCAGTTTATTTGGAGGATTTCTGATGGCTGCTGTACATCAATATAGAAAGGTTATTGTATAAACTAATACTTTACAATATTATGGTTCTTCAAATAAATACTTTTCTTTTAAAGACATTTAAAAAAAATCTACTGACCCCAAAATTGCATAAGATGTATATATATATATATAAAAAACACACATACATATTTGTTACACACAAACACTGAACAAAATTATAAATGCAACACTTTTGTTTTTGCCTCCATTTTTCATGAGCTGAACATGAATATCTAAGACTTTCTATGTACACAAAAGGCCTATTTCTCTTAAATATTGTTTACAAATCTGTCTAAATCTGTGTTAGTGAGCAGCACTTCTCCTTTGCCAAGATAATCCATCCACCTCACAGGTGTGGCATATCAAGATGCTGATTTAGACAGCATGATTATTACACAGGTGTGCCTTAGGCTGAGGTTTGGTGGGTTTTTGTTAAATGTGAGTACTTCGGTCTGTGTGCATTGAGTTTTTTTAATACACGAGTTTCACAATTTGAGTTGAATTACTGAAATAAATGAACTTTTCCACGACATTCTGATTTATTGAGATGCACGTGTATATATGTATTAATTTTTTTCATGCATTTCATGATAATTACATTTGTCATGAATCTGGTTGCCACTCACTACAACTGCACATCACCCATGGACTACATCTCCCATCATGCACTGCACACACACTTTCCCGTCCACCATTACACCAATCACACAGCTGTCACCATTCACTCATCAACTCTGATTGCCTCACCACACCTGCACCTCATTCACTCACTCACATAAAAGCAGCACACAAACACTCACCCAGGGCGAAGTCTTGTTTTCCCCTGGCTAACATTTCCGAGCGTTTTTCATAGTTTGTCTTTCCGTGTACTACCTGGACTGTTGACTCGCTCTCCCGATCGTTTGCTGCCTGCCTTACTGACCCCGCCTGCCTACTGGTTATCCTCTCTGTCTGCTGCCTGCCCTGACCCACTGCTCTGCCTCTGTTTATGAATCTGTCTTATCTACGTTGCCCTCGACACCACTGTTTGATATTTGCCTGTCTGACCTCCTCTTTGTATCAATAAAGCTGCAGATGGATCTCAACGTCACTGACCCGTCTTTACACATTTCAGTAAAATATTTGTAAAAAGTAAAAAAAAAAAAAATCCATCTAATAATCCACAAAGAAAATAAGTAAAAGGACCAGAAATCCCTGCATTAAATCTGATTATGTTTTCACTTATATAATATTTATGTTTCTCCTCAATTCTGTTATCAGTTTATGCTCTCAAGTACACTGGAATGAAGCTGTGTAATTTCTGTCCTACTGTACTAGCGTCACCAAACAGAACTACAAACATAGCATGTAGAATGTTTTCCCAAACATGCCCCTTCCTCCACAGGTCACTCAAACAGCTATTTTTAAGTGCATTTCAGCCGTGAAAGTGTCTTTAGAGTTCCGTTAACAGTGAAACTACCTCATTCTGTCAGGCAAACATCTATGTCCGTGTTATTTCTTGACTCCACCCATGCTACTGTAGGTCAGGACTCAATAAAGATGGTAAGTGAAGGTCAGTGAGAACACTACGACAGCAGCCCCAGGGCAGGACGATATTAAGCACAGCTGATCTTAATACAGTATGAAAATCACAATGATATATTAATGAAGCTTCTTTCCCCAGAGAGGGGCTGACTGACAGGATATCGGCTACTGGACCAACCGGAAACATTTCCTACCATTGAAGGGCAAGCCACCAGAGAATGCCGCCAGATTTCTGCATGTGGTCTGCACACATACACAAACGTACTCGCCAACACACAAACCTGTGGCCCGAGAGGAATCTGTGGACTTATTTCCACATTTTCTGTGCTGATTTCAGAGGAAACTTTAACCATGGAAAACAGATCTGGTTGTGCCACACTCTGAAGTGCGCTGAAAACATAAACAAGTTAGACTAAATATTTATGGAGGATGCGTAGAACTTGCGGCACTTTCAACAGACTCCTGTGGGCCTGAATATCCCTGCATTTATACTGTTCCTCTTGACTAGAAGACCAAACACTGAAGTGTTTTCATCAAATATTAAAATCACAAATTGCACAACAAAAATTCACATTCACCTTTGCGTTCAGTACGAATGAGCTCCAGAACTAAAGATTCTATTGAAAAAATCCAATTTCGAGTGGGGAACGTGATCGAATAATTTAGCACCTCGGGGGCATGTAGACTGCAGAAGCACTGATCTCTGCCCAGCACAGTATTTCAACAGCTTATCCACAACATCATTTCACTTGCTTTGTTTTCAAACTGATCTACATAAAACCACCCATCATCATTCCAACATGCAGGAAATATTCTGATCACCATAAAAACTACTGTGCCACATCGACACACTAATGATAGAAAAAATTCTGTTAAATTGCATATTAAGGAACCTAATGCACAAAGACATCACTCACACATTCCTCTGGTCTACACCAAAGTCACTCAACAATCTCTTAAACTGTTTTCTCATGCCAGGGACACAGTGACTGAACTACCGTAACCTGTCATAACATGAACGGCATACATTTTATTTATAAAAAAAAAAAATCAAACATAAGGTTGTAATATTTCAATCCCAGTCAGAGCATGTGAGCGGAGCTGAGCGGTGAGAATTTCCGCTCACGTGGGTGTTCGCTCCCCCGCTCAAAGTCGGACCAGATCGCTCCGCTCAATTCCGCTCCCCGCTCATCTACAATTTCATCCCGCTCCGGTGAAATAGCTCCACGCTCGCTCAAATTTAAAATTACTCTGCATGCCTAAGACCTGCCGTTTTCAACCGAAGCCTTATGCCTCCGACACACTGTCTGCGTGGCAGACGTGGAGCGGGTTTGTTGCGTGACTGCTGCGGAAAAAAATCTGCTTCACTTCTATTCTGTCGTGGAGCCGCGGTTGCGGCGTGGTTGGACCACACCTGATACGCGCGTATTCCGCAGGCAATGTGGCTGCTCTAATCTGTTAACATGGGTGCGGAAAGGAAAATCAACACGCTGCAAACACGCTCCGCGACGCGTCCGCCACGCAGCCTATATCCTATAAAGAACTCACAGCAACAGCAACATCAGTCAAAATAGAACATATATATCACCACATTCCTGATCATGTTTAACATTATCATCTATTTTTTTGACAGGAATTGTGCACCTGTATGACCTGTCGGTTTGCTTTTGGAAATATTTAACGAACTCTCGTTACTGGAATATCTAACGAGAATTAAAATACTCCTTCACAACGAACGATTTTTAAAGTATAGGCTGATCGTTTTGTTAATTGTTGAAGGCACAGGTGAATTCAGGGTGGATTTCTGCATGCCCTAGGCTCGTTGTGTGAGCGGTATCTGAGCGGAACCGGAGCGAGACAGAGCGATCGCTCCAGCCTTTGGATAAAAACCCGCTCCGCGCTCCGACTATATTTTGCACGCTCCGCTCCTCGCTCGCTCCACGCTCCGCTCCGCTCACATGCTCTGATCCCAGTATAATATAATATTACTTTTTGCAGAGAACTCATAATAGGACATAGAAACTATAGAAGTGCCAAAACTTTGGTGACTGAAGACATGGCCAAATTATCCAAAAAATATGCTAGTGCTTTGTTAGTGTTTATGCGCACACCATTGTTAAGCTACACCAAGTAAATGTGAAAGAAATGTGAACACTTTTCACCGTGACCAAAAAAAAAATGTGAAAGATGTCAAATCTGTACAACTGAAATATTGAGAAGCAGCTCCTTGTCAAAGACCTTCACTATGACTTGTTTAATTCACTACCCAAGAACACAACACCCTGAACAACATACAATACAGTTCAATTACCAAAGACCCCAATTTAAGGAAACTTTACTTTAAACTCTGCAAACAAACAAAAAATAAATAAATAAAACTTTGCTTATGGTATTCAGGTAAAAAACTGATTTCAGTGCATTACAATTATGGAAATAACAAAACATAATAGATTTTTAAAGAGTGATCTTCCTTCAATCAAAAGGAAGAAATGTTACTGAAATGGGAAATACTGCAAGACAGTCAAACCACAAGGCATAGCCTTCCATTTCAGAGCTCTCAAATATTATTGTTTTTAGATAAAGCCATCCTGTGGTCATGTAGGGCCATGTGCCCCTCTGTTTGGGTGTCTGGTCCAGAAGTAAAACAGAAAAGAAAAGCTGCATGTGTCCAATACACCTAATCTCCGCAGATCTCAGACTCAAAGAGAATTTCAAATGAAAAAAAACTGACAAGATTCCTGGAAAATACCTACAAACGCAATTACAGGAACTACATCACTTTGTAAAATAAAAAAAGTCAATTGAGCCTAGAATTACCAATGACAAATAGAGATGATAAACACACAGACATCAATGACTGTCTAAAGATGAATCACAGCAGGTCATAAAAAGGGCTATTAACTTTTATTACTATACTTTGTTTTCTGGTAATGTTTGCTCTTTATTTGCTTTTATTCTGTTCAGTCTTATCGTAGGCGTTTTATGGAAACTTAACCCAGTGTAACAGACATATGCTGAGATCTACGGTCAGTCATGTGAGGAAATTATGGGGAAACCGAGGCTTTTCCACCCACCTTCTCCCTCCTGGACATTGGCTGACCCTTCTAAACACTCTGGGACTGAGAGTACATGATGAGTTCACTGTGCGTGGTGTCTGACTGTAGACTGTAGTGTGGACATTTTCAGGGACTGACTGGTCATAAACGGAGGTCACTGACTAACACATCATATATGAACTCTTAAAGGGTTACAAAACTCCCTATTTCAGCACTGGTTTGTTCACACCGCAGGTTTGAAAAATGCTCCAAAAGTGGCCGTGGTAAAAGGAGGAGTGGAAGGGAGGAGGGCAGACACACGCCACAACAAGAGCCAGTCAGTTTTATTTCACCCATACCGAGTTAAAAGCATCCCAGTTTTGCCACAAATTAGCTCTCCATATATTATACGAATGCACACATACCTGGAGATAGTTATAATTTAATGTATAAAGACAAATACATGTTCAGTACCTTTTGAGATTATTTTGCAGTGTTCATATCAAGAAACTCTAAACGCTGTGTATGTGTTGGAGACTCATTGGATCTATGTGAAAGAAATCTATGACAGCAAAATGTGCTGTTGTGAATAATTAGGAGAAGCATCTAACAACGAGCAACATGCAGTCTTGTGAATAATCATAAAACTATGTTGCATCATCGACTTACCATAATGTTTGAAATGTGGAAAATAATGAGATCACAAAGCAATTATTTCACAGGAGATAAAGCAGTTGTAGTAACGTTCTTTGACAATAAGCCAATTTGAAGATTTTGCCTGAATATATTGGTTGCAGAAATGTCTGTAATTTTTGTTCAGTGGCTGTGTGGAAAACATTGATTTGAGACATTCATTCACTCCTACCTGAAATGCCTTTCGACCGCTAGGTGATGACACACATGTGACGGAGCGCTGGTCCACCAGGTCCAACGCCTGAAGAGCACACTGGCCAAACACAAACCGTAATCTGTAAAACAGAAGGAAATGAGAGTTAGAGGAACATTTGCTAAAACCTAACTCCCCGTCAGGCCATCCAAGATGTAGATGTTTGTTCACAGATTTTGAGAAATTTAGCCTTACATCACTTGCTCAGCAGTGGATCCTCTGCAGTGAATGGGTGCCATCAGAATGAGAACCTAAACAGCTGATAGCCATAACTATCTAATAATCAACACGACTCCAGTCCATCAATTAACATCTTGTGAATTAAAAGGCTGCATATTCGTAAGAAAATTAATCAAGTCGTTTCAAATATAAGCCAGTGCTTCTGGCCAAAATCCCAGTCCATAATTCATAAAAACTCTTCCACCAGTGTAAATGTCCATCCCCTGCCGTCCTCTTACATCAAAATCTAACAACATATTTGTTTAGAATTGTTTTCACTTGTGTGCGTATTTCTCTCCTGATTCAGACGAGTCATATTTTTCACTGTAAAAAGCGATATTATATAGATAGAGGAACGTTTGAAGTTAAAAGCATCTTAATGATGGATTTGTTTAAGAAAACAAGCAACTTTTTACTTCACAAGACATTCATTAATAGACTGGTTTATCAGCCGTTTGAACTTCAGATTTCTGACGGCACCCATTCACTGCAGAGGATCCATTGGCGAGCATGTCATGTAATGCTGAATTTCTCCAAATCTGTTCTGATGAAGAAACAAACTGCATTTTTGAAGGCCTGAGAGTGAGCACACTTTCAGAAAAGTTTCATTTTTGGGTGAATCATTTCTTTTAACTGCAGGTACAGGAAACCGTGCAAGGTGAGATAAGACTGACATGTACACAGGAAGCTGAGTGGCAACAAACCTCAGCTCTCCCGTTTAACCCAAAGCAAGCACGGTTTCCTGTCAGAATCTGGTCTTGACAGCAAGCCTATAGCAATACATTCTGAAGAGGAAGTGTGGAACTGTATCATCTGAAAGTCATCCAGCCACATGTAATGTCTCCGAGAGAAGGAGACCCAAGCGAACACATGACGCGATGATGACACTGGAACCACAATCAATTGCCCAATATAGCAAAAAGTGCTGACCTGTGAGGTGAACAGCCATTTATGGAGGAATGTGATTCCCAGAGCAGAGTAATTACTGTGGCTTAGTGCTTCCCTCAATGGCAGCCTGATGACTGTCATTGTGGGTTTGAGGATGCTTTTAACATCATGATTTATTCAGTTAATGACGTCTAGAAAGAGTGCTGGGTAAAGGCAAACATGTGCTTGATAAAGCCTGTGTAGAATACATTTTGCCGTTAAGAGGCAAGCGCTGGCTTCTGTACAGTGTTCAGTGGCAATAATACACACATCTTCAATAATCGACCCTCCTCAACTTCAGGGGTCCGTTCTTCGTACGCCGCTAACTCAGTTAGCTGGATTTGATTTTTGACGATTTCACTTGATCTTGGATTGTTTGGTTCTTCGAAGCTCATCCCGGAGTTGCTGTCATAGCAGCGGGTCGTAAGATTAAACAGGATTAGATCGCATCCTTTTAAGCAGAATTGATACTTAAAATCTGTCCCAGCCACGGCTACTTTATTACAAGAGTACCCTACTGACCCAGGGACAATCATTAAATAATAATCATTTAAAAATGTATTTAAAAAATACTATAATAATGTTGTGTCGTCTATAATACTATAGACACAGACAGTTTTCCTCACTAAAAGATGTATTTGTTATAAAATAATTACTTCATAATTGTATTAGAGTCTTACACACATGCTACAGTTAATGTAGAGTCGTGCGAGGGATTAATGTGAGGGATGACAGATATTACGGGAGCGCAGGAGATGCAGGTAACTTGATTTTGACCCTTAAGAAACTTTAATTAATGCTGTCAAGTAACAAAACCGTTTCAAAGATAAAATTAAATGAATTGTTAATTACTACATTGAAATCAAAATGTAAAGCCTGTACAAATACTAGAAATCGTGAATATAAATAATTGGGAATCATGTAAAATAATTAAAATAAAATAAAAATAGTGCATATTTCATTTATCTATTATAACATTTATGTAGTTTGTTTTTTGTTCGTTTGGCTGTTTCCTTGTCAAGTTTTTCATCAGGTGACCTTTTTAATGATATGATGTCATTACGCTGCTGTCTTGCCGCCAGCCAATCGCTGCATTGCTGATCGTGGTTTCAAGTATCGATACATAGCCCCTTTCAAAACATCAGATAACTCAATCGTACCATACTAATCATCAACAGCAGGTGCGTTCGAAGAACCGAGTTAGCCAGATCCTGATTAGCGCGATGATATCATCTTGGATGTGTCATTTGATCTCGGATGTAATAAGCGATGTACGAAGAACGGACCCCAGTCCAACAGTATTCAAAATATTTACCAGTCAGTAATTCAAGGCCAAATCTCGCAGTATGGTAAATGTAACTTAGGAAGGATGAGGAGGAGATGGGGGAAATACTTACGCTATTAGTAGCTCATCTGGTACTATAAGAAAGAGAGATAATATTAATAAAGGTTTTATAAAACAAAACAATGTAAAAGCTAAAGCATGTTTTTATTGCACAAATGCAACATATAGGAGTACATGAAACAACGTCTGGGAAAAATAACTACTTTAAATTAAATACATGTTAACATAACAACAACAAAAACCAATTATAAGTCATGCAAAACAGCCTATTTTGGTTGTTTATTGTGGTCACCATGGTTCTCTGGAGAAAGCCCCAAACAAGCACAAATTGAAACAACATCTCAATCTCAAAAGCACTTTCATTACTCCCCTACTCCCTTGATATTTCTCTCTGGTGTCGTTTGACATCTAAATTCCAACCGAATAATGTCATTACTCTTATCCAGATGTTCTGCATTAAGTCTTGTCTGCACACATTAGGATTTCACAAAAACTCAATGAATGTATTGACATTTAACAATCATTTGATGTAAGGCTTTGGGCAACTGAACATCTCATTGGGCAATAGGTTCTGAGGAACATGATGCTGTAGGAAAAAATATGAACATAACTCTCTATACTTCAAACCCTATGCAAAAGACGACCTCAACGCCATGGACCATAAGAAACTTGAACACCACTCCACAGGACGAGTTATCTGTTTAAAACACTGCAGCAGTGGAGAGAAAAATACATGCAACTGGTATTAGTGCATCATCTGGTGTCAGTAATAGAAACTGCATCCATTTCTACTGTGTAGAGATTTAAAATCTTCACTGACTCTTCAGTTCACTTCCACACATGCAGTTTTTATTGATAGACCTAAACTTTTTTAAATGTTGATTGGGGGGGGGGGGGGGACCGTAATATCTGTGTGAGAAACATGCTGATTGTGCCAGTGTAAAATTGATATAAGAATGGATTTAATTTCATAGCATTATATTTATTGTTTTCTCATTACATACTGAAGGATGTTTTGATTGTATTTAATTATAGCCAAGCTGTGACTTTTAAAGGCGTAGTTGGGGATTAGTTTGTTAATGGGGTAAAATGTTGATTCTGTACAGAGTTACTATCTAATCTGAAATTTACCCGAGAATCAATGAAACTGTTAATCCCTAAATATCTGTTTTTCAGATGTTTGAATGAGACACATGGGGTCCAAATGTCTGAGAACACATTGAAAATATCTAACCCAGAAATAAACTTTTCAGAAACAAACAAAATAACGTTTCAGAAACTAAAAGGTTATGTTTTAGATAAATTGTTCTTGCTTTCGCTGAAGCACAATATACATATATCAGTTTCAGACCAAATACTAACTCTACAGCATACCTTCCAAATCCATGCTTGACATTATTGAAGCTAAACATCTCTAAAATTAAAACTAGAAAGAGTTCTACTTTGTATTGTTGGTATTAGTTAATACTAAAAATATAATTTGCACAATATATGCACATTTTCACAAGTGATCAGAGATTTCTGTAGCCCATTGTACGGTGTGAGTTTGTCTGTGAAGACTGATGAGATAACTGCAGGATATCTAGTAGTTTTTCTGCTTTTCAGCTGCAAATGTTACTCAATGTTTCATCCAGCTGACAAGACATCAGCGAGTGAGTGAGTTTCAAACTTACTCTGGTTTGTCTCCGAGTAACATCTCTGAAGGTCTTTCAAAAGCTGCTCAGCAACGGAAAGTAGAGATGAGCCCATAATGCACCTGAAAACCAAACACACACACGCGCGCGCATCTTTAACGTTATATAACAATTAACATTAGTGTACTTGACTCTGTAATTATTATATCATTACGTTACAATGATTTGTCTTTAGTATATTTATTTTACATATCTATAAATGTGGAGTTAATTACGAAGTAAAGAAAACTAACGTTACTAGAAAACAAACTAATTAACAATTACTCAGTAATGTTGAGAAAGTGTGTATATTTGACATTCGTCTAATAAATATAACTTATCTGTAAACTTACCTGAAAACCAACCAATACTACGACCATCTAGACATCGTATCTATCAAAGTAACTTCGACAAGACTCGATAGCAGCTTGTAAAAGCACAAACTGACCCGATATCTGCTGAATATATAAGTTAACTTAATGTTCAACGACAAACACAATCTTATGCCGTGTTTATGTTTCCCGCACCGCCGTGTGTTCTTCTTCTTCACTAGTTCGTATGGAGCATTACAAACAGTGGTTTATAGCACCACCTACAGTACAAGCAGCATGGCCAAATCATTCTCATTAAAACAATTATAATACTACTCCAGAGAGTACAGTTTCATTCTTTAATGTTAGTTAAACTCTTAATATATTTTAGCATGTTTTTAAAATCAAAGAAGTCAATTACCCAAGTACCTGGAAAAGCTTTTCTTATCTTGTTAAACTGACAGATGGGTTTAAAAGACAATTATATTTTCTTAAGCCAATTGTAGTAGGCTATATAGTATGACAACCTAAAAGTGTACAATTTTAGATTCAGCAGTTGCTGATTTGGTGGTTTTGCATTCATACATTAGCCTACATTTGGATTAAGCAGCTGTTGATTTGGACACATTATTATTAAATGGTCATTATTAAATGACTGTCAACCAAATTACAAACCATATTAACGAAGAATTGAAATACAATTAAAATAACAAAACCTGTTTTTGATGCACTAGAAAAATATTTTTATTTTGAAATGAACCATAAAAACACGTTTAACTTGTAATTAACTTGTAAACAACTTTTTTTTGTTTTTGAACACATTTTCACAACAAACGTCGAACACAGACCGAGTCCAGGGATTCACGCGTCGCCGGTCTTCGGTGTGTTTCTCCGCGGACAGTAGTGGCGGGTGTGCGCCCAGTCTCCGGTGGCGGAGCAGAACGGACACACATAGCTCCTCAGGATCGGGCAGAGGATCCGGCCGTCTCGGGCTTTCAGTCTGTGACTCATGTACACCACCGGCGTCTCTCCGTTTTGTCGGCAGAATCCGCAGGAGTCCCGCGGGGTCCGCAGGTCGCGGCTGGAGGAGGCGGAGGTGCTGGAGACGCTGCTGCTGGAGTCGGCTCTCGTGAAACCCTCAGTGGGCGTCCCGTGGACGTGTGCGGCTTGTGGTCCATCGTGATGCTGCAGCAGCTGTGACAGGGTCCTGCCGAGGTCCATGTAGTCCCGCCACATCAGGAAACAGCCGTCAGCTGCGGGGATGTTCTTCTCGCGCTCGGTCAGAGAGGAGGACTGCATCATGTCCAGTTTGAGGCAGGTGTGTGTCACCCATCATCACCCCGAGCTATTTATATTAGCAGACTCCAGACAGGTCTGTCTGGGGAACTGAACACCTGGTCCTCGCTTGGACGAGGTCGTCGGAAGGTCAGGAGGTCGTCTGGCTGGCTGTCTGTCTCTTATAAACATTGTAACATTTTCAACAAGCACAAGCCAACGTTTGCTATTCCAAATAAGTTGCCAGAACTTACCAGTAAATAACCCAACAAAATTGAAGCAAATAATGATCAAACAAAACAAGCCTACAAAAGATGATGTGTATCTTAATTAGAAATGATAAAAATGTATGCATCTATGTGTTTATTACACACGTATTAACACTTTATCACCGAACAACAAACAAACACTTTCAACAACATATAAAACATATGGCCTAGACAGACTATTCATAAAATTCATGAGTTTACTTAATTCATGCATAAAATTAGAAACAATTCGTACATGTTGTGTTGACTTTACACAGAATTTTGTTGAAAATGAACTCTATGTTATAAATGTGATTATAACATACAATTGGGCTAACTATAAACTGAATAATAACTGAGCAACATTTTATTGTAATTATTTTTCTGTCTTGTTTTTCTTCCATATTGGACTTGAATTTCCTCACTGAATGCTCATTTTGTCATCAAAATTGTCAGTTATACATGTTAATTAATGTCAGATTATTTAATGAATGAAAAATATCACATTCCACGCTTTATAAAAACAGCCTTCTTCCATCTTAAGGTCAATTTCACACCACACAAGAGACTCAGACAACACGGACAGAGAACAGTACGTCACTTTTCAGACGGTCTGAGACCCACAAACACTGGTTCAACACGTTCAGTCGGTGAAAACAAGTCAACAGACATCAACAGAGAGAAAACACTTACCCGATAAAACCCAGCAGATGTGTCTGTTGCCGTTTGTCGGCGTCTGTCCGTGTGTTGTGGATTGGCCTTTAGAAACATTGCCAAGATATGGAACAAGCTATCTGTTACTGAAGCTGAAGAGCTAGTTAGTGCATTCATGACCTAGACTGGATTATTGTAATGCACTACTAGTATGTGGTTATCCTGCATCTTCAATAAACAAGCTACAGATCAAAATGCAGCTGCAGGAGTTCTTACTAGATCCTACCATGATCACATCAACTCAGATTTAGAGGGGCAGGCTTGGCCTAATGGTTAGAGACTCGGACTCGGGGAAGTGTATGTCCAGTGCTCTCTTCCACACTCAATACCATGAACGAGGAGAGACCCTCGAGCAAGGCACTGGTGTGTTCACAGTGTGTGTGTGTGTGTGTGCACTCGGATGGGTGAAATGCAGAGCACAAATTCTGAGTATGGGACACCATTAGCCACGTCACGTCATGTCCGGTCCTTTCATCTCTTCTCCTTTCCTTTATCATCTCTAAGCTGGCTGTTAAGATTATTGTAAGGCCCTAAATGTCCCAAGTGTTGAAATAGTACACTTACAAGTATACTACAAGTAGTAGTTGAAGTGCTACCTGTTTGATAATCATGTGAACTGATGAAATCCTTTTTTTACTAAACTACATCAACACCAAACGTGGTTTCTGAGTATTTAATGAGATATTGAGTCGGGATCAGGTGCAGGTTTTGTGCAGGCCGATCCAGATCTTTCAGTAAATCATTTATGTTTAGACCTCACAAAGTTTGATATCTTTGTGATAAACTGTGTATGTAATGTAGCATTGCTTGAGCATGTGGCCATAAGGTACCTGGCATTGTGTGTGCTGTTCATACGTCATGCTATATTCATTTTTACACCTGTACATAGATTACTGTGCCTTTTTTCTCGATCCAACTATTCACACCTGTAAAACCACCCCACATAAGCATATTTAAGATATTTGACTTCAAGCAGACCTTTCAATAAAACAAAAACATGCTGTGCTCAATGTACACTTTTATTTGTTTTACTAAAAACGGGGGAAAAAAGGTCACATCAACATTTACCCTTAATACAGTATACTCAATATCTTTCCAACAGAAATAAAATACACCAGTTTTGAAATGTCCTTTTAAATTAAAATATCAAATAGTCTGCAATCTAACAGTGCTTGTGAAGTACATGTCACTGGCTTTCTAGCAGAAATGTTTAATTTTTCCCTGCGCTCTGCCAGTGGTCTTCAGCAGTGGAGTAATAATAATAATGATAATTAAATAAAATCTAAATACAAAGAAGAAAATTAACTTTTCTGTTATCCTGCCACTTTTTATCTGACAAGCTGAACATGCAAAAAAGAGCAAATAACAGATCTTTCTACAGAATAAACTGACGTATCACCAGACACTTCAACTTGCAAAAACGACAGGAGACGATCTTTCTCCAAATCAAGACAGTTTTGCATTTTTCCAAGTATAATCTCACTACATTGCATACCACGACTTGTCCCAAAAGTTGTCTGATTTAACTGTTAGTTTCTCTCTTCTACAGTATAACCAAGTCTATACTGACAGGACGTTAAAACGAATAAAAAAATAGATCACACATTGCAAATGAAGGACTCCACAGAGTCTCAAAGTGTACTGAACTGTACAGGCACAATTAACAGTATATATTCATAATAAATAGGGCGATTTTTGGCCTGGATGTACTTGGACAAGGAAGGTCTGGGATTTCAATGTTTTGCCCAGAAGGAAACACTCGCAGCATGAACAAATGTATTTGCTCTTTCTCTCTCTTTCACACACACACACACACGCACGCATGCACACGCACACACCCACACACACACGCACGCACACACACGCACGCACACGCACGCACACACACCCACACACACACTGTCCTCGTTATCACATGCACAAAGCTTATAAATCAAAACAAAACATACAAATAATATTTCTGAAACATGTAAATGCTGATGTTTACTGGAATGTTTCTTCGGGATGAGAGCAATTGCAGTTCACTTCCAGCTGCGGGATCACTGAACTGGGCTTTAGAGGAGACGTCACAATGGATGCAGACATCCCAGCATGCATCCGCAACTCAGACCAACCAACATGGGGTAAACGGGGTGTTTGACGTGGTAGGATGTGTGTTTGTGTTTGGCAGGACATGTGTGTGATAAGTGTAACATCTGTATAAGGTGATGCTGAATCCTGGGCTCGCTCGTGATGGTCCTCCTCTCGCTGCAGCTCTTCTCCACGCTGGAGTGAAGCGTAAGCTCTCTTTACATATGGACATGACTGGAGACAACAAGCGCAGGGGAGAGTGGCCACAGTCTCTCGCTGTCCCCCCGCTGGACTGTTGGCTTTGTACACAAAAAAGACAATGTTTGAGAGGAAGGAAGTCTGTTGTTGGGGTTAGACGTCAGTTGAGAAATAGAGTGTGTTCTTCTTCAGCTCAGCGAAGGATATGGGTGGATGCTGCATGTAGTACAGCAATACCTGAACCTGTGAAGAGAGAGCAGGATTACAGCGATGCAGTGATCCACACACAAAACATACCATCTGTCAAACTGTCAGCATTATTCACCCGCACCGCTAGATGGTGCTCTAACACAAACAACAGCAAACTAATACTTTTTTAGCATCGAAATCGTCTGTTTATAAGCACACGCTCGTCTTCTACTTTAAATTCTCCAGCTCGTTTTAGTGTCATTGGTTTATGGTTCAGCAGCTGGGAAAATTTAATCATTCTGATAGTGTAGATATCGTTTCTCTGTGCCTTTATCGTTATAGTTGTGGTGTGGTCTCTGCTATTCTTTAACACTGAGAACGAGTCAAGACTTTTGATTCTTTTGACTTGCTTCTCATAGCATTTGTACTTTTAGTGCGGATGGAAAAAATAGTTAACCGTGGAAACAGCTCATGTTATGGCTGGTTTAAACATTTGGCTCAGGCCATTCATTCAGTTTCTGATATATCATGAACAAATTATAACAGCCAACATCAACAGCCAAAGAGTCTCTTCAGATCCACTCACACAATAAACACGATGACACACGAGCGCATAAATACACGAGTGAACTGAAGATGCCCAGGACTGTGCTCTCCGCCTGAGGTCAGTGTGTTATGACAGTTTGGAAATCTAGATGATGGAATAATCACAGAGCACATCAGCATCACTGTAATAATGATGAGTGCTGATGTGCATCTTCAAACTGTCAAACACACCAAACCACAGCCCATTATGGTGATATATGATATATCCATGCTGGGAAAGACTCCTTTCCACTGAGTGTGCAGTGAGTATGAAGCCAGGACTGACCTGTGCCATGACATCATGTGACCAGATGTCAG
This sequence comes from Gymnocypris eckloni scoliostomus, assembly GCA_027564155.1. Classification (NCBI taxonomy): domain Eukaryota; kingdom Metazoa; phylum Chordata; class Actinopteri; order Cypriniformes; family Cyprinidae; genus Gymnocypris; species Gymnocypris eckloni. The sequence goes on along the minus strand of CM050414.1, from coordinate 6,227,479 downwards.
AGGCCAGCGTGATGTTGGGCTTACTGGTCTCTGCCTCCGACGGTCTCAGCAGTGTGGGGCCAAACACTGTGGCCAAATTATGCAGAGACATCTTATTGACCGGCTCCTTCTCTGCCACCCTGAAATGAGAGGAAACAAACACCAATACAGAACTGAGTCACATCTTATTAAACCATCATCGAGTTGAAGACAGTTTATTATAATGTGTGTGATGTATAGAGTTGGCCAGCAGGTGTCCACAGTGAGCGGTGTTGATAACTTGAGCATATGCTGTGTCAGTTACAGTTGGCAATAAGGCCTCCAGAGAGATTATTTGTGACAGTGTTTATAAACCCGAGGCCTTGCTAGCTAATTGCCAACGTTTCAGAGAGATTCGTGTTAATTCACAGCAGCAGTTTCACACTAACTAAAATAAAACAGAACCGTGGGTATTTTATGACAGTGATTTAACTGATGTTCACATGAAGCTGCTGGCTTTAAAGAGTCACTGTCAACAACAAGTTAGTCCTGTCTTCCCTTCATTTTAATATATTTTAAATAGTGCTGTCAATCGATTCATTCATTTAAAACGTTAAGATATTTCACAAAATTGCTGTATTGTTCATCAAATAAATGTCAAAATGTCCCCACAAGGACAGCGATGCCCAAATGTTTGATTTCATTGGGACATTGTTGGGTTCCCATTAAGAAAACATTCTAATCAAACAATTATACTAAAATATGTTTTTAATATATAAATGCAGAACGTTTTCTGTGAGGGATGTGTTTAGGGGTAGGGTTAGGAGATAAAACATGCAGTATAATCTTTAAATCAGTATGGAAACCCAACATGACCGTGTGCTCTTACCTCTTCAGGTGTTCCAGCAGGCTGAGGAACGTGATGAGATTTGGGTCTGGTAGTGACCGCAGCAGATGCATCATGCAGTTTTCTTTTGCTGCAGGATCTGATAGAGCTGTGATACAGAGTTTGAAGAAGAGGAGTGTTATTACACCTCAATCACCTTAATTCTACATTACACTTATTTAATCACACGGTGATGCAAAAAGATAAAGGTGAAAGGTCATACCAGTGCCCTCCATGAAGGCCGGGTACAGCCGGTCTGTGAGAAGAGGTTCTGGCAGCTCCCGGAAATACAGTTTCAGTGTCCCTGCTATGGCATTAATGTCCATGTCACTCAACATCATCAGGATCTCTTTGGTATCTGAGAAAGAGAGACAGAGAGAAAGAGTAAATGATTTGCATCATAACAAATGCTGATGCAGGCTGAGTAATAAGCTGCCGGCATGACATGTGACATAATAGTGAGTAACACATGAAGGTACAGCTCTGGATAGTCCCTACAGACTCTCTGTGTGTGTTTATTGAGCCAGCTGACAGCTGGAAGAGGTCAGAACTCTGCATGGCCTTTCCCACAACACTGCTGCTGCTTTTAGACTCGAGACACAGGCCTCCACTGACCTCACATAACCAGAGACGGATGGGAATTCAAAACAAAATATAAGATGTATCAAATGATTGGCGAAAAATCTCACTAAAAATCACAATGTGCAATGCTGTTGCAAATTGCCGCCTCGCAAATTGGAGAAGCAAACTGCAAGGTATCACAAAATTAATAAATAATGATTAATTCATGCACATTTGCATGCATAGCAGTTGGATGAGTGTGTGAAGTGTAATTGGTTAAGAGTCTCTTACTAGCGTCAAACGCAGCTTTGAGGGCCTGGATGTCTGTGGCCACTCCAGAGATCCTGTAAATGCCCACTTCATCAATCCCTCTCTTCTCCACCTCCTCAATGCACTGCCGCACAATGTAAGGCACCTTGGAGCGTTCGCGCCTGAGGAACAACAACAGGCAAAGTCAAGGGACTGTACGTGATGCAAAAATACAGAGAGAAACTGTGACAAATATTGCTGTACAGTAAGGCTAAGTCACCACAATGATGTAGTGTTTTTATGCAGTATATCTTGAATGTTTAAAATCATGCTGAAACTGATATAACAGTAAATCATTTTGTCCTTATTGTGACATCCAGTTCATTTTTATTTAATTTTGACTTTTGAAGAAACAATGCACAGATGAATCATTCATAATAAATTCAGTAAAATACATTGAGAAAGCATGTCAACTGTAAGGCTTGAGATTTCACTCACTTTGTTACCACGCTGATCTTAACCCCAAACACACCGCTCTGTTTCTTAGACGGCGTCCGCTTCAAACTTAAGTCCCGACTCGTAAACTTCATGGAAAACTCCACTTTAATCTGAAAAATAACCATAAATGAGATATGTGTAGGGCAATAATGCAAAAAATATAAATGTTTGATGGGAAATAAATTCGTACCCCATTCATTTCTATGACGTCCATATGCCAGTTTTTGGACTGCACGGTCTGTGGGTCCAGCTGTAAAGAGAGAGAGACATGAGTGAGAATTACTTCATCGTTAAGCACAGAAAATGATGAGGCAATTATTGCTCCTCAGTACAATGCAAACACTATGGCCTCAGAGAATATTGTCATAGGTCAAAGGTTAGTGCTGTGAGACCACAGCAGACCAAGAGTTCTGGATTATTATTCAATTAGGACAAATATTTCAACAATGAATACCAATAAATTGCCTCCAGAATGAAAAAGACCTGAGGCTCAGAACAGCCACAGTTTTGAGTAGTTCAGTATGAAAGTTGTTTATCGGGTGCATGAGGGTATTTCAGATTTATGATGCAATATTTTGAGCAATATATCAGTAAACACCTGCAATGTATGTTTAATTTCAAATGCATTTATTTGTATAGCGCTCTTCACAACATACATTGTTTCAAAGCATCTTAGAAATCATTATGCTAAAAGTTCAGTTTTTCTGAATGCCTTCTAGTTGCATTTAGAAGATTAGTTCTACATGCCAACTCTTTATGTGAACATTTTAAACCTACAACAGCAGCTTATTTCTATTTCCTCTCCCCCAACCTCCCCCTTGTTTTGATAAAGATGACTCAAAATCATTTTGCTATTCTATCTAAAAGTTCCCAGGGAGTCCTTTCTATAAAAAAACCATGAGAATCTCACAGTAGACTTCTTCCCTTGTTATTACATATCTAGACTGTAAAGTTAACTGTATTGCACTGCTGCACGAGAGCAGTCCAGCACAGATGAATCAAACCTGAATCAAGCTCTATAATGAACACGGTCTTCACTGAAACTCACTACAAACACAAAATGAATCAAAGTAAGAATCACTACATCAATGAGCTGGATGTGACAGTGACACAACTGTTATATTCAGAGATCAGATCATTTAGAGTGTTTAGTATTACCCATGATTCAGAAGAGCTCACACTATGACATTAATGTACTGTGGACATATAAGGAAAAGCACTCTAGACAAAATCTGTGCAGTTTCCATTAACACACAACTCTCTAAGGAGATATACACACATACACACCAGTTTCCCATGCCACATGCCACAGACAAGATGGATGATGGGAAGGGCTATCTAGGGAGGACACTTAAACTAATCTGTCAATCAAACCCAAAGGTAAGAAACACAATAATAAACAACCTGACAGCCTGGACCAAATCTGAATCCAGTTACTGATCACTGTTAGAAATCAACTAAGTATGCTGTTCCACACTAAGACTCAATCCAAAGCAATTACTGTGCATATGCCTTTAATTCAACTTCACTGACATTCAACATGAAGTTGGCTGACACATGAGGGAACACAAACAGCACACATGCTGACAAATCTGCCATAAAATTAACATTTACAGGAAAACATGCGTAGGTTAAGTAGCTTTTTATGAGAACGTCAGACAAGGTCTGTCAAGCACAGAAAACTACATTAGCTTGTATCACTAAAATCAATTCTCTTAATACAATTAGTGGGCAATCATCATTACTGATGTTGTTTATACACATATTATGGCTATAATGAGATTCTTATCGGATATGTATGGAAAGCTGCAGCTTTGTTATTATCCCACTGCTAAACCAATATGACATGTTTACACCAATTAAATTAACAGGGTTATATATTTATATTTTGAGATCAGCAGTGAGGACGCAAACGAGTCTGGTGTTTACTGTGGTTCTGAGGTTAATCCAAATCAAATTGATATTTTAAGAGATGTACTGAATGTATTGACCTTGACATGAGAGACTGCAGGTGTCTCTATGATATCTTTTTTATTTTTATATAAACTGCTTTTCTAAGAATTTCTAAGACACAATGCATCATAATAAATCACAATTTTATCAAACTATTCAATAACATAAAAGATGTGTATTCAAATCATCATAAATGTATTTTTGAATAACATAATATCTGGACATATAGGTGAGAGTCAACTCATTGACCCTCTGATAAAATTTTAACTCATATGCATGTTACTTTTTTATGAACCGTTCATGAAAATAACAGTATTTATCACTCCGAACATTACTTCTAATCACATTCTTCTGCAGTGTGAATGTAGCCTTACAGATCCCAAATATCTATGGCACATGCCCTTTACTTGATCCCTTCTCTAACCTACTGGTGCTTCTTACGGTGCTTTATAAAAAATGTATGGAATCAAACGGGTCCATGATATGTCTAGAAAATCCTTTAATACAGCTAAACGGCTTACCCTTACAAAGACTCGCCTTGTAGACACCTCATCTGCCCAAGTGCTTTCCTCCAAACTCTTAGTAACTGTCCCGAGGGATTTCACCTCACATCACCCCACAAACACCTCTTTTTACTTTCCTCTGGGAAATCTCAAAGTTTGGGATAAAAGAGCTCAAAACGAATGTCTATAGGATTATTTTAACAGCGTACTCAATTGATTTCCAACAAGCCAGACCGGATGATCATGTTAAGGTCGGGTGAAGATCACGGAAGAAACGTATTCTCATCACTCTCAGCATGGGCCAAACGTCTTCAAGAAACCAGTCAACAGTACTGTATCTTCAATGTCCTCATTAAACTGCACAACCAAAACAAAGCCAGAAGCTCCTCAGCTCTGAAATGTTTTGAATTAAGAGCATCTGTGCAGACCTGAGAATGAGGTTTATGAGTCCTGATCCAAAAGCTTTGAAAAGGAAAGAATGAGAATCTGAGGAGCTCTGGTCCATGACAACCTCAAACAATCCCTCTAATAACAGCCACATGGTGATTCATCTTGAAATGTGATCAATTCCAAAATTATACTGTGAGAAAAAAGGGAAACACTTACTATAGTAAATATCAGAAACCATTTTGTGAAGATAAAACAACATCATAATACCATACAATGTGAAAAAAACTTTACCATAGTACATGCCCAGTAAAAACATTATATTACCAAGGCACATGTTCATTATCACAACATTATCATGGTATTATCACAACACATGATACACAATGAAAAAACATTGTATGATTATGGTATTAAGAAATATTTATTTCTAAAATGATGTTATAGTCACTATAAAGCACATCCTGCACTGAACTTTGAAGATACAGATCTCCATTCCCTTCTCTTCTTTCCTGCCGTCTCATTCAGCGTGTCCCCCACCGCCCACCCCGTCTCCCTCATCTCCCTCTGTTCTGCCAGCCTGCTGCTGTACGGAGCAGAACACAGTGTTCTCTGGCCGGCTTCTCTCTGCTCAGAGGATCCTTACAGAGAACAAAGGGAGGAAGAACATGACACCAGTGCATTTGTTACCAATACAGCAGGCACATGCAACACACGAGTCCTTGTTAAGATGACTATTAAGTCTCACTACTCCTTTGATTACACACACATGCACGCACACACACACACACACACACACACACGTGCGCACGCACAGTGCTTTGATAAGAGCCGCTGACTGACAGAATGCATTTTTCGGCAAACTTAGGTTACACTGAGCTCACTGTCCAATCATGCTGCTCTCTCTAGAACATATCGCTGGAGAATCCTTTAAATACTTCAAACAGATAATGCAGGTAATATCTGCAGAAACACACTCACAGTCTACCGTCTCAGTCGCAATTACACCACTTTGTTTGATCAAAGAGAAATTAAATATTACATTCACATTCCTCAAATAGAGTTTAAAAGCCCGTCACTGTCTCTTTTTCTCTTACATTCCCTTCGTCTCTCCCTAGCAATGAATTACACAGTGTATTTTAAACCATTGTACCATGGTAATCATTTACAGCTTGTATTGTTTGAGACAATCAAACAATTGCATAAACACAGTGAAATGTGACTGATGTATTGTCATATTTTATTCCCATGGTTTAACTCTGAAATATACACTACTGTGAGGTTTGTAATATTGTTGAAAGAAATAACTACGTTCATGCAAGGATGCATAAACTTAATGACGGTAAAGACATTTATAATGTTACAAAAGATTTCAGTTTCAAATAAATTGAAACTTTCATCTTTCTATTCATCAAAGAATCTTGAAAAATATATACTGTACCACAAAAATATTAAGCAGCAGAACTAATAATAAGAAGAAATGTTTCTTGAGCATATATTATTCAGCATATTCCAATGATTTCACGTGAAACTGAAGACTAAAGTAATGGCTGCTGAAAACTCAGCTTTGCATCACAGGAATAAATTACATTCTAGAACCGTGGTTTTTAATCCTGTTCCTGGGGACACACCGCTCTGCACATTTTGTAGGTTCACTCTTATCTGACACACACAGTGCAGTTCATGGATCTCTCCTAATGAGCTGATGCTCTGAATCAGGTGTGTTAAATAAGGGAGACATGCAAAATGTGCAGAGTGGTGGGTCCCCGGGAACAGGATTAAAAACCACGGTTCTAGAATATATTCAAATACAAAAGTTACTTTCAACTGTAATAATATTTACTGTATGTATGCTGTTTTACTGTTATGTACCATTGGTGAGTTTAATAATCTTCTTTCAAAAACATAAAATGTATTATACCAACCTCAAACGTTTGAATGGTTGTGTATTAATATACAGCAAGAATAGGAATAATAAATAATGAGACTTTCTTTGTCCCAGCAATGTAGATTCAGAAAGAGTGCAGAAAACATTGTCAAGAGTATTTTAGTGTCTGTCAGCAAGGCCAGAAGAATCCAGGAACTGAAGAACCCATATTGGAACCAAATGTCATGAAAAACTCGAACAAATAAACAGAAAATGGAAACCATTTCTCAAATCTCATCTCTATTCAATCAGAGGATGCTTCCTTGAAGAAGTCAAAACAGTCAAATTCATCTTTCATACAGTATAACGTCCAGTGTGCTGGTGTAGATCTGTGCTCGTCCTCCTTACATAAAGAGCCTTGGTATTGTATAATAAGTCTTAACGCATGGCTGAAGATGTAAGTGACTCATGTTGTGAACAAACACATCAGAATACAGCAAAAACACAACTTGTATGTATGCTGCTTTATTTATACTATAAGACCCCACAGGGAGCAATGCAGGCTAAAGCACTCACATAAACACAACAAACAGCTTTGTTCAACAAGCTCTCTGTAAAATATCAAGCCCTGTTACAAAATGTCCTGTCCTGACCCTATTTTTCATGACTATATGGCACGCTACAGCCAGACACGCATCGTTACCCTTCACACATCTCTCTATAGCATGCGGCTAGATACAGCTCTCACTCTGGAGAAATCTTGGCATTTGTAGGAAGACGTGTTTGCTCAGTGTGTGGTGAGGGAAAAGCCGTAATTACTGTGGTATTCAGAGGTTGGTCTGGAGGTCAGACTGATGTTTGCTGTAGTGTTCTGATGCATTGGGCTGATGTCACAGGCTCGGCCTGCCGGGCTGGACCGGGCTTCTTCCAGTAAACTTAATCACACAGGAAATGCCAATAAACTGCTGACTCATAAACATGGTCATCAATGTCACCCATCTTTACTATCATCATACATATTTTTGTACAACACATTTAGAGCTCTTCTATATAAGGTATGTGATGACAATACTTGTGACTGTCCTTGTGACCGAAGTACTCGTGGTAATACCATAGAACTTTCATATATACCATAGTACTGAAGGATTATCATATATAGTACATATTTTATGGTAAAAAGCCTTTCTTTGAACAAAGTATGTATTCTTGAAAGAACCACAGAGCACCATTTACAGTAATATCAAATTTATATATTTTTGTAAGGGAAGTTTCTTCAAAGAACACAATAGCATAATTATAAAACATGGTACTGCTTTTGTAAGTATCCAAAAATCATGACCAAAAAGCTTTTGTTTGTGTGACTGCTAAAAATAGAACAAACTACACTACAGAAACTAAAAACCACAATCCCATGTGTCAAGAAATCCAGTTATGAGCATAAGATACATTTTTAACAGACTGTCATTACCGTTAGATGCTAATGTCTCTGATGCGAATAAATGCAAGCCAGTTAACCTTAAAGAAGACCGTGTCATAAATCAAGCTAAACATCTGCTAAAAGAGAACCATGAATAACACAATTCCTCATGAGCCCATTTGGTTCAATTGCACAAATTATCATGAAACAAAACGTGAAAGACTTACTGAATCAGACACAAACAGTCCAAAAGCATAACCTGTATTTTTAACGTAGTACAATCGTGTACACTGGTCACCGTAAAACAAAGTAATACGAAAACATTCAGTGCCATGATATATATCAAAGTACCATGGTACTACCACAGCACTTAACTGTATAAAGAAGAAATCCAAGCAGGTCAACAGCTGTTGTGTCCAGTAACGGACCTCACCATCACCATCACCCTCCTCCACTTCATTAGCTCAATAAGTAAGCCCGTGTGGGGGTTCAGCAGACACTCGTAGGGGTCTGGTGCCCTCACACTGGCAGAAGAAGATTTATGCAGGTGATAAAAGCATCCATTAACATATAGCTGGCATTTAAAGGCCTTTAAAGAGGAGCAGGGTTCATCAGTGATTCAGTCATTAGCATGTTATAACCTGAAGCAGTATTTGTGGAGCAGTATAAGCTGGAGAGAAGATAGTTACAGCTGAGGATGGGTTCATCTCTGGGGACATATTCTTCTTCTTGTGCACAATACATCTTTTTCACACAGAACCTCCCTCCTTATGTTCTTTCATTCCTTTGAAAGGAGGAACAATTTCTGCTTCGCCACAAGGGGTATATAGTGAGCAATCTGACATTAGTGTGAACGGTCTTCTTACAATCAGGTTTCTCTTTCAGGTCAACTGCAGCCACCAATTTACTGAATACAGCATAATAGCATATGCTCCTTTAGTATTATATTTGTTATAGAGGTAGTTCAACTAAAAATAAAGGTGTGTCATAATTTACCCATTATTCACCCCCATGCTGTTCCAAAACTGTGTGACTCGCTCTTTTCTGGCGAACATAAAAGAAGTCAATGAAATACTAATACTATTATTGCATTGTTATATTATGTTGTCCTTTTATTGTGGCCAGCCTAAGACACACCTGTGTAATAATCATGCTGTAATCAGCATCTTGATATGCCACACCTGTGAGGTGGATGGATTATCTCGGCAAAGGAGAAGTGCTCACTAACACAGATTTAGACAGATTTGTGAATAATATTTGAGAGAAATTAGGCCTTTTGTGTACATAGAAAAAGTCTTAGATCTTTGAGTTCAGCTCATGAAAAATGGAGGCAAAAACAAAGTGTTGCGTTTATAATTTTGTTCAGAGTATAAACTGATTGATTCGCTAGATAAGACCTTTATTCCTCAGCTGGGATGAAGCTGCATTCAAACTGCAATGTGGGTCCTTAATCTTAATTTCTTTGCAACTGAAGCAAGAAAGACACGAACATCTTGGATGACACGGGGGTACATTATCAGGAAATGTTCATTCCGTAATTTAACTTCTTTATGTGGGGATCCAGCACAGTATCAACATTCATTCTCAGTCAATCTAGTGACTATGGGTGGCATCTTCTGGCAAGATGCAGGAAATAGAAATAAGTAGTGTATATTGTTGCAGTGCATTCTGGGATTGAATGTGTACACTTGATAATGTGCACTATTTCCTCAAATAGTGCACAATATACCTTTCTCAAAGGATCTTGGGCAATTATGGACACGGCCTATGTTTCTGGCCTGAGGGGTTAAATTAGCGGTGTGTTCTGTTGAGATTTACTTTTATCAAATGAAAGCGTGTCTGTGGAGGTCAGACATTATAAGCAGGTCATAAGACAACACTAGGATCATTCATGACCATATCAAAGGAACACACTCATACAGATAAACACACACACTCTTTTGACCACAAAGACTCATTCAATATTCCGTCAATGAGACAGACCATCTGTGAGAGAGTGTTTCAAAGCATTTTAAAGTGCAAATGACAGCAAAACGAGGTTTGTTTATAAATGTAATTGGCGGTAAGTGGCAATTATGTGTGTATCTATTACACCTGTGTCTGAATATGAGCATATATGAGTAACTGTCTGTGTCTACATTTAACAGACAGTCTTTATGTGTCAATACCTGTGGGAAGACAAAGACAGGGTGTGTCTGTACTCTGTAGAGTACATGTATGTGATTTACATGCAGAATTCCTTCTATAAAGGAATATGTTACCAGATCAAATTAATATAGAGTGATGTTTGAGAAACAACAGAAGGAGATGAAGTCAGAGAAAGACAACGCAAGAGATAACTTTAAAAAGAGCATGTGATTGGAACATGGAAAGACATGGGTCTTGCTTTGTTGTGTATAATAAGAAAATCTATTATCCTAGAGTCACAGTGTTATAGCTACATCGGAGGGGTCGTTGTCTGTGACCTGTCTCTACAGTCAGTCCTGGGTCAGTGGATCAGGAAGAGCATTGACCTGACCGGGCAGAAGACACAGAAATACAGCAGAGGCTAAAATGCTTTGTTCTTATAGCCAAAAAAACTATGCACATAAATTACTGTTCAAAGTGCTGGCAGGGCAAATACCCCATGTGGAGAGACCTAGATTTCGCCGACTCACATCGGCACACAAACACAAACATACACAGCTGCACACCTACTCCCACTGTTACATGCAGAGTGTGAAGGCACTGATCTCATCACAGCAGAACAATCATTCAGCAACACTGAACGCTGAGCACACACACCAGTGCCATTCCATGAACACTAGTCACACTAGAAATGACACTGACGAGCAATCCTTCTCTCTATAGCAGGGGTCCCCAACTTTACTTTCTGTGTGAAACTTTTACTCTACCAATCAAAAGTTTGAGGCCAGTAAGAACTGTTTTTAAAGAAATCAAAACTTTATTCTGCAATTGGGCCTTAAACTAATCAAAAGTGACAGTAAAGACATTTATGTTACAAATATTTTAATTCACACACACACACACACACACACACACACACACACACACACACACACACACACACACAGACTGAATTAATGACTGCCAAAATTTTTACTTTGCCATCACAAAAATAAATTACATTTTAAAAGATAATAAAATAGAAAACAGTTAATTGTGATATTTCACAAAATTACTCTAAATAAATAAAGATAAATAAATCCTAAAATATTTTTACTATGAATTGGGATGTCTATCACAATCACACATATCCCCTGCAGTTCCACAATCAAAACCTGAAATTTACCTGAAAAATATTGGATTTGGATTCTGCCTCAGTTAATAAAGATTCATTTATAAACCATGCTACAGATCACAGCAACTTTGGTCCTATAAGAGCCACTGCAATTGCATGCTGGTGTTGTAATTATTAATAAAATATTATTCAGTGGTGTGTGTGTGTGAGAGTAAATTATGATTAATTGACCTCCATCAGTGGGTGGGTGATACTCGGATACCCAGGGGCTCTGAGGACAGCAGGTTAAAGTGATAATTAACCCCCACCCCACACACAGACACTCACACACACGCACGCACGCACATTTTAAAAGTCTTGTTGAGTAACTTTGTATTACGTACTCATATTCTGAAGAACGAAATATATACAGGCGAAGAAAGCAGGTACAAGAGAGAACTAATCAGCTACAAAGATAAAAACACTTTTCACCAAAAATACTAGAAAATACAATTATTTTATAGGATCAATATTCTGCATTTCATGTCCATAAACACACAGCATGATAAAGTGCTGGTTCAATCAGAGACTTTCAGTCAGTTTAAGACCAGGAAACAGGCAGAACACAGACAGAGAATGAGAGCCTGAGAGAGCTGCAGAGAGAGGAAGTAACAGATGGAGGGAGAATGAAAGAGCGAGTGACCTTTTGTCGGAGCAGTTTACTGCGCACACGGCCCCACAGTTTGGCTCCGGTGTTGGTGTGTCTTTTGATGGCTGAAGGATTGTCCACGCAGCAGTGCTTCTCCACGCGCTCACACACCGAGTTCAGATTACAGTCCGTCACCACGATGTCTGTCATCCTGACTGTGTTCCTCTCGTAGCCGCACACACGTAAAGAGAAGGGGCGCTGAGCCCAGAACACCAGTAGTACGAGTCCCAACGGTAAAACCAAACTCTTCCAAAATTGTTCACAGCAAACTGCTAAAAATATGTTTTATACAAAATACAAAATATTTTTTCTTTAATTTCACAAGATAAAATTCTTCACTTTTTGTGACGTAAGTGCTCTCTGAGGATGGAGCGATTAAAAAAAACTATTAAAAATCAGCTGAGAAATGAACCCTGGGCTCATTTCTGGAGGAGAGTAAACATTGCCATGCTTTTGTCTTTTCTCAGGCTTAATAATTGAACTATAAATCCTTCAGTGGATGTTAAAGTAATTCTCTCCTCTGTCTCCTGCTTCTCTCTCCTGCGCTCTTCTCAACATCTGATTTCAAGAAAACACAGAGACCGAGAGAAAGAAAGAGTGGGAGGAGAAAAGGAGAGAGGGAGGGAGAGAGGGAGTGTGTGAGTTGATTCTATCACCAAGCAGTTTTTAAGTCTCCAGATGCGAGACGGAAGGGGAGGCATTCTTTGTGTGCAGAGTTACCTCAGTATCTCACAAAATGTGTCAAGAACATTTAACCCCCAAATAAAATAAATAAATTATATTTAAAGAAATTATAAAATAATGCCCTTTTTCCATTGAGACATTTTATAAATAATATTCTCACAATCAGATCAGTATTATGCAATAAATAAATAAACCAGCTGTGATGTGTAATGCACATTACATGTAAAGTAGGGGGTCGACCGATAAGTGTTTTCAGGGCCGATGCGGATACAGATTATTACAGTTCGAGTAGACGATAACCAACATCTAATAATACTGAGATATATATATAAGTGCTGTCAAACGATTAATCGTGATTAATCTCATCGTAAATAAAAGTTGTTGTTTACATAATATATCCGTGTTTGTTTACATTATTTATATATAAATACAAACACATGCATGTATATATTTAAGAAAAATATGTTATGTTTCTATATTACATTTATATATAATATAAGAATATAAATATACAAATGTACATGTAAATATTTTCAAAATATATGCTGTATGTGTGTGCATTTATATATACAAAATAAATATACACAGTACATACATATTACATAAAAAAAACGTATTTTGGATGCGATTAATCACGATTCATTGTTTGACATCACTAATATATATGTGTAAAATACATGTCAAACTTTAGAATAACAAAAACTTTATTTAAATGCTTTCAAATTATTTTATCGGCAAATCGGTTTTGAAAATGACCAATACAGATAACCATAAAAATGCTTAATATCAGCGCAGCTAATCTGTCGAACCCTAATGTAAAGCATGTGTAGTGTAAAACCGCATGTATAATATGCAATACAATTTTGAGTGTATCATTTTTTTATAAAAATGTTTTACTTTTCATCAAGGATTCACTAAATTGTTTAAGAGTATATTACAAAAAATTATGAATTTAACAAAAAGAACAAGATAAATGCTGTTCTTTTAAACTTTTATCAAAGGATCCTGAAAAATACGTCATGGTTTTGACTGAAATATTAAGCAGCACAACTGTTTTCAACATTAATAATAAGAAGAAATATTTATTTTTCTTTCTCCAAATCAGCATGATTTCTGAAGGATCATGTGACATTGAAGTAATAGCTGTTTTAAAAACATAAAATGATACAGGCCCCAAATTTGTAAACAGCATTACTCACTCTGTCTCTCACACTCTCTCTCTCACACACACACACACACACACACACACACACACACACACACACACACACACACACACGCACGCACGCACACACATGCGCGTGCAGAATATGTGCTTATAACTTATAAGTACTAATAAACGCAGCTAGTTAATAATGGGAATTTGTACCTATACTAAATTGCTTCTGGTGCACCCCCAAAAAATTCTTATTTAACTGAAATATGAAATATGACAGATTTTCCCCATGTTCGCCCACAAACCCTTGAGACCTGACCTGAACCACCACACTCTCTACTTCACTTCAAAAACACCACAGACACAAAGTTAGAGACAAAAACAGCCTTAAAGTTTGTGCATCAGTGAACACAAACACGTTTCATCATCAGACACTATTGTTGCAGAGCACATTCTCAGCTTCTGTAATCTCTGCAGTGTGTCATTGGGAGCCTGAGGCGGCCATGTCTTTTGGGGGTCTTGGTGTATATATGTTGGTTATGTAAGCAGGAGTGAAACTGTTCTACATCTTCTGTCCTCATACAAGTCTATAGAGCCGCACGCAATGGTTCCTACCAGGTCATTTTGCTCTGCTTACTTCTCTCTCTTTCCATTTGTCCTCACGCCACCTTGCCTCAATCCAAATCTCATTTATATTGCATAAGACCTGGAAAAATCACTGTATAACTAGTTCTTTGTGAAAACCTTACAGGTGCTGCAGGAGCTGTGCCTGGTGTATTTGAAGATCAAACTGGTGTACTTAAAAATAATGCGGTACTAGTGCTTCACCATGCACCTAAGCACATCCAGTTACCCAGGATTCATCTGAACACTTCGTGTTTCCAGCCCCCACAGAACCAGCATCCACAAAACCCTGCAGCACTTTCAAACACAACAACTTCACAAAGTGCCATGTATTCCCTGCTTGCTGCGTGCTAGTTTATTCAATATTTTGTCTAATTTGATTACGCTTTCAGCTACCAAAAATAACTCAGCTCTGTATAAAACATTTTAAATGTATTAGACAGATTTCCATAGATTAAAATCAATGCAGAAAGTGGCTCGGAATATCACAACAGAATGGTTAAGATTGAAGTCACAGTGGCCAGTCTTTCCAATCACCTGCAGGAAAAAGTTCCAGTTTAACATAGTCAAGCTGTTGTTGATTAGTTGCTGGTTCAAGGCTGTCTAACAGGTCTAACTAGCATTATAATAAGCAAATAATAAGATTATCTATAATAAGATTATATAAGCAAAGAAACCTGAACTGAAAGTCACTTCAGATAATATTTGAATTTTTTAATTTAGGCTTCAGCAATAATATAAAAATACAGCAAGTTTGCCCATTTAATATCACATTTTCATCTCTCACAGTATAAACTGGTCTAAGTATACTATACATACATTTACATATTTATGTACTGAATACAAATAGCCTGCAATTGTACTTTTAGTACACCAAACTGGTATACTTAAATTCTGCTAAACTGGAACAACTAATTTTGTACTTAATGCACTTTAATTGTGCAGAAGTAGTGCTGAAGTATATCTGATTGTGCTAAAGTTGTAACTAGACTTTTTTGCGATAGCTAAAGACCATTAAATGGTCTGGCTTTGACAAACTAGAAATCACATAAAACTGGCTACCATTAACATAATCCTTGCTCTCTGAAGTGTGTGTGTGTGTGTGTGTGTGCGCTACGGTGGAGGTTTGTGTGTACTAAAACAAAAGGAACAACGATGAGCTATGACCTGAATACATGATAACATTACTTACGTGTGCATACAGATATGTGCTAATGCTGAAATCTTCAGATTATAGTTCTATCTCAGTCTGACACAACACTGATAAAGAGTGAATTAAAGACAGATAGTGAGCAGTGAATGTCTGACACACAGCGGCACATCCTTGGAAAGTGAAGATCTCAACCCATGCTTTTAACTTTGACATTTCACCACTTCTTTCTCAGAGCAGCATAGTGACAAAAAACACAGAGAAGCATGCCAGATTCAAACCTGAATTTCCCAAATAAGCACCAGAGCTCAAAGTGTTCACTGTTAGGCGAAGGTTCTATTAATAAAGTAACTCTTGGAAAACTTCTTTAGATAAAGACCAGCATATTAAATAGCCTCGAATCTGAGGGCATGGCTTTGGCCTCAGGGCTGCTTCAAAGAAGACTTAATGGGCCAAAAGGAGACAGAGGGATTGAAACGGCTGCGGCGTCAGTGATATAATTACCGATTAAGATGCGTTGGGTGTTCTCGGCAGCTTGAGCGCTCTACCTCTCTTTCTCTCTGCCTCCAGAGGTTTGTGGTAAGAGGGCATGTAAGAACACTGCGACTGGTTATTTTTAAAATGGAGATAAAACGCAGTGGACTCATTCGGGCTATGCGTCATCGTTCCGAGGAAAGAATGTTTGGGGAAAAAAACGGAAAGGCGCTTTACAATGAGGCAGCAAGGCTTAAACGTGTTATGGGATGTTTTAACACTGAAACACGTTTTTACCATAGTACAACTTTTCTCAAGAAGCACCTTTAGAGCCAAGCAGATTTTGAAAAAAATACCTCATAAAAACATTATTTTTTATCTTAAAGGGGTCCTATATGCCATTTTACAAAGTCTTGATATGGTACTAGAATAGGTTTTCATGCTTGTTTATTCCAAAAGCACATTATTTTGCACATATTTTACATTATTATGGCATCTCTCTTCTCAGCCTGGTTTAGTTCCTGTTTTAATGAAACCTCTCCTTCTGAAATACAAAATGTGCTCTGATTGGTTAGCTGCACATACATAAATATACACATAACCCAGTCCTTGCTCACTAATGCATTACATATATACATAGAATCACAAACTATTTTCTTCATGTCCTATTGTCTTTTCTTGCCTATGGCATTAAGTGAGTCAGGACTGCTTCTGGTGCACCCTACAAAAAACTAAAATAGGTCTTCTCTAGGAAAGTAGAGCAAAATAAATAAATAAATAAATAAATTGAGTCGACTTTAGCATATAAAGGGGATGTTAAGTTCTTTAGAAGGGCTCTCTCTTTCATCTCTTCTGAAATGAGTGACAGTGATGCTCATTAAACAGGTGAAGCTAAAGGCTGAAAGAGGGAGTTTAGATGAGGGCAGACACTCTATTCTCTTGCTTTTCTCTTTCTTCTCTGTCAGAGCCTGGCTTACGACAACAATGCATGAGGAAGGGGAACAGTTTTCATCTCACAGCCGTTTTTCTTTTCTTCTCATGTTTGAGGCTCGTCCTGCTCTATGTAGTTTTCCATTACACTGGTTGATGGTGATAGGCTTCCCAGAGCACTATTTAGGACAAGTGACTTGGAGACTTTATGAATGGATGGATTGATGAGAGCTTGTACCTGAGGGCCTTTACATATCTACAGGTGGAAGTTTAGCAGTGGATGAAGCAAAGCTCACAATAGTGTTTGAACTTACACCAAAGGCACAATCATAACCTCGGTCCACAACCTTGCCTCACTAGTTATTCATGGACGTAATGACTACATCTGAATTAGGGCTGTGCGATATGGACAAAAAATATATATCACGATTTTTTGATTTTTTTTTCGATTTCGATTTTAATCACGATTTTGACAAACAGACATGCTTTATCTCACATCTTACTTGTCTTGCACATCTTACTTGTTTTTGCACATCTTACTTGTTTTTGCACATCTTACTTGTCTTGCACATCTTGTTTTGCACTTTTCTTTATTCTATTACACATTTTACTCTTTATTTATTTTTTTACCTATATATATATATATATATATGCTCTTGTGTGGTGTTACTTTTATATAATTTTTATTCTTTGCACTGTCCACTGAGCGGACCTGATTTGATCTACATTTCACGTTTGATTATACCCTGTATAATTTATCATGTGACAAATAAAGAAACCTTGACCTTTACAGTTATAAATGCATTCTGTGTGAATTTGAAACATATTTCCAAAGGAAACCAATTAGACCTTTCCCAAAAAGTTGTAACATGTCTCTAGAACAGACATATGGCAAAATACATATATATATATATATATATATATATATATATATTATATGTATATGTGAGTAATCAAATCCAACAAAACAAGATGCAACCAGAGCATGTGAGCGAATCGGAGCGGTTCAATATTCCGCTTTGTGTGTGTGCGCTCCGCTCGCTCAGTCGTTCACGGACAAAATAAACGCTCTGCTAATGTTTGCTCACACTCACCGGTAAACCGAATCTCGCTCAAATCACGCGCTCACATTAAATGTCTCCAGTAAGATTAGGCATATTTAGTTTTTCCTGTTTATAGTGACATTATTGAATAAATGTCTCAATTAAAGCAGTAGTCCGATAAGAAATGGTTATGTTTCAGAGTGAAATTGTTCATTTAAATTAGGGATGTTAATTAACCTTTAACCAACCGATAATAATTTTGACCCATTAATACAATCAGTTAAACGGTTTAAATTCACTTATTTATTACTTTTTAGTAATTTATCAAAATATTTTAAAAGGTTTGCTGCATGGTTAAAATAAGCTAAAACCACGTTTTTTTAGAGAGAGCGAGAGAGAGAAAAAACAAAGTAGCCTATAAGTCGCATTTTATTATTTCATTCAGAAATAGGCCAACGCGAATTACAAACATTATAATAAACACTGTAAACATAGCTAGGCAATATTAGTTCCCCTCACTCCACAACAAATCCTTACAATTAACAGTAGGCTAGAAAATAACAAGAATTAAAAATAAGAAGCTATAACGACAAACCAAAACTAATTATTTTAGGCTAAAACAAAACTGAAACCAATGTTGGGTCTCCCCTCTAAAATCAAATGTTCCCGTATTCGCGGTATTTAAATGCAAAAATATTATTTACCTTTTATTTATTTACCCTTACAATATCCACATAAAACAAAATGTTTTGCATAACTTCACGGCGGTACGGTGATAACGCTAAACAGCACAGATTTTACTACATATTTAAACAGAGCAGTGTGTTTTTCCATATGTTTGACCGGTTGTTTTTATAATGATAATGAACAGGCTGCATTGTGAAGGTAGAATGCTTAAATGTGTGCGCATGCGGCGCTGGAGCAATCACTGGATTTATTCCCCTTCCAACAGTGGAAGCAACTCCTCTTGGTCATGAAGATAATCGGAATTGTAAAAGGTCTGCTTTTATTTGTGTACATTCAATAAAAAAATTATCTTTGCTTTTTTGTAAAATAAGAAAAAAAAATAGAATGCTGCATTCTGCCGTCTGCTTTAATTTCGCGCAGCACAATAATAACTCTGCATACTCTAGAAAACACTGGGTTCAAAACAAACCAATTTGGGCTGGTAAAAGAGTACATTTGGGGTTAATTTTACCCAGTAAATTGGATTGTTTATTTAACCCATCATCAATGGATGATTTAACTCAGCTAATAGCTTTATTCGTTTCTATTATAATATTCGCTTTTTTTTTACTTTATGCATGAAATAATATTTACAGATTAATTTAAATACTTTTGTAAAATACTACAGAATCACTGGTTTACGTGATAACTTCCTTTATTTCTCATTTGCTTGTTTTTATAAGCTATAAGCCTACACATGGCCTATTTAATCTCGTTTAACAAACATTAGAAGTAAAGATTAAACATTAAACCGGTGTAATTCACGAGTAAATGGACCACTCTGTAACTGTGTGTCCACCGTAACGGCGCTGGCTCTCGCGCCGAGCTGGAGTCGTGTTCGGCCGGGACTGATCACGGATCAGACCGCCGCCCTGCGCTTCATTCATGGACGAAATGTACTGCGATTGCCTTCATTACCTGCTCAACAACAAACAGTCAACAGCTCTGAGGACATATTTTAACATCCAAAGTATTTGTGTTCTGTATCTTTATAAATATAATAGTTTATTTTATGCAAAGCATCAGACTCTTTATCAAGCAATAAGACCGATGACGCGAGCGTTCGTTTAGTGATTCACACGCGAATGTTGCTCTGCATAGATTTAAACAATATACTGACAGAAACAATTTTATAAATAAAATAAAATGTACACAAACTACCCAAACACTGAACAAATGACCCAAAAGGCTCAACCCAGCATCTAGGTGAATTAAGTTGTTCTCTGCTGGCAGAAGTGCTGCAGGTGCATGATGTGATATGATATGATCAGGTGGATCCTCGTTCTGTTGTTTGCTGTTTTTTGCACATGTGAAATTAATCCCCGAAAAACAGATGCTAGTATTTTTAACGGGTCACAGACACTTATTCTTTTTAATTTAATTCAGTTCTATAATATTTGTCGGTTAACGGTTAGGAAAAATAACCGAGATGAACATCCCAAATTTAAATGTATAACATTTAAAATCTTAATTTAAAACGTGTCTTGTTTTGAAGCCACTTGGAACATTTGCGTAAAAATTAAATAACTGAAAAGTATCGTTTCCATTAAAACAACGCTTCATATTCAAAACACGCACACAAGATGAAATGCAGATATAGAATTTCACTAAATACTTATCAGGCCCATGAAAGCACACATAAGATGAAATGCACTTGACAAATAATTATTTCGTGGCGTAAATAAAATAAACACTTTCTAATATTAAAAATAGACCAAAACTGCGGGGAAATGCGGTCCATTAAAACGTGTCAATCTTCACAGGATTTTAGAATTTGCTTTTAGAAACATTAGCTTAGACAAACATTGCTTAGCCTATTCCACAGATTCTGGAATTAACAAATTACCAAAGGGGCATTTTGGGCTGAGCGAGCAGTGCTGAGCGTATGAGCCAGCGGAGCGCAATCTTCAGAAAGACGCTCTCTGCTCTGAAGGAAATATGATCGCTACTCCCCGCTGTGTGCTCTGCATGCAACATGCATTTTTTTGGCCACCAAGTCCTTATCCTGTTCTGAACTCATCTTCCCTGTTTCTTTAGCATACTATCTGTCTGTATGCCCGGTCTGTTCTGTTCTGCTGCATTCTGATTGGTTCGGATAGCATACTGCGGAGGTTGGGGCAGGGCGCAGAAAAAATCGAGCTATAAAGCGATTTAGAAATCGCGCAATCTCAAATCGCGATTTTATTTCGATTTCGATTAATCGCACAGCCCTAATCTGAATGAGGCATTTTGACCAGAGCCACACACATAAAAACACCAAAAGGGCGGCCTGGTAACCATACGCTTAAGGCTTAACCACATAGGTCCATTTTCAGACACTACTTCACACTCACAGTAGTCCCAAACATACGGCTTATACTGACTTCATAATCACAGAACTCAACTTTACGAGATAATAATGTCTGTTTGCAATAAGAGCTCCAATAAGAAAGTGGGGAGAGGAAATGATATGGACTTTACTGTGTGAAGACGTCATCTGGGCATGTTTTAAAATGTAGATGGTCTCACGGGCATTAAACATTAGAGGATATGTCTGGGTTTAGGCAGACACGTCATGGTTTATCATAGACCAAATCAATGTGTAAACTACAAATATACAGTAGCAACTAAAAGACATCAACAGTTGGTGGGTTTGGTGACATTTAAACCAAGTTTAAAGTGCATTTAATAAACTAAAAGTTGCATTTATTTGATCAAAAAAACACAGTAAAAGTTATACTATTGTGAAATATGTTACAATTTAAATTCCCTGTTTTCTCTTTTAATATATTTTAAAATGTAATTTATTCCTGTGATGGCAAATCTGAATTTTGTGTCACATGTTAGAAATTATTCTAAAATACTTAATTGCTGCTCAATAAATATTTCTCATCATTCAGTTATCACCATCAATGCTTAAAACGATTATTCTGCTTGATATTTTTATCGAAACCATTCTCTTTTTTTAAGGATTCTTTGATGAATAGAACGTGTAAAAAAAAATGTTTTTAAATGTCTTTACTGCCACTTCTGATCAATTCCATGCTCAAATGTTTTTATTTAAAAAGAAAAAAAAACGGTTCCCAAATATTATGCAAATGTATGTGTGTTTTCATCATTTTTAAACAATTTAACATCCTAATATTTTAAATATTCCTTAACATTAACCTAAAGCCTACGTGATTTTCAACGTTTTAATCCCCAATTAAAATGCTTTTAATTAAGCAGCTTCTGCTTTCATTTTTGTGGGATGATTTCGGATGGGTGCTACCCTTATGCCACTGGAATACAAATGAACACAGAGAGCTGAAAACATGATGAGCAGAACTGCACAGATGTGTGTAATGGTGATAATGGGAGGGGGCTGTTAAAGAGGGGAGGTGTGTGTGTGTGTGTGTGTGTGTGTGTGTGTGTGTGTACACATATGGATGCTGTATGAGCCAACAATAACAAAGAAAATACCACAGTATTTCCATCTGGGATATTTTTGGGCACTACGAAGGACGTAATGCCACAGTATTATTTAAAGTAGCTTAGAATACAGAGTAAATACCATAAATGAATGTGGTGGTTATTCATTACTGTGGTGTACATCAAAATACCACCGTTTACCATCACTGCCCCATGGCAGAATGTAGAATTTCAAGATGTAACAAAATCATTTTGACATGGATCTGCTACTGCACAGACGCTGAAACACTGTGTCTGTGAATCACAAAGATGCTGAATGGATGGAGGGGAGTGGAGGAATCAAGGATAGAAAACAGGATCGGGGCTCCGGCCTCTCATGTGAAGGGCTGAGGGTTGGGTGTGTCCTGAGGGAACGAGGGGGGCTTTGAGTGCATTAGCAGACTCCGCTTTCATGTGCAGAGTGCAGAGCCCATTCCACATCAAACCCACCCTAATGATGGTTATAAGAACAAAAGCAGCTCCACAGCTATCATACATTACCTCTTTCTGCGTGTGTGTGTGTGTGTGTGTGCCTGCATGCAGCACCTGAGGGGCAGGGACAGTATTAGAGCACCTTGACAGATCCGTAGATGATGCCGTGTTGGCAGGGTGACTGTGTTTGCGCTACTATAACCGCTTTAAAATCGATATTCAGAGCAGCCGCTCTCTGATGTACTGCAAGAGGAAAACTGAAATTTAATAACAGCTCTGATGCAAGCATCATTAGATATGCAGCAATCATTTTACAGACTAACAATGACTTTAAAAACAACAATAACACAAAATACACTTCTCATCAAAGACTTCACACAAAAGCAGTCTTTGAAATGTCACTGTAGCATCTGTGTGTGTCAGTGTGTTTTCGCTGAACTCGGCAGATTGTCTCAGTTTTATCTCATTTGAGCATCACATGGATGATATTCGTCTGATATTCCACAACAATGATTAAGATTCCTAATATTCCACAAGGGAATTCTGGGTGAATCTCATGAAGAAATACCTGGGTCATACTTCTAAATCTAAAGATAAACAAATAAAAAGAAAATGAAGCATATTTAAGATGCTATTTTAGCATGAATTAATTGTAGCACAATGTATACATATTTTACTAAAAAATAAACTTATAAAATACATTTTCACATATACTACTACTACAGTTTATCATTGTACAAACAGTGCACAGCATATTCATGACACTGTGATGAATGTGTTTATAATATGAATGTGACAGAATCCATACACAAATTGTACAAAAGGCACATAAACATAGCTTTAGATCAGTGCTTCCCAAACCTGTCCTGGAGCACCCCTAGCCTTGCACATTTTTTATGTCTTGCAATCTCTACTAATGAGCTGATGAGATGAATCAGGTGTCTGATAAGGGAGACATAAAAAATGTGCAAGGCTAGGGGTCCTCCAGGACAGGTTTGGGAAGCACTGATCTAAAGCTATGTTTATGTGCCCTTTGTACAATTTGTGTATACATTTGTATTTGTTTTTAATATTTCTATTTTGCTTTTTTTATTACAGTTATACTTTCAGTCATTTTACAAGATTTCCAAATTTAAGTTTTCAATTTAATATTGGTATTCAATTTTTATAGTTTTTTAATATATACTGTAAAAAAAATGACCGTGAATTTAACATTAAAAGACTAAAGCAAAAAGGCTACAGTAAAAACCTGTTAAATGGTTAGCGGCAGTGGTGGTCAGTAACGAAGTAAAACTACTTTGTTACTGTACTTAAGTACATTTTTCAAGTATCTGTACTTTACTGGAGTAGTTTTATTTTGAGTAACTTTTACTTTTACTTCACTACATTCCAAAGCATAAGATCGTACTTTTTACTTCACTACATTTCATAAAACATATCGTTACTCACGTGATACATCACGTGCTCCGAGACATGAAGCGGTGTCTGATTCATGAACAAACTGATTCTTTTCAATGAACCTCGGTTCGCAAATCGCCACAAACGATTCATTCACTGATGCAATGATCTGATTGCATCTGTTCTCGGTCGAAAACTCACTGATTCAAATGATCCGTTTAGGCGAGTCTTCTTCAGTGAACTGAACTCACAAGTAAAGAACCGGGAGATCTCGTGGGCGCTACTGATGCTGTGAAAAGTACGTTACTAATGTCGAATTTTAGGATTAATTATTGTAACTGAAAATAATATTTAGGTCAAAACTGTCAGTTGTTTGTGAACTAAATCTGCTGTAAAGGGTGATCTATTTAAGCCCACTGAAATGCTTGAATGCAGACAGATCAACATCAGTGTCTCTAACGTTATGTTTTAGGTCAAAAAACAAAACATTAAAATAACACAGATTAAATAAAATAACTGATGCTCGTGTAACGGATGTATACCAGTAAGGGCTATGTGTAAACCTCACTCCCCTCACCTCAAAAAGAGGCGCTCTAGCGACTGATGCAAGAGGCTGTAGCCTTTGGCGTTCCTTGTTAGAGCGCCCGCCTCCCGCGCCGGAATCCCGGGTTCGCAACCCACTCGGAGCAAGAACGAGTTAGGATGGTGTGGACCCGGGGGAGATACACACGTTCATATTCCCCGCTGCTGTAACGTTAGCAGTTTTATTAAAATGCTATGCATTTAGACCTATGTGACGTCTGTTTTTATATTGTTTATCAACAGTATACATTTTTATATTGTTTAGATCAACTAGCCGAGTATACAGATATGAATGTTTATTCATAACCATACTGAAAATAAGTAAATATTGTTAGCTGATGCTAACTGTCTAGCTAACAAGCTTGCTGGTGCTAAGTTGAGGAATTTTTTTGATATAAAGTCCAAATATCTTTATTCAGCCACCTAGATAGATTCCATCTGAGGGAAAAAGAAAGGATGTGATGTTCAGAACATAGTAACTACAGTAATTATCAGAGTGGGAAGTGATGCCCTCTGGGGCATTGGGCCAGGGTGTTTTACACCACAGACAAGGTTTGAGAAGAAAAAAAAATCATTATGAAAATATAATTAGATTTTCCTTAAAATGTTCTTCCTAATTTCAGGCCTAATTCTAATGTCATATATAACTGACGTTCTGCAAAACAAGTTCTAAAACACGTTTTTCTTACTGGTGAAAATTAGATGGTGAAATCTGTTTTCTCTCAGGTACATGGCAGTGTAAGCTTCACAGTGAACTACTACATCACTCTCATCAACGTAGTCCATATCAACAAAATATATATCTTGACTCTATATAGTGGTTATTTTGGGAAAAACCCAGGTATTTTGGGCAGTAGGATTATAAAAATATGTGCTAATATAAAATTAAATAAAGTAGTCTATATAAAATTGCAAAATAAATCTGTCTATCAGTACTTTTTTACTTAAGTACATAAAAAATTTAGTACTTTTGTACTTTCACTCGAGTAAATTTGAAAAAGCAGTACTTTTACTTTTACTGGAGTAATATTTTACTATACGTATCTGTACTTTTACTCAAGTACTTGATCTGTGTACTTTGACCACCACTGGTTAGCGGTAAGTTCCCCTACTATATACGGTGAAAAACTGCATTGACATTACATTGTAATTTACGGTAGTATACCTTATTGGAAGTGGAGAAAGAACATTATTTACAGTGAATAACCGTGAATTGACATTCCCAAAATTCCCTGTATTAAATTTGATGTTTTTTATTGAAATAATTATGTATATGTATATTCTTACAGTGTAGTTTAATAGCCCACAACTAACTCTCACGCAGTCAAAGCGTCTAACTGCAGCTCTTTGATACATATGGCTAGAGTAATGAAAGGAGAAAACTCTCTCACATTCTCTTTCTCTCAGAGGAAATCCAATAACCCTTGAGATCAAGCAGTTTCCCCTTTCTGAATACCATAGAGACAGGCAGAGGAAAACATCCTGCCAGAGGAACGGAGGTATGAATGTAGAGACAGAGCAGATGAGTTTCTGTACAGTTACTGCTACAGTACGTATACAAGGAGCATATGATCTCGAATCAGCTGAACTCTACAGTACGGATCATCACACGCAGCAGGGGTTCATGTCATGTCATGTCGGGCATCTATCAGATGGTCTCAGGGGGAGTGTGCTGGTTCTGACATGAGTGTGAGCGGTGTACCTTGACTGTGGGGTGACTCAAGTGTGTGTAAGAGTGGACACTGACGTGACAGGTGTGTGTGCTGTGACCTACTTCCAGACAGATGGAGGCAGGAAGCAGAGTTCAGAGATTTTTCAGAAGTTAACAATTCAGTCTCACACCAAAGAACAGGCACAGGAACTGTCTGCCACCGAGGGACTGAGAGACCAAGAAATAAAGGCTCTGGTCCAAAACCTATGAGGTCCCTGTAAAGATGTGTTCATGCTGACAACTGTTAAATCACTGGAGTTGCTATAAACAATTATTAAAATAAAATGTGCGCCCCACACACTGATACACAGCACACAAATCTATTGGGAGTAAGAGTAATTTGTAATGATACTCGAAAAAAAAAGATGAAATTTTTCTCCTAGCCTTTAGCAAAGCATTCTGGGATTGCATTACCCCAATGCTGCCTTAAAATTTGGTCATAATGAGTTATCTTCAAAGGCAGCATAATACTGTTGCAAACCTTTTGGAAATGCCTTCACATCACGAGTGTGCCTGCTCACTAGAATTTGGAACGGGGCCGCAGACACAGAGTGAGCATTATCTGTGATCACAGTGAGCAAACCCAACCATTAGCATGTGAAAGCTCATATAAACACAATCAATCTCATGCCTGAAAACACAAGCCATACATTCACATAATGAGTTTCTCCACGGAGCCGCACACGACACTAACATCATTACAACATTGCTGAGGAGAGAGAAGCATCCCGAGTACAGCGCACATATAACATGGTTATATGCTGCGTGTCTCTCTCATATAAACTCACTTTAGTCAGGGTGTTGAATGATTACACTGAGGAGAGATTTTAGACATGGCTGCTAGTGATATCATGAGGTAAAGTACAGAGATATCAGAAAATGTGCAGTCTAGTTATCAATTGCTTTTTTTTTAATGCCAGATGCAGATAACAATAAGCTGGACGATCCACATACATAATCTAATGTTCGCAGACTTTTTGTTATGAACAGGACATCAGTTTCATGCATGTCCACTGTAGAGGATACCAGGACTTAAAGTGTTTATTACACATTTTGGGAGACAAAACAAATGGATAGGGAAATAAATAATATTTCAATATCCCTAAGAAACATTAGATATTATTATGAAAATATTGCCAATTATTACTTCCGTTATTACACTTCTTTATTCATATTATTATGTAAATTAGATACAATGTATAGATGCATTGTATATAATGGGAAAACTCTCTTATGGCCGTTTACATATATTGCAATTAGCAAAATGGTAAATCAAATAATTCTATTACATCTTTCATAACATAGTTGAGAATCATCTTTATGCAAAGTTTGATGGTGATTTTAATAAATACATTGTTTTTGCCTATTTAAGGTTGTTTTTCTTTTACTTCCTGGTGTCTTTTACAGAGGACATAGCATAATGAATAAAATATATTTTTTCAAAATATGTATTTTTCCATTTTGTAATGACACACACACATATGACTGTTCTGGTTTGAAATAGAGTAAAACAAATTATGTGGAAAGTTTTTAATGCTTGAAAAATGTAATTTATGTTCACTGAGGCTGTATATACTTATACTGTAAAAATACAGTAAAAAGAGTAAAATTATTACTATGTATACTATTTACATAAAACACCTGTTTTTATATGAATATATTTGAAATAGTATTTTATTCCTGTGATGGTAAACATCCATCTGCTTTATATCTATAGCAAAATGAACATTTGAGTCCAAACTTGCAAAAGGAAACACAGGACCCACATTATATCTCTTTTGCACATCATTAGATTGATTCCTTCATGAGAAAGACAGCAGTGATTTAGAAAGAGTTTATGAGAACGACCCCTGTTCAGTAATAACAGACACGAGTGCTGAAGCAGTCTGCAGGGGACAGGAATATATGAAGCTGCGGGCTGGGGTTTGTATGGAGGCTGACAGATGCTCCAAATGATACAGACTGATGTGCAGAAAAAACAGAGAAAGAAGAGACAGAAAAATCGAGTAAAAATGAAAAATATATGGGGCCTGCACACAGTGGGCCTCATTTACGAAAAACAAACTTGGGAGTACGGTCGTTTCAATGCAAAACTTGGAATGTATCAATATGGACGTGAGCGGTGGCTACGATCAAATCTCACGTCAGGTCTGAGCTCGTGTACGCAAGTTTTTGAGTTAGCCTGAACTTGTGTGCACTGTGCAGCATAGAGAATTTCAGATAATTGTGTAATGACAGTATTTTGTTCATTTAGATTATTTTCCTAACCGACAATCAAAGCTTTTTTGTCTTTAGCTTTCTATGCGCAAATAGCAGCATAAACAACAGACATCGTCGTATCACGCACCTGCAGCGCTATTTCTCTTAATTAACAGATTAACAAAAAAAAGTGCGACAAGTATAGGCCACTTTCGTTTTTGTGACTCTTAATTAATTGTATTTGTTTTCTTTATTTGATCGGTGATCAAACAGGTGCCTCACACACACACACACACACTTCACCACTACTAACTTGATATTTCAGCCATTAATCAAACTAAAATGCAGTCAACCAAACATAAAAGTTGCAAGTACAAACCTTGTTTACTAAAATGCACCGAAATGAAAATTCTTGGCCGAAGCCGAACAAAATGATACACTGGCCGAAGGCCGTATGCCGAACACGGTTTTTCAAAAATGTAGGCCTATTTTGCTATTTTTTTCCACTATTGCATAAATTAAATAGCCGAAATCTGCTTGTTACTCTTTTTTCCTGCTTTTCTTCAATATAAACACTAGTTATTAAGGGATTTTCTTTTAGCGTTTTAATTATAATTTGATTGTTTGAATAAATCAACAACATTTTAGTAATTTCAATTTTTAAAAGTGATTCTGCAGCCCCCTTCAAAGTTTGCTCCAGCCCCATGTTGAGAAACACTGTTATAGACTACTTGAAAACAATTGCTTTATTACATAATGTATACAATGTGTTATGAAGTAAGAAGCAAGGTTTAATACATGAAACTAAATTACTTCTTAAAGCTATAAGTGCAATGAACTATTAAAAAACATCTGTAGGGATGATAAAGTTTCAGCTTCGATTTCAAGCAGAGTATATTCTAAATAAATGTAATGTATAATCGGTTGTGTGAAAGGAATGTGTGATGACCTGGACTGTGTCATGAAGTTCCACAGGAATTACAGAAGTCCATAACAATGAGCTCACACAGTTAGAATGAAGGAAAGATCTGGAAATCTATTCTCAGAAATGATGTTGATGTGCAAATCTGAGATTCTTAGCATAGCAGTCACTCAACGTTCAGGTTATCATAGAAAGAAAATAGACTGGTAATGGGTTCATCAGACACATGTTAGAAGCTTTTTAGCAATATATGATCCTAGACTTATAAGAAAATTAATGATATATATTCAGTAATTCGACTAATACCACACTATTTATACCAGAAAATTAAATAAAACATAGGTTTACTGAACATATTATAAAAAGACCATTGGTCACACAGTAGACAATGTGAAAGCCTAGAGTAATAGTTCTTGATATTTACTGTTGAAGTCAGTGGCTTTCTTATAAAAGTTCTGCTTTGATATCTGTAGTAGTGTTTTAACATGAATTCATTTAGTGATGCAACTCCTCAGAGAGGGTTTTAGCATGCTAACACTAACACTTTGATAGATATAGTCTTTCTGAGAAGCCTCTGTGTTGATGCTTTAAAAGAGCTTAATTCTAGACAGACTAAAACAAATCCTAAAACCTGTCACTACTGTTATAGCACCACTGCTACACATATTAACACTAAAAATGCAGATAAACCCATCACGGAGACATATTTACATCTCAAAAAATGGCCTTAAAGCGGTGTAAAGAAACCACAAAAGTTAATGTGAGCTGTTTTACGATTCATTATTCAAAAACAGACCTTTACAAAAGCCAGTTATGCTGCCCTTTCCGTTACTCTCTCTGCCTCAGAAAGGTCCACACACATGGAATATTTTCCAGCAGGGTCCCACAGCTGGGATTCAGCGGTCATAGCAAACAAGCGTCTTGAACTCAAAAAACTGCCAATCACCTCTCATCAGCACTTTAACTTCCTGCATGTGGTCATACTGTCAGGACCCTCCAACTAAGATCTGCTTGTAGACACATGCCAAAGATACAGTAACTAGTAGATTATCATATTCCCCCACTCAACCAGGTCTTTGATAACCAGATCTAGTTGGTATGATAAAATAATAAGGTGTTTTGACTCAGCTTTTGGTTCTTTGTGGTCCAGTAGCAGATCTGAGAGCTAACAGTCAGCTGATTAAACAGATTGTCTTGTGAAAAGTCCCTTTTCTGGGAGGAAACAAATGCAACTCTTCCAACATTTAGAGGAATATACTCATTCACAGAGAACTACATGTCCAAACATACAGAGCCAAAACAAATAAATAAATAAAATAAATAAATATACATCTTGATCTTAAGCTAGATCCTAAACATATGTTTTATACAGTATCTTAATTTTGACATACACTACCAGTCAAAAGTTATTGAATAGTATTTTTTTTATTTTGTAAAGAATTTTCTTCTGCTTACCAAGACTGCATTTATTTGAACCAAAATACAGCAAAAGCAGTACTATTGTGAAATATTTGTATTATTTAAAATAACTGCTTTCTATTTGAATATATTTCAACATTTTATTTATTCCTGTGATGAAAGCTAAATTTTTCCTGTGATGAAAGCTACATACATACTCCAGTCTTTTCACACGATCCCTCAGAAACTCTAATATGCTGATTTGCTGCTCAAGAAACATTTATAATAATAATAATTACATTTGTTTTATGGGGTTATATACATTAATACGTTTATTGAGCAAGAATGTGTTAAAGTGTTCAAAAGTGATAAAGACATTTAGAATGTTATTTAAGATAAATGCTGTTCTTCTGGACTTTCTCAAAGAAACCTGAAAAATTCCAGTCAGCTGTTTTCAACATAAGAATAATAATAATAAAAGGTTTTTGAGCAGCAAATCAGAATGTTAGAATGATTTCTGAAGGATCATGTGACTGGAGTAATAATGCTAAAAATTCAGCTTTAAAATCATTCAAAAACATTTTAAAATATATTCAAAAAGAAAGCAGTTATTTCAAATAGTAAAAATATTTCTCAATTTTACAGTTTTTGCTGTACTTTGGATTAAATAAATGCAGTCTTGGTGAGCAGAAGAGACTTCTTGTTACAAAATATTATTTTATTAGATTTTTTAAATCAACACTATTCTTTTAAACTTTCTATTCAAAGAATCCTGAAAAAAAACGTGTCATGGTTTTCACAAAAATATTAGGCAGCACAACTATTGTTTTCAACTTCTTTACATGAATGGTAAGACCATCACAGGACTAAATTATTCATATTTTTACATTTTATGTAATAAGAATAATATAGATTTATTTATATGTTTATATTTACATCCTCTCAAATAAATGCAGTATATACATGCAGAAAATGTTGTTCTGTTACGGCATTGGTGTAACAACCATTGTAGCCAAGTCAATTAAAAATATAATCTCAACGATCAACAATAATAATCTCTTCATTGCATTCACTTCACTGAAAAACTTGATGACCTCTCAGACAACATTCAGAAAGAGACACGTAAATCCCATGGTATCAAAGAAATGATGTGGACGAGCCGAGGCGCCTGTACTGAAAACAAACCCTGGATATCGCAGGATGACGTACACTGTTGTGACATCTGATGCAATGTACAGGAGACACCTAGACTGGAGTCCTGGATTCATTACAGAGAACATCTTTATATCTGAAGAAAACAGCCTTCACCATATCAAACTTTATCACACACAAAAGTTCCCATCATAACACCTTAACAGAGCAAAGTTACAGTAAAACAACAAAAACCAAAGAGAGTTCAAAAGCTTTCTTTCTCAAACCTAAAATCTACAGCTGAATGTCTGTGTGAGTGCGTCTGCAGGATTCAGAAGGAAGTGGCATTTAAAGGTGAGGGAAAATGTTCCTCTGACATTTCTATCAAACTCCCTTTCGGAGTTACACTGATTTGTGTGCTGAAGAAAGGGATATTTCCTGTGTCAGCTATTTCCATCGAGAACTTGATAATGATGTCTGGGTCATGAATGAGGGATGTAACCTTTCTGTATCTCTCGCTCTCTGTTGTTATCTGTTTCTCTCTCATCGCTCTCTGTTGTTATCTGTTTCTCTCTCATCATGTTTTGGTCATCTTTAACTGCCAATCAGCTCAAATGGTGAATCTCACAAAAATT
Source organism: Gymnocypris eckloni scoliostomus (assembly GCA_027564155.1). Classification (NCBI taxonomy): domain Eukaryota; kingdom Metazoa; phylum Chordata; class Actinopteri; order Cypriniformes; family Cyprinidae; genus Gymnocypris; species Gymnocypris eckloni. Next base: position 6,194,647 of record CM050414.1, on the reverse strand, counting down.
ATTTGGAATTTTATTTGGTCTCCATTTGGAAAATCTATAATAATGACAAAGTGTTTAAAAATTATTTACTGGGTAAGTATTTTTAGAAGTAATTTCTACTCTGAAAAAATATTTTAGAACTTATTTATTTTTTCGTATGTTCTTGAAATCACACTTTGCTGAAGCCCCCCTGGTTGCTCGAATGTGAAACACACAAGCACACAAAATAAAATAAAATATTAAGGTTTAAAAAATATGATTTTAATTAAAAAATGTATTTATAAATATATATATATATATATATATAGAAACTCACTGGCCACTTTATTAGCTACACCTGTTCAATTGCTTGGTAACACAAATTGCTAATCAGCTAATCACATGGCAGCAACTCAATGGATTTAGGCATCTAGATGTGGTGAAGACGACTTGTTGAAGTTGAACCTAGAATCAGAATGGAGAAGAAAGAGGATTTAAGGAACGTGGAATGGTTTTTGGTGCCAGACGGGCTGGTCTGAGTATTTCAAAAACTGGGATGAGCTATTCACTGCGTCTCACTCGGCTTCAGTGAATAAGCATCAGAAAATGCTTGAATGAGGAAGTGCATTTATTACCTGTATGAAAACGCTGACTCCACTACCATTTGACGTTGTCACTTGAATGCAGCTGTGTACTGGAATATTTCAACATTGTCCAAGGGAAATACAGCAAATTAAAGCAAACCACACACACACACACACACACATCTTATCTACACAAAAGAATGTGTCTTCCTTAGATCCCACAGAAATATTGGCATCTGAAATCACATGGTGTCTCTGCTGTCACTATACTACACATCAGCTATTGGTGCTGAGATGGCAGAAGTATGATCTGATTGTGTGATGGGTCCGCGAGGAGCAGACAGTATTGATCAGACCTGACTACATGTGGACAACAGCCACTGTTCATAACAATGAGAGCAAACACACATTACAGCCATGTTCAGGGAACCTGCAGGTATAAAATGTCCTTCTGCTGTATTCCAATTATTAATAATATATAAAAATGATATTTTCTGAAAATCCTCATCACTTCCACACGGGGCACTTTATTGGGCACTGTTGTAAAACTATGCTCTAAATAGGCACAATGTGACATGTTTCCAGCCAACATTTTCACAGCCAATTAGAAGTTATTTGATGTTTGTACAGTACTGAGATTACACAACGAACTCCGTATCCCAGCTTAAAGTCATCTTTCCACTTTCTCCAACTTTTTGTACGATTGTCACATTTCGCCACATAGTGGAAGTCACACAGAACATTCAATTTGGTAGTGACGCCATATTATTGATCATGGTAAAAGGAAGGGATGCATTTTGTAGGCCAAAACTTGGAAACTTGCCATTTAAGCACTTATAATTCCACCATCAAGAAGTAAATTGTTGTTTTGAATGGGCTTTTAGTTAAATACCTGAAATAAGAACAAAGGTTAACACAAACTCAATATATTTTCACGTTTGTTCCACAACATAAATTACATAATTAATGATTCTTTTAAGCTTTTACTTATCTTGAAAAAGGCCATTGCTAACAAGTGGATAAATGGGACAACAGAGGTTATTAGGGACATTAAATGTCATCGTGCCAAACAGGCAAACACATCTAATCACTAGACCGCTTGGCGCTTACACAGCCTCATTTCAGAACATCCATTGCTCAAATCAGATCTAAAAACTCCAGGCTGGTTGGTCAGAAATAAAGACTTAATTCCATAAAAATAGAAATGCACGAAATCAGCAAAATCCTGTCACTTGTTGATATCATGGCTATCATGTTGACATCATTGTGTTGTTCCTGATTAATAAGACACGGTATACTGTAAATCAGGGGTTCTCGAAGTCTGCATTCAAAGGTCCAATCCTGAATTTTCAACAGTGTCAAAGGTCCGGACCAGAACAATTGGTTATTAACAAAACTATTTTTAATTATTTAATTATGAAATGGAGGCGGGTCCGGATTGAATTCCCTCCGGGTCCGGATGCGGACCGAGTCAGGACTTTGAGGAGCACTGCTGTAAATGGTCTATTAGAATCATCACCGTGAAACATCAGCTTGAAGAGAACCTTGCTGAGCAAGTTACTTAAAGTTGACCTGTTTACAGCAGGCAAGTGGAATAAAGACACATCTTGTTGAATTTGAAGGAAACTATCATTCTCTATTGAGTACCGAGAAGTGTTACTCTACAGCATGTCCTGAGAACATCCTGAGCTTTAGCAACTATGCCACACCAACGCATGATTTGAGGGTTGTGGGTGTCTGGTCACGAGCTTCTGCAGCACAGAACACATCGTCTGCACGGGTCTCTCAGCTGATCACTACACAGAACACCAGGCCAGACCAATGCCGAGAAACACTGGGAGATACTGTGATAGGAAAAAGGACCAGCAGGAAATTAGGAGTAGGAGATAGGAAATGCTCAGAGGGCTTGACCAGAAAGTGAAGCATTGGAAAAATCCAAGAATAGCTGGAAGAAAATAAACATAGAGAGAGATCTGAAACCAAGAGTGGGAAAAGCAGGGGACACAAAATGTTCTGTCCTGGTTCCTCAAGGGACAGAAAGAGAACAGACGAATTACATTCAGGGCAAAAATCTGGCACGATTAATAATGGGAAATCTGATTAGCCGGCTGGCAAACAGAAATGGCAGCCCAGGGCAATGTATGTGTGAACTCACTATATCTTCAGGAAACAAAACAGGCCAGCAAGAATGCCAAGAAAAGAACAAGACAAATTCATCCTCACATACACCGCACAAAACCTCTCTTTATATCAGTCACACACATGCTTGAAAAATTCAACAAGTACAACTGGAATAAAATATATACAATTATGGGTCTCACGATATAGCAGTATTGACAAATAATGAAGTGCCGATCAACAGTAAGTTATTTTTGTATGCTTGTGTACCGTTATGATAACAACATTTCTATCTGTCTTCCAACACTTGAGTCAATACATTTGACAAAAAGCTTTTTTCCCCCATATAATTATTCATAATTTCGTTATTAAAAATTTAGCCACAACAGTCTAAGTTGATATTGTGACAGCCCTAATATAAATATATATAAACATATTTTAATAGAACATATTTTAAAAACAGAATAAAGTATAAAATATAAAGAATATAAAGTAAATATATATAAAGAATATAAAGTAAATATTTAAATGTATAACTAATTAGAATACTAAAATATAAATAGAAAATAACGCACCGATCGGTGCATTTATAAAAAAAATTATACAAATAAAAAATGAAGAGTGATCCACACACAAAGTTAAGTGTACTTAAGTGTACTGCTATGAAATCTTTGGGACACAAACAGGAGAGAACAACTGCTTTCATTCACCAAGCCTTCATACTAATATCATCTGCTATTCATGAAGAGAGAGAAGGACAGGAATGCTCTCTGGCTTCATCGTGTCACTTCTGAATCAATCATCTCTGCTATTCAAACAGGCACTTGGTCTAAATGCACTCTCATGGGCTCTGTGTTTCCTGTAGAGAGTCATTCATAGGGGTTTGGACTCCCCACTCTTTTCTTAGCTCTTTTGTACACAAACACATACCATACATGATAAAACACCCCCGTGGGTGAACCATTTCAGGCTTGAATATCAGATACCTTGCACTTGATTAGATCCAAAAATATCATTTGAAACAAAAGCAAAACAATCGTAAAGGGGGAGCTGAGACTGCAAGCCAGTATTTAAGTAAAAAGCAGCATTACGCAACCTATGCAACTAGGGATTTGATACTCATAATGGGTATCAACTCCGATACTGCCATTCTTTGCCGGATCAGGTATTGGTCTGACAGGGCCGATTTAAATCCGATATTGTGCGTATTATTCTGTGTTACAATTAAGCCGCACAAAAGGCATAAAAGCATTATAAAGCAAAATAATGCCCTGTGCGCTATATTCCAAGTTTTCTGAATCCTTATGATCGCTTAATGTAAGGCACAGATGGATTATTTATGTCCTTATATTAAAGTTCACAACTCTTTTCTCGGCTGCAACTGTCAGTTATTCTCCATAGTCATGTTCAGTTAGGAAAGTCAGCTCGGTAAAACGGTCTCGAAGACTCTCTCTAGAGCATAAAATCTTTATTGAGTTTATTGTTGCATCTAAATCATGTTACTTGCTACCGGGTATCTGTTAGAACCAAACACAGGAGTTGAAAAGATTACAAATAGTTTTTAACGTGCAGAGTAACTGAAATTTAAAACTGTTAAAAGAAAAGGCTCCATAAACCGTTGCTCAGATAAAATACATTACGCATCAATATATCTTCCCTTGGTGCTTTGAATAATACTGAACCCCAGGTATCGGAATCGGTATCGGATGCAAAAAAGGACGGACTGCAGCATCCCAATATGCAACCAACATGCAGTGACACTATGAAACAAAGGAAAACCATGAACAAACTGTGAGAACCTGAGAGGGACAGCAGAAACCAGGTAAAGAGAATCTATGTTCATTACACAGCAAAACAACACAAACACGCTTCAATAACCCTGGGCTATGAAGTCCAACATTTACCACGTAATAGCCAAAAGTTGCCATAATAGCACTACTGTAGAGTACTGTGTACATACAATAAAATAAATTGCTAAAATTTATAAGTAAAATTATAGTCTAATCATACACACAAAAGTTATTTGAAATAGAAATCTTTTGTAAGATAAACTTAATTTTTTATCAATATACTGTGAACATAATGAAAAAACATCCTTCTGACTCCAACATGTTTAACAGTAGTGTGTGTGTGTGTGTGTGTATACAGTATATACTGTATAGATCAGGGCTGTCCAAACTCAGTCCTGGAGGGCCGGCCCGGTATCCTGCAGAGTTTAGCTCAACCCTAATTAAACACACCTGAAGCAGCTAATCAAGCTCTTACTAGGCATACTAAAAGCTTCCATGCAGGTGTGTTGAGGCAAGTTGGAGCTAAACTCTGCAGGACCGAGTTTGGACAGCCCTGGTATAGATTATCTAAAACTGAATTCAAGTTTATTTGTATAGTGCTTTTCATGATACCAATAGTTGCAAAGCAGCATTACAGAAAATGTTCAGTTTCGACATTATATTTAGGAGAAGGCTATTAGTGGTGACGAAGGCAGAATTGTAAAGTAAGAATCATGCAGTTAGTTACAAATTACAACCGTAATCAAATGTTACAACGTCAAATTACAAACGTTACATAATCAAACAGATGGTGAACCCTATTAACTGCAATGATTATATGTTGCGATTGAGCAACATTTGGTAGTTTTATATGTTGTTCCAGGGTTAGCATAATCTGAATATGATCAAATATGATGTTCTGTGACAAAACATACTTTTTGCCACAGATTCACAGGAAAGCTTCTAAATGCTTCATTTGATAAAGGGACAACATATTTTTTTAAATAAAAAGGGAAATAATGCAAAATAATGCATGACTTTCATGACCTGTACATAACCAATATATAACAACTGCATTTTATTAATTTACTCTCCATTGGCATGTGCATGAAAAATAACAATTTGAGCCTGAATGTACACATAGAGCATTACTGGAAGTGCGAGAGAAGGTTTTGTGTGGATGGAGGATGTGTATGAGATGAGGTGGGTTCCCGGGGGTCTCCAGAGCAGCGTGTGGGGGCAGGGCTGCGTATGGAGGGTACAACATTGCCCCTCTCTGATTTATGTTTTCGACATGCTGACATATTGTTTTATTGGACCACCTGCCATCATTCGTTCTTTGTTCTCATGTTATTGTGCTTTCTGTTGGGGAAAAAACTGCCAGCTGTAATCTCTGATTAAATACTCTCCTCCCAAACAATGCTGCTGTTCTTTCTTTCTGACTGTTGTTTCCATCATAGATTTCAGTTTTTGCCCCACAGCAAAAAGACAACATGTAAACAGAACAGGTGCACAAAAAAACTTACAGATGCTATGAAATCTGATAAATTTAATTTTTGATGCATTTTAGATCTAACTTTTAGCTGTGTGAAAAAATTAAGTTTAGTTAACTTTCTAGTGTATACTAGCATAAATTTGGCCTCAAAATGAATGATTTTGCAGGGTCTTCAATGTTCAAACTGAAAACAACAAAGCTCAATCAATGCATGTCAATGATAAAGATATGTGCATGTTCTCTCTCAGAGAGGTGGCATAGCTAGACTTACGGTTATGTAATGCTTCATATAGATGATGTGTGATGAGGATGATGTAACTCCACACCACAGGAAGCTGTGTTAACATCTCTCTGAATGCGAGGGAGCTCTGCTCTGTTGAGGAGATGCTGGTGCTTTATGCTTTAATAGATTTAGATTCAGTGCAAATTACAAATTTAGGCTTTTATTCACATTAAAACACTGACCAATGCAGTGCATCTAAAAATGCTGGGTTAAATACAACACAGTGCTGGGTAAATATTGGACAGAACACATGCTGGGTTGTTTTTAACCAATAGTTGGGTTAAATGTTTAACCCAACCTTCTGGACAGTAACCCAACCGCTGGGTAAAAACAACCCAATCGCTGGGTTCATCCATATTTTACCCAGCGCTGGGTTGTATTTAAACCCAGCATTTTTTAGAGTGTACACAGTGTAAATAAAATATGGCAACTGGGAGCTCAAACGTGTTCCTAGACAAAAATCCCAGAACATTGTTAGTGATGTAGAGGTGATATATGAATTGGGAAAATGGAGTGAACTCAATGAATTCATTGTTGTTCTACTCCTTAGCTCCATAATGCCCTTGAGCATCACTGTTTTGAGCTATCTGAGCCCTGATGAATATTTTGTGAAGGAGATTGAAAAAGAAGCCAAGAGAGAGAGAACATGTATTTTTAGAACACAGAGAGAAATCATCATATAGTCACCCATTGTTCTGTTTCTCAAGAACTAAGTGAATAAACTAAGTCAATGAAAACTAAATCTGATTAGACTTTCCGAAGAAAGACTCAGATCAACACAAGCTGGCAGGCTTGTGAATTTTGGTGGATTTCAGCTAAATTAAGAGGTTTTCACTGGGGCTTTGTGTTCCACTTCCTGTCTAAACATGACCCAATTATATCCGATCCTCACTGCTAAATTCTGCTTTTATAGTCAGATCACTGCAGACCTGAATGTAGAAGAACAAGCCTTCAGTAATCGGTAAACCTGGAATTAGTTATCTAAAAGAGGTCAGGTTACATAAAACAGTCTTTAACCACAATGAATTAAGTCAGAAGACAGCCAAAAACAAAAAACGAGTATAAACATCAATACAACATACACAAGGTAAAAAGATTTGATTATGGAGAAAATACTGAGTAGTGATTCCCAAGTTGCTGCTTTTTGATGGACTGAAACACATACTGAGCATGTAGATCCGATAGCATCAACTGGACTATCAAATTGATGCCATTTATATGCAACAAATCTGTCCCACCAATTTGTTAGTATGTGCACCCTACAGCGAGTTTGTGTGTGTGAGCGTATGTATCTGCGGGCACCATAAAACACCCATCTGTCAAGGTTGATGGATTCAGGGGCCTCTGGGGATTGTAGGATGTTTGAGGGAAAGCGAGAGAAACAGAGGTGACATGACATATTACAAAAAAACCTGACAGCAGAGTGGTTATGATTAATGACTGTCCATAGTATTCAGTTTACAATATGCTCCATGTGTGCACGCACATCCACTGGAAAACAATAACAATGCATGGATCCATGCTCAACCATATCCACACAAAGACAACCCGAAGATGCCAAAACCAAGAAATCAGGCCTGTCAGACTAGTTTTTATTTTATTTTGTAACATAAACCAGATCAGGATATAAACTGACACCAGGCCTCTGTGGCTAACTGCAAATCTTTCTAGAAAGACAAATAAAGTGTAAATGCTCTTCATGACTGATGAACCTTTGCTGAGGGTTTTGTGAACGAGCTCACAGCTTAATCTATTCTAATACATGTCATCTGGAACCAGGTTGCCAGAAAGCTGTTTTCTTACACAATTATGTTTCGAGAAGGTTTGGGTTTGTGGAGAAACCTCAAAGTGCAAAGAGAATCAGCGGGAGGTACGGGACCAGGAGAGAGCTGCTGGCTGTTGTGTGTCTCTGTAGGGAGCTCTAGAGGAGTTCTGTTCTGGATGGGTTTGTTGCAGTTCGAGTTACAGTGAATAAGAATACTGCCTTAATGCATAAAAATAATTTATGCAAAAAAGTTCTGAAATCTTCATATATCTCCACCCAGGTTTACAAATCAATGTAATTTCAGCATCGAATAAGTTGGGCAATGAATAAATATTTTAAGCTCAATACCTAGTCAGAATGAAACCACGAGGAAGCAGAACGGATAATACTATTGTGATAACAATATCATTTTTAATAACAATCATTATTATTGTTGCATTACTCCTAAATATTAGAGAAAGATGATACTAATTCTATTAGTTCAGTCAGATTAAAATTTAAATATTTAATCATGATATACATAAACATACCCATTACTGTTCAAAATATTGGGGTAACTAAGAAAATAATAATAACTAAAATAATAAACATAATTAACATTAAATTGATCAAGCGTGGTATTAAAGCCATGCATAATGCAGCAAAATATTTATATTTCAAATAAATGCTGTTCTTTTGAACTTCCTATTCATCCCAGACTCATTAAAAATGACCAGTTTCCACAAAAACATTAAGCAGAACAACGGTTTAAAATATTGATTAGAAAAGTTTCTAATGTTTTAACATTAATAAATGATGTCAGGGAATAATAAAGTGCTATTATAGTGTAAGATATGGCTCCCTTTAAACCATATATGTATGAAAGCGAGCATTGTGTTGATAAAGCATAGCATTAGTTGGCTTACAGGGAGTAGAGGGGATAATACCCCACCCAGAGAGATCATTATAACTGAAAGAGTTTCCACAAGGACATTCAACACAGCCGAAGAGCTGAAAACACATGAAAAGACCATAAGATACTGACTAAAGGGGGAGAGATAAAGCGAAAGCAAGGCATGAAGAGAAAGTGTATGTCCTGAGGGAGAAGAAAAGGAGGCTGTTGAGGAGAGGAGTAAAGCATAAAAGCAATCTTACACACTTCCAGCCTGTGAAATGCTGTGTCGTCTGTGGCATTATATAACAAGCCACTACAGAGAAAAGCAAAACATCATATCGCTATCTACATCGATGTAACACTCTCAGGTCACTGTGTTTGGTATGATGAAAGTGTTTAGAAAGTTAGGCGATGTTTTTAAAAACTAGTTTTCACTAGTTTTTAATACTGGTACTCTGGAATAGCGTGTAAATTGGTACATTACAAAATCCATAACTTTTTATGAAGCATTAAAAGCACAAAGTTCGTTTTTTTCTTCTTCTCCAGAGAACTATTACATTTGTTAGATCAACTTAATTTGACAAAATGAAAATAGATATTTTGCACCTTATTAATGGAAAGTAGATGTTAATCCCTTTAAACAACATGTATTTTCAATCAAGCTCCCTTAAGCGTAATTTGACAGGATCTGTGAGTGTTTGTATTTGATTTGACATAGTGACAGATATTGATTAGTTTTCCATCACAAGAACTGTCCGGTTCACTCTCTACAAAAGCGGAACAGCGCTTAAAAGCTCTTTAATGGACAATAACAGATGAAACCCCCAGAGGTCAAAGATCAACTCCCAGTGGTCCCAAGCCAAGCAGATATGCTGAAATAAAAGGCCTGAGTGATATTAATGAATCACACCAGCTTCTGACTCAATAAGGATGATCCTGGGGCTTTTAGTAACACTATGTCTTAACCAGGCAGGACAAGAGCCAAGGAGAGTTTACTGTGACGGCAACAAAGCCATTCATTGAGCTGTGATGCACAGTTTGTTCTGATTGGCTATTATTTTGCTGATTTGCACAGTATTGTGGTTTCAGTGTGGGCAGAAAAATGACTTGACGCTAGAAATTTGGTGAGGAATGCAAATGAAGATTTAGTGACTGTGATCATCATCTTACCAACAACATAAACTGTACAGTATTTTATCCACTTATTTCTCCCACAGAGTGACATGAATCATGATCATGCTACTTTGTGGATGTGAATAGATGAATAGAAGTTTTCCCATCTCCCTTTAAAACACGACGGTAGTACCAGGGTCCATTAAAGCACAAGGGAGTTGCTACAATGTGACCATTTAAGGATTTTTACATGTAGGAGCCAGAAAGTTGTTAAATAAATCAGGATCTCTCCAGGGAGGGAAGGGAAACATTTTGGCTCCATCCACCTCAACCAGAGAAGTTAAGAAAACAGACGCTCAGAGGGAAAGATTTAAACGATCAGGCTTAGATACTCATGACGGCAACACAATCACAGCATTACATAATCGAAATGACAGAGACTGATTAGTTTGGAGGATTGTGTGTTTTAGAGCATAAGATGGTCCAGACGTTGACCTTGCCCTCAATACCACTGATCACAGGGAAGTAAAGTCAGTAGGCTATAATGTAACAAAGGGCCTGGCATGGATTTAATATTATCCTAAACACATGAATGAAAATGATTTAGTTCGCTGTAATTCTACCTTTATTTTCATTCCTTTTGGCCAGCTTTTTGCAGGATAATATATTAATTAATAAAGTTTATGTCTTAGTTTCACAAATCAAATCAGACAGCAATACATATGTGAAAGATTAATTGTTTTCTATTAGCTGTTGTAAACGTCATGCTAGTGATGTTTACTGTACGTTAGAGGTCTGCGGGACTCACTCCCGCGAGGTTATATCCCGCACCCACCCGTTTCCGATATATATTCACTTTGTTCACCCGCTGTCCAATTAGAATAAATGTATTCCCGACCTGACCGTTCATTAAGATTTACAACACTATAGGAAAAAGTGTTGCAGATCATTTTTAGGTAGTACAAGAATAGCTTATTAACTATTTTTATCCGTCTTGTCAAAATACTAAATTCATTTGACATTTTTCTGTTAACACAATAGGAAAAGTGTCGCAGAGAAAAAATGAACAATAAATACGACATCTGTCATTTAAATGTATAGGTTAAGCTAAATGAAAAAAAAAAACTTCAATTACTTATTCTCTCTACTCATCACACCTGTTCTGTCTGAGGGCCATATAGTCCTACAGCCTGCTGAGGACTGTTATGCTGTGCACTGGTCTTAAATAAAATCTGGTCGGGAGCCGCGGGAATGCAGAACTCTACTGTATGTACCTAACATTAGAATAAAACTGGATAAAAAAATTATACAAATGATTAATAAAAATTATATACACAACTGTTTAAAAGTTTGTGGCAGTAACTTTTTGTTGTTTTGCATTTTTGAAAGAAATTAATACCTTTATTCAGCAAGAATGCATTAAATTGATCAAAAGTGAACATTTCTAAATACATTATAGTCTTTTAAATCTTTCTAGTCAAAGAATCCTGATATAATAATAATTATTATTATAATATAACAACAACAACAATAATAAATGCTTTTTAAGCATCCAATCAGCATATAAGAATTATTTCTGGTGGACCATGCAACACTGAACAATGAAGTAAGGGCTGCTGAAAATTCAGATTTGCCATATATAATTTGCTTACTTCATCATTTTTCCAACTGAAAGTCAGAAGATGTACCTAAACCATGCATGCAAGTAACCATGATGCTGATCGATTACTTTATGCATGCACCATAGTACTTACATTAAGCGGTATTTGAAAAAAATATTTGAAATTACCATAGCATATGTAAAAACCACTTGCTACCAACATGATATGTACGTCAAGAAGCCATGGCGACATCATACTTACAGTTGCTTAATGGTATTCTTTCAAGTTATTGAGTGAAAATGCAACAAATCTAGTAAAATGGTGGTACATTTCACTACGACACCTTTCCATACATGATTACATCCTCATATTTCTCTGTAGCAGCTGTTTGAGCACACAGTCATTATCACATTAGAGGGCTGTGATGAGGTTTAGAGAAGGCCAGCGGACAGGTGCAGTATGACTTTAATTAAACCTGATGAAGTCATCCAAGTATCTCATTCTCTCTAAGTGATGCATCTTTCCCAGAGTACAGCTGTCTACTCCACACTCATTACCCCTGTCATACTGTACTGTGTGTGCATGTGCCATCATTATACAGCTACATTCATGTCAAATCTTTTAAAAATGTGCTGCTCCTGGTCTTAGATCCTTAAAAAGAAGTCCTGCACTTAGACAAACCCAACACAAGGTCACACACTGAATCAAGCATATTTATTATAGACCTAAAGTTTGATGGAATGTCTCAGTAATAACCTGTATAAAGACCCTCAAATGAATTTTAATCCGCTTCAGTATCGACCTGTACAGCGTGCACAAAGTCTCTTCTCACACCGATTTAAACACTCTCTTTAAACTCACTTAAACACAGACTAGGTCTCTCACATGCACAGAAAGAAGTGACTTTAGTTTCAGAAGCGGCTTGTCTTCCTGTCCAGGAAGGAAGGTATTAACTAGAAGGCCAAGCAACCAAATATCTCTTAAAATATATACTTTACACCATAGGAGAGAGTCATAGGTCACATATACTAAAAGTTCAGTGTGAAGTGCACCTCTATAAGAGCAGCTGTGCCCTTCTCACTTTGAAGACTTGGTTTCTATTACAAGGGAATATAAGATGGTTGTTTGGCAGATTGTGCTACTTCCCTCAACAAACATACATACAGTGAAACACTGTGACCCTTTCTGCAAAAGCTCATGTGCTTCAATATACTGGCCTACAATTTAAAGAAACACCTTTCTTAACTCAAAATTAGAAAACGACATTATAAATAATCAGATTCAATATACATAATCAGACTACATTTTTCAAGTAATGGAATATAGATTTACATTACTCATTAAATGCATACCACACAATAAGATTAGTCAAATAATTAAATACTTTTGTTATTTATTTAGTCTCGTAGCCAGTTAGGGGTTCACACAAGATGTGTTTTTTTATTCTAATGTGGTGCTTTTCTATTGTTTTATGTCTAAACATGCACTAGCTAGACATCTTTGCATGTTTTGTTCATGCTGCAATTTTTGCAATGTTTTTAAAAGGTCCAAGGACATTTTTTAGTACTCCACTGTTATGCATCTTGGTATTTTTAAGCACAAAAATGCATTATGGGTGAGTGGCCTCTTACAATATAGACGAACAAAAATAAATCCTTGTATATTTGTGAAATTTATAGCAAGCAACATAAAAACACATTTTTTGCACCTTTTTCAGTAAAACCCTATATGTAATGGCATGCAAAATATGTTGCATGACCCAAACTGCAATCAATTCGATTGGTCAACACAGTCAAGCAGTCAGCTGTCAATTAAACTTTATGGATTCAGAAATAGCATTGACGTATCAAACTGCAACAAACAGTAATTATATCTGTAAGGATGTGCTACCAACACTAAGGTAAGGTTATGGTGTAGCTTAGGGTTAGGATTCAGCGTTATGTAGGCAATCAGCACTGTGATTGAAATATACACTGAAATATTTAGAATCGACTAGAAGGAGGGGTTTGTGCTTTATGCCAAATATATCAATCAATCAATAATAAAATGCCAAATATAGCGCAAAAGACAGAGAGTGTGTCAGTGTCTATATAAGATTGTAGCCAGGAAAACATATTTAATGCATTTCTTTACACAAAAAAGTTCTGATGTAGCATAATTAAATACTTTTATGCTGAATAATGCAATATTGTAACTTAACTTTTAAAAGTAATGTACTGCAACACGTAATATTCAAACTAAAATCCACTCATTTCCTAAAGGCTTGTTTGCACCCTCATTGGCATAAAGCATCTCTAAGACATCTCTATTCCCAAAAGACCATCACTATGAGTCCCTCTTTGTGTTTAGAAGCAGTGCTGTGCGCGCACTTTTAGCTTGTTGTGTTAACGTGTACATCACACACACACAACACATTCTCTGTGAAAACAGAGAATTATCTCTTGTGCTGTTAATTCACCTCTGGCTATGATCCCAAGAGAATAACATGAACATAAAACAGAAATAAACCTCCAGTGCAATTAAATCCACCTCATTTTTAGCCCCCATAAGCTGCCCTAGATTTAAAAAGAAGAAAAACGCATGCAATACTTTAAAAACAAATTTGACTGAGGTTTAATTGTAAAGCTTAGCAAAACAAGACACAATGGCTTGATAACGACAGAATTCACGGCTAACTGGTTGCAGCAACAATGAATATCAATGAAAGATTTATCTCAGTAAATTACAGTCTTTTTTTGGGTGGGTCTGTTCAAAAATGATTCCTGAAAGGGTGATGCAAGTCCTGATAGTGGTTTCTAACGTCAGCTACATACCGCAAACACACTGATCTCAACACGTACACTCTTAACTTCAGTTTAACTGGGGCATTTCCCACGTATGTGTAGTGAAAGAATGTAAACCACAGGTTCTCAGGCATTAAAGCAGCACATATAGCACCATAACACACCATCTGCAGAGCACACGCTCAAACCAGACAACAATAAAATAACTCCTCAGGAAACCACTGCAAATTAAGTCTGACCTTTCGTGCTCTAAAACCCAGTCTGGTGGGGTCTACTCACAGATCTGAGTGTTTGCTGTTTCTGCACATATTGCGGTTTAGTAATGTGCTTGTCTCTTTGTCCTACCTGTACTTGTCCCTTCCCCATGATCTTGTCCACAATCTCATTATCGTCATTATTGAGCTTTGATTTGTCGTAAGACTTGTCGTAGCACAGGATCCGCAGACACTGAGAGCCCTCCAGCTCGATTTCAAACTCCTATAAGAGGACAAATGAATTAATGACAGATGCATGATGGTGATATGTCAGGTGACTTTTCTTTATAAGAATGTTAGACTTTTAAATATCTGACCTCATTCCACTGTGGTTCTGTTGTGTCTCTGAACACACGTGTTTTGGCCTTACTGACGAAGTAACCAAAAGAGTCCACCTCCAGCGTACAGTACAGATCTACAGAGGACACACAAAGATGACCTCATGAGGAAAAACACATTTATAAAACAGGTCATTCGGAAGCTGTTACAAACACACACCTTCAAAAACATAATAAAACGTTACATTTCATATAAATGTGCTAAGTTGCTTTGATGTTTGACACAAATAAATAACCTACAGATCTATATTACTTGGAAGCAGAATTATTTATTCTATTCCATTTTATAAAAAAAAATAATTAAATCATAAATTGACATTGATAATTGGTAATAGATAATGTTATATTCCTATTTTTTTAATTGTATTTATATTTTATATTTAAATCACTACTACTAAAAAAATGTAAGCTATACACATCGTTCTAAAATTTGGGGTCAGAATTTTTTTGTTATAGTTTTATTCAACAAAAATGCATTAAACTGATCAAAAGAGACAATAAATACAATTATACTGTTACAAAAGATTACTATTTCAAATTAATTTAATAAAACTTTCATCCAATAATCCTGAAAAAAGTATCAGTTTTCATATTCCATTTTCAACATTGATTAGAAATGTTCCTTGAGCACCGAATCAACATATTAATATGATTTATGAAGGCCTGCAGTAATTATGCTGAAAACAAAGCTTTATCATCACAGAAAAAATAATATTTATATTTTTACATTTGAAAACAGCGATTTTAATTTGTAATAATATTTCACAAGATTATTAGTTTATTGTCGTTTGACAAATAAAACAAATGCATGAGCGTTTTTTCAAAACATTTAAAATTTGACCAACCCCAAACGTTTAATGTTACTAGGGATGGGTATCGTTAAGGTTTTAACGGTACTACTACTCTTATCGATACTGCTTATCGATCCGATTGCTAACGGTATTCTTATCGGTACTTTTTGTTATACATTTCTATGATAGATTAGCAGCTTAATTAACATGGCTTTATATTCTGAAATGTTAAATAAATATTTCATTAAATAAATATAAAACATAAATTTGTAAATGCAGCAGTGTGCAGGCATTTTTTGTTTTATATACATAAGATAAGATAGAGTAAGAACATGAACAAAGTTAAACAAACTGACAAATATACCATTTATTGTGTGTGTATTTGATCGTTTGGGCGCCAAGCTTGGGCGTGCAGCGCTTGCAGGCGGCGCCAAACACCTGCCTGCAGCAGCGCAAACACACACACGCACACACACTTCAGCCTGAGGAACAGCGTCTCTCGTGTGGATTGTACTTCCAACATTTCATTATCAAACATGTCCAGCAATTTAGTAACTGTAAAGACGGCATTTTACAACAATCGACAGACGATTGATCTGATTCTGATGTTAAGGTTTGGTCAGGGAGGAACGAATGCGCGCCGCTGTGAAGAGAAGGAAGTTGTGCTAGAAGAAACACGGCTATAATCTTTAGAAGCCAAAAAAAACATTTAATAAACTTAGTTTAATATAACAGCCATAGGCCTAAAGTGTAAGCATGTTTTAATGGTTAGTTCTCTCTTCTATCATAAACAGGGCTTTCATGTTGCGCGTGCTGAACTCCTCCACGTGAGCGCGATCGCGCTTCTGAATTGGGAATAGCAAAAATGCATCATAGACAAGAGTTTGAATATTATTGCATATAAAAACAGCTGGAGACTCTGGCGGGATATAATTTGCAAGATAATGTGTATATATATATAGCAATAATAAATGTATGTGTGTTTTCTTAATTTCTCCAGTACCGATAACAAAACCGTTAACGCCAGAGCTTATCGATACTCCGGTCTTTTATAATTTAGCCCCGAGACCGATTAAATACCGAGTTTCGGTACCCATCCCTAAATGTTACTGTACCTTTTATTACAGTAAGTTTCTGTGGATAAATGCAGTAAGCCATACAAATCCATACACTACACATGTTGCCACTGTTAAGCGGGTTTTAGGAATAAAACATATGAAAAGAACTCCATACCAATCATTGTAATGTAAAGCCTCTCAGGGTTTATTGCTTTAATAAATGCGTTTATATTAATTTAGTTAATATAACCAAGAAAATGGTAGCCTCTGTCTGATTAATTTCTGTGTGTTAATCAATCAAGGCATATACGTTTAGCTCCAACACTTCATGGTTCACTGTGTGGACATGGTGTCAGCATTTACAACCTTAAATGATTTTTACACCCTGCTGGTCTACCAACTGTTTTCAAATACATCCATTTGGATCTATTCCAAAACTCAATACAATGATGGTCAGGATTCTTACACACACACACAGAGACACAGAGACACAGACACACACACACACACACACACACACACACACACACACACAGGAACAGGCACACCATGTTGGTGGGACACTCACCAATGAACAAAGCACTTGTCTTATCTATCTGTCTATGTGTCTTACAGCAACATGCCTCATGTGCTCACACACTTCTCTAATAGCAAATGAACTTTATCACATTGCTATAGTTTGTGTGGCCAACTGACAGTTTGATGGATTACAGCACGTTATGACCTCTGAGCTCTGCAATGCGTGGGGTGTATTTAGACAGGAGAGAAATGAGGTGATGTTCATCTAGTATGGAGGTGGTGTCACACAAGAGCGGTCGGCTTCAAAACACACCGTGGGCTTGTGAGCACGGCTTTAACACGAGTGTGCAGTCAATCAGGCCACTGGTAATTGATAGTGTGGTGTGTAATGTGTATGTTAATAAATGTGTGGTGGGTGTGTTGCTTTTTAATGAAGCTGTATTTGCACACACACACACCAGCTGTGTCAGCACACACATCTTCAGCTCATGCCAAAATTATCATATTAATGAAATGACACCACAATGTCACCAGTGGGAATTTCTGGATTGTCTTTGAGGCCAGCTTTTCGATTTGGGGACAATTCAGTTCAAATAAACTCATGGTGGACGCAAACTGCCCCTTGTGAAAAAGAAGTACACTTTTTAAACAACACATTTACTTTAAATATAAAATAAAATGACAAAAGATGATGAAAACAATGATTTAAAATGTACTCCCTTAAATATATATTTTTAGTAAGTGGCCTTTCATTTCATTATTATTATCTGTGGGTACAGTTTTTTATATAATGTATACTTTTAAGAATTAAAGTACACAGTACAAGCGCACAATCAGTACAGTTAAAGGGTTAGTTCACCCAAAAATGAAAATGCAATTACTTACCTCACCGGATTTCATCAAAAATACTTTAATTTGTGTTCCAAAAATGAACAAAGGTCTTACAGGTTTAGAACGATACGAGGGTGAGTAATTAACGGCAGAATTTTCATTTTGGGTGAACTAACCCTTTAAGTACACTTCTTTTCCACAAAGCTATTTGTCCAAATTAAGTTAAGGAACTTTTCGCTGTGTGACTTGCTTTCACTGTCTGACTTTGTTTTGTGGAACATAAAAATATATTTTGAGAAATATCTCAGTGTTGTTTTGGTTCATACAATGGAATTCAATGGATGTCAAACTGTTTAATTACCAACATTCCTCAAACTATCCGTTTAATTACCACCATTCTTCAAAATATGTGTGTTTTGCAGAAAAAAGAAAGCAGGCAGGTTTAAAAGGATGATCAATTTTCGTTTTGGCTGAACTTTAACTATAATTGCTGACCATACTTTTTAGTTTGTTTTAATTTATAACAGTTAAAAATACACAAAAAAAATCGAAATAAACAACCATAAAGCATAAATTATCAATTTAGTATCAGCTAAATAAAAAAATCCATTCTTAAATGATGAATGATTTCTTAAATGAAAAGAGCTTTACCCAAACCCATCCTGTCAAACATCTCAAACACAAATGGTCCACTTCCTGCAGCCCTACTGGCCTTGCTCTCAATACTAAACACATGAAATCAGGGCAGCTTTATCTCTCCATATGGTCAGAGGAGGCTTTAGATTTTAGCAGCACCAGGCACAGAAACCCAGTTCTTCAGAGAACAGGAAATGCATTTATAAAACATCCTGCATGAATCAGGACAGAGAGTGGACTAGGACAGCTAGGGAAGGTGCTCAGGTTTGCAGATGGCGACCACTGAGTGTAAACGGACCCTTGGTGAGAGAAGTGCTTCTGTGAAACGTGTTTTTAAAAGGGTTCAGATGCAAGAGAAGACCTTTAGTGGGCTCTTAAAGACTGATATAGTGCACGGTCATTACTTCAGCCATGCTTTTGACTTGACATGAAAGGTTTGTGTAGTAAAAAGCTCAGTGAGAAGAAGTGCCATTATATATAAAAAAGTGATGAATAAATAATCTCAAAGACATAAAAACTAAGAGGTTTGGCACACTGTTGCAAATGTAGAAAGACAATAACCAATGTTGGCTCTGTATTATACAAAAAGTGTAATTGTTTGGGGTTTTAAATTTGACCCAAATGTTTTTGGTTGCCCCACACGTTGACGGATGGGAAGTATCGTCATCTGGGGGAGGAACCGCATCCTCGGGCTGATGTTTCCAGATGAAATGAGACGGTGATGAGAGCCATATGGCAACCAGTCCATTCACACACATACTGTAGACGTGTAGATGAGTTTCTTTTACACATGAAGAACATTCATACAGGAATATGCAGGGAGAGTGCTATGATCAGAAATCATTCAGACATCAATCTAATATGCTGATTTGCTCAAGAAACATGTTTTCTTATTATTATCAAACAGTTGTGCTAATTAAAGAAATAGTTCACCCACAAATGTAAATGTTGTCATCATGTACTCACCCTCATGTTGTTCCAAACATGTATAAGTTTCTTTCTCATGCTGAACACAAAAGAAGATGATGTGAAGAATCTTGAAGAACCAAAAATGTGTTGGTCCCATTGACTTCTACAGTAGGAACAGAAATACTATGGAAGTCGATGGGAACCACCAACTGCTTGGTCATTCTTCAAAATATCTTCAATGTTCAAGATAAGAAAAACTCGTTCAGGTTTGGAATGACAAGAGGGTGAATAAATGATGACAACATTTTCATTTTTGGGTGTCAATATGGTAGTGAATATAGGTTAGATGTCCAATACGGATATCTAGATATCATTGTGGTCAATATAATGCTTGTATATTATCCAATTTAATGATAGCAAATGAGAATGAATTGCTGAAATAAAAACATATTTTACTAAATATTTACTCAATATGCAAAAAATTGCAAAAATACTGCTAAATTATTGTTTCTTGAGAAGACTTATAAATCTGCTGCTGCATGAAGTAGTCATATGTAACTGATAAGATGAGAACTCTATGAAAACAATTAAATTAAATGAGCAGAAAGGTAAACTAACAGAAAGGTAAAGATAAATCATTTACTGCAAGTGTCAAAAGTTATGGTTAGTTTTCCGGGTCAGTATTTTCTCCCTCGAACTCTTTTTATCAGGAAGCCAATGTCAACGACCCAGTTTTCATGAATGGCCCAGAGCAAGGATTTGGATGCATTTCCTGTCAGAGTGGTTCAAAGCCTTTAATAAGACTTGGAGAGGAGGATTCAATCAGCAGCTGAGATGGAGCAAGTACATCCCAATATAAAAGATATTCAAACACTTGCATATCCATATGCAGAACACGTTTGCTCTCACGGTCACATTCAAGATGACCACAACACCACAAACTCCATGACAAACAACTTCAGACAAGCCAAACACTAAAAATGAACCAAGAAAACAAGCATTAAAAAACCCACAAAACCGTCTTACACAATGAGGAACTATATTGTGAGATTTAATAGGGCTTTAAAACAGACGTCTCATTGTTATTAGAGTTGAGTCTACAGAGTCTGCTGGCCACATGCGTCCGTTATGAAAATTCACATTAGCATACAGTACATAATCGTGATTGGGGTATTTCATTTAAGCCCTGACCTCACAATGTGCAAATATATATGCAAATATTCATGAGTGAAGCCCCCACAGGACAAGCTCCTACAAATGATAAAGTAATGACCCGGCAGCCATGGTGACCACAGTATTGCTGACGTACGGTTGCATTTTTTAACACTGAATCCATTTTATATATTGCCCTGTGTGATGGAGCCAAGTGGATTTGAAATGGGAGATAATTTCCAGATACCGGTTCATCTCCGCCACTTTCATCTATACTAAAAAGGAACTTATGTAACAAGACTTTCTGTGTGCATGAATGTTGTGCAACTCCCACAGTGCACTTATTTCATTCTTTGCAGAGGCTTTTGTCGGCTTGATTTAAAGGCAACATGACACTGTTAACATAATGAAATGTATTTATGTGTAAAACAGGAACAACGTAGAAAGAAAATACTATGTTCTGAATAAAATACCTTGCACAGTATACAGTATATATGAAGAGCTCTTTTCCAAAACACGATAAACGCCAAATAAAAAAAAATTGTTTGTCATGCCATTTTGCTGTGTACTGAACCTATTCACTGCTCCATCAATGTTTCATGCCAAATCGCTAGATTTCCTTGTTTAAATGTACCTCACTCTCCTGACCTCACAAAGAGGCGCTCTAGCGACTGACGCCTAAAAGCTGTAGCCTTTGGCGTTCCTTGTTAGAGCGCCCGCCTCCCCGCTGAAACCCGGGTTCGAGACCCGCCGGTGTGATGGTGCGGACCGGGGTTTAACAATCATTGTTTAACATGTTCAGACTGAGCCAACAGACCATTTTAACATGATAATTTGAATATTAACAAAATGTATGGGTCTAGGTAAAAAAATGTAATTTTCATGAAAACTATTAAAATGGATTTATAGCGTTTTGGAAAAGAGCTCTTCATATACAGTATATTCACTCACATTCATCACTCCAGAAATGAAAGACTGAGTGCAATTTTCAGTGGCCTTGGTTTCGGAAATATTTTTCATATTAATTTACTTCCAGGACCGAACTGAATTAATTCTATTGAAATGTGGAATGGTACTTCCCCTAGTATGTTCTGTTGTAAACTGCTCATTTTGGTGAATGTTGTACCCATAATTCTTTCAGAAAGCTGCATTCAGTGAAGGGCATACATATTATATTCTAAAGAAGTATGTGGGGAGATTTGTGACTTAATTCACATTTTCGGTTACATTATATTTCGATAGTCTACTTTAGACATTCTACTAACTATAAGTAACTTTGTAACTGCATGTCAACTAATACTCATTAATTGGCAACTACATGACTACTAACTCTAAGTAGGGTAGGTTTAGGGTTAGAATAAGTTGACATATACTTAAGTTTCTCATAGTCAGCATGTTGTATGTTGTGGACCCATCAAAATAAAATAAAGTGTTAGAAGAGTCTACTAATACTATAATGACTGCTAGTTGACATTGTTGCAAAGCTACTTACTGTTAGTAGAATGTCTAAAGTGGACTATAGATATAAAGTGTTACCTTTTTCCATCTAATCACTCTCCTACACAATCACAGTAACTTACTTTAAGCACACTTGCAGTAATGTGCAACAGTGTCTACAGCTAACTGATGGAGAGTTCATCTAAGGTGAACACTTGGAAAAAAAGTGGATTTTTTCAGTAACAATCTTCCTCTTTCTTCCTTTCCTCCCAACAGATGAGGTCAATTACTTCTGCTCAGCATAATAAAACAATACATCTGTATAGATCAGCATTTCCCAAAGTGTGGGCTGCAGCTCCCTTGGAATACTTAGTGGGCCACAGACCACACTTTGATTTGATGATTTATACAAATGAATTGTTTCCATTATTCTTTATTTTCTATAAAAAGTGAAACAGACAAGACACTTTGACTTACTGGCAGATTCGTTGAAGCCCGTGGCTTTATGGACGATCACATGCAGGAAGCCGTTCAGACCAGGAGATTCCTCATCTGGAAGAGACAAGAAACATTCAGTAATTGTGTGTGAGAGGGAAGTGTCCAACTCCTTGCTTTAGTCATCTTTCAGCATCTCCCTCTTTAATCTACCCACAGTCCTCCATTTTCCTGCCTATTAGTGACAGATAACAGATAAACGGACACATGTGCAAGTGTCTAATCACCCACATGCTGCTAAAAAACATACACAGGCCTACTACTAAAATTAAAATGGCAGAAATGGCCCGGACCACCCAAGAGTGGGTTCAAGGCTCTTTGAAAAGTGTGTGAATGGAAGAGGGAAAGAAGACACCTGCACTAGTATCCAGTCACCACTGTTTCTCTCTCTGTCCTCATCAGCTGGTGAATGCATGTCTGCTGTAATGTGAACAGTGCTATTCTTAAAGAGTTTGTGTGCTCCATTTCTGTGCTGGACTGGTGATAAACATCAGGCTATCTGAGTGTCGTTGTATGTATTTGGACGGTTCAGATCCATTACAGGACTTGATGCTCATCACACTACTCAAATTTCCTTCTGCAACATGAAATAAGACACTGCGATCAGAATGTGGTTAGAAACAGACAACCGAGCCTGACTTCCATGCTGAAATTAGCAATGGTTAAAATCATCTACAATTCATCCAACAACAAAATAGACAGTTAGTGATGACAGGAAGTTTATATACATTTTATTTTTAAATTTAGTAGTGTATATGTATACTGGGCAATCCATTGAGTTCATTGAAATGTATATATATATATTAATTTATTTATGTATTTAGTTAGTTAGTTAATTGCCATGAGAATAATAATAATGAATAAGTGAGTTTTTTATCATGCTTGTTATTATTGTTACATAAGTATTACAGTATTATTAGTAGTAGTAGTAGTATTCTATATTTTTTTATTAATATTATTATCAGATGTATCAGTAATACATTTTTTAGCTTTGTAAAGAAATGTATAAATGTATCATACTTCTATACAAAGCATCTGTATATATAAACAACTTATATACCATGTACTGTACACAAAATAAGTTCCAAGCATTTTATTTATATATGTCCAAAATATTTTGTGTCTATAGCAGCTTTGGTATCAGTACTGAATAAGCCAAATCAGTCGGATAGTGATGTAAAGTGGTAATAGTAGAGTCAGGTTGACTAAGAATTTGATTCACTCTAAAATAATCAAAAGTCAGTGCTGATAGGAAACCTTTATAAATGTCAAAGTTTTGCTCAAGTTGCAAGATCTATTACATACAGATCAGATAAAACCAAGTGTCACAGCCTGATGTTGGCTGGTCTGCTCTGGAAACACTGATGAAGAACTCTGTAAATTAGTGCTGGTGGAAAGAATGCAGATGAAAACAGTGTCACATAACTGAAAGTCTACAGCTGTCTTAACTAAAACCATGAGTTTGGATAACCACACCGAAAAAGTTTAACCATCATGTGAAGTGGGTTAAAAAAACATGATTCATGAGAACAACATGTACGGTAAGCCAGAGAGAAAAAGAGGATTCTTCTGGACTTAAAGGCTCTTGTCCTGAGAGGAAACCTGCTATTTGTGTATGGAAAGACGTTTTGACTTTTATTCATTCTCAGCATATGAATTCTTGATATCAACAATTCAATTTTCACTAGTTAAAATGCTAATTCTTGATATCAAGAAGTAAATAGTTGATATCTGTAACTGTATTTTCACTAGTTAAATGTCGCCATAGACTGCCATTCAAAATCAATTGTTGATATCAAGAAGTAAACAGTTGATATCTGTAGTAAAAATGTAATTGCTTATATCAAAAATTAATATCCTGAGAATGAATAAAAGTAAAACCGGCTTGCCATAGTTCGTGAGGGGTCTCTGGGCCCACGGAACCAGGCATGACTTCAGGGTGGCCTTGACCGACCCTCACACACACACACACACACACAGAGTGGCTTATTGTATCAATATTAGAAGCAGTGGGTGGCAGTGCTCATGTTGCAGTCCCCCTTTCTCTCCATTTATTTAGCAGGAAGTAAACTAGCCGAGAAGCTCTTTGAACCTACACTGCCTCATCAGAACAACACGTGAGAGCGTAAACAATCACAGACCTGGATGACATGTGATCATAATCCAGTCCAAAAGAAAGAATCAAATGTCATCTCATTACACAGTCCTGAAGCACTTTGAATAAACTGGCACCTTTATATGATTCAATGCTGCTCGATGCAAGTCAATAAAGTGACATGCTATGCACATTTTGAAAAATGACATACCCCACTTTTAAGAAAATAAAATTAACGTTTTTAAAGACAGATTGACTACAGATTGACTAAGTTTTGTTTGAAGTTTGAAAGTTTTATAGGACAAAAATATTATAAATGATAAATTCCAGCCTCTTTTGTGGTTTAGCTATTTCAGTTAATGAATTAAAAGTAAAAATTCTTAAAATTCAGAATTTTTGCCCAAACTTGGAGAACAAAGCAACAAGAAATGTTTAAAACATGAAGAGATCTTGAAAGCATCATACTTCATATTATTGTTGGTTCCTCAGTTCCTAAACTAATTTAAATTCACCACAAGCACCGTGGAACCCTAATGTTTCGTGAACCCACTTTCAACCGCTCTTTTTCTGATGTATCAAAGCAATTACCAGGACTTTTTTCTGTTGTAAGTTCAAACATGTTTAAACATATCCACTTCTTGCAACATCACCCTTCCACAACACTATTTGCAATGCATTTCACGTGGAGGTCAAAGCAGCGCTTGATGCTTAACCCCTGATGCAAGTCACGTGAAGGTGGCCTTAACCCTCTCACTTCACCAATGAACACAAAACAGCAGCCGACCATCATTTAATTACTGTTCCCCTCCATCTGAGAGCTCTCAATGTCAGACTGTTTCTGTCATAAAGAAGACAAACGCTCCTTACAGCCCTGATTTGTCAGCTCAAACTGCTGGTGTCCAGAGGAAAGAGGGTATTTGTGAGTGTGTATATGGGGTTCATGGGGGATGTATGTGAGGGTATGTGGCAGGGGTTACATTCCTCCACCAGCTGCTCCTCATTTCACCTCATTCTCGGCATCTTAAATTTCGTAGCAGGAGGGATGTTGTGGGGTTCAGGGGATGATCAGAGGGGGTCTTTCTATGTGTGTCACTTACAAGAGACAGATACAGTAAATACACCTACTACTTACACCACAAGTCAAACTCAAGACCCCTGGGCCGGATACAGCCTGCCAGCAGCACTCTTTACACATGCTCAAAAACTAATATGTTTAATTACACTCTAATTATGCTTCAAATACAATGTGGTCTGTGCTTCCGCAGATCAAGTTACATTAATTATTTGACATTTTATTTAAATAATATTGACACCAGTACATAACAATTTAGTATGTTTACTACACTGCTCTCTAGACCACAGCATTCTCCCCTCAAATCAATATTTCACATACAGTTATTTATTTACAAATGTATTAATTTAAGCTGCAGTTCGGTCAGAATAATGCCAACAAAAAATAAATAATGAATACATTTTTTGTGTGATTAGAGCGATTATTAAAAATAATGTAATTATTTACTGAAAGCAACAAGACACTTGTATACATATTGTGTTGCATAAATCAACTGCTTAATTATTATATTGTAAAAAATGTTTGTTTATCAGACAAGATTTGAAGAAATTTTGCATTACATCACTTGCTCAGCAATGGATCCTCTGCAGTGTATGGGTGCCGTCAGATTGAGAGCCCGAACATCTGATAAAACCACAATAACCCACATGACTCCAGTCCATCAGGTAACATCTTGTGAAACGAACAGCAGTGTGTAAGAAACAAATCCATCATTATTTTTTTACATTAAACGGTTACTTCTGGACAATATATAATTCTAAAATCCATAATAACATTTCCTCCAGTGTAAAAGTCCATCCCCTGTTGTCCTCTTACTTCAAAATCCACTGACATATGCAGGTAGAACTGTGGACTGTTTTTGCTTGTAAACGGTGCTTGATCTGTGCATATTTCTCTCCTGATTCTAACAATTAGTTTTTCACTGGAGAAAGCAATACTATGGACAGAGGACTTGTTAAAAAAAAAAAAGCCTTGATGGATTTATTACAAACACATTGTTTTTCACCAATTCCACCGAAGTCAATTGATTGACTATGGATAACTTGTGGATTATTGTGATGTTTTATCAGCTGTTTGGGCTCTAATTATGACGGCACCCATTCACCGCAGAGGATCCATTGGTGAGCAAGTGATGCAATGCTGAATTTCTCCAAATTTGTTCCAATGAACAAACAAACTCATCTTCATCTTGAATGGCCTGAGTGAAAGTACATTTTTTAGCAAATATTCGTTTTTGAGTGACAAAATATTATCATAAACATCAACTTCATGATTTTCTGTAAAGATGCTTCTGCGTTGTGAACAGCGCTATAAAAATACAATTGACTTGCCTTGAGGTTGAGTGTTACAGTGATTTTATCACAGGAAAACCACTGTAATTATGTTATGGCATATGGCGCTATGGATAAATGAATGCAATAATATTTCTGAACCTACCACCAATCACCCATAATTCACCAGGAGAGGTGTGCAGTATGTGTACAGCAGCAGCACTATGGGATTGTTGCCCTTTTGATAGTGACCAACTCCAGCTCTGCTGATTGGGGTTGCATGTGGGAGGTGATGATGGACAGATGGCTTTAATGTCATCCAAATCGAAACATGTCCACACAAAAATAAACAGCCAAGTCCTGAAACGCTGCCCTACCCAGAAGTGAATAAAAGCAGCCTCTACATGGCACGGGTTATCAGTAGAGTAAAACCAGATTGTAACCTAGATTTCTGAAAAATCCATTTGGACTTTTCTATGATGAAAAGAGAAATTGAGAAACAAAGAAACTGGGGTAGAGAGTGCCCCAGTAAAAGCTATTGTGATGAGTAGCTGAAGGAATTTAACTGGAAACAGAAGGAAAAGAAACAAGGGATAAGCTGCACTGTTTTAATGAAATTCTCCTAAATGTAACTAACTCTCTGGACATGTGACAATGTATATCACGGACACATTTGACCCTACTCTCCTCTACTGTAACTTCAGATAGCATTTGAATCAGAGAGCAGAGAACTGTTTGTCTCTTACCATCTTTGTTGCTGGTGACGGGGATGTTGTGGACCGTTCGGAGTTTGAAGCAGGAGCCGGTCAACACTTGTAGCTCTACTGAACTCAACACACAGGCCTGCAGGTCTGAAACACACAAACACACACACAGTGAGCACTACACAATGTTATCATCACTAATTCAAACTATTAAAAACATTACAATTTAATATAAACATTACATGAAAAACCTAAAAACTAAACCTAAAAAACTCAAACTGAATTAACACTAAAACTGTAATAAAAATAAATGAAATCTAAATAAATAAAAGTTAAAAAATATATAAAAAGGACAAATCATATAATAAAATGACTAGAAATTAAAATCTACAAATGTTAATACATTTTTAATAGTATTAATAAAAACTATAAATAATAACTAATAAAACCGCTATACGCAGTGTTGAACATTTAGGATTTCCACAGAATAATAGGACATTTTCAAGAAACATCATGACTGCTGTCCAACACAAAAAACTCACTTTCATGAATATTTTGTTTATGCAAAATATGAAAAATATGCAGGACTGTAAGAGCAGGTCCTAAAATGTAAAATATTATATAAAATAAAAAACAGGTGGAAATAAATTAATAGTGAGAACTTACTATAATACTAGGATTTGTATTTTAATATAATTTTTTTAATTATTAAAAATAAACCATCTTGCAGCCCTTTTGCTAAGTTTGCTGATGCCCCCTAGTGGACCCGATACCTAGTGGACCTCAGAGAGCAGTACTGGAGTGGTAGTGGGGCCAATTCAGGAATGATGGATACTGTCATTTTGTAATGATGATGTGATATTATATGGAATAATAATCTGATGTTTCAATAGAACAAGTCGTCTAACCTTTCTTCTGCAGTTTCTGAATGGTCTCTCTCCATTCTGACCTCTCATAATCTGAGGACAGCAGGAACAGGTAGCTCTGGAGAGAGAGAAAGAGAGATACAGTGAGCTCAAGAATAACAATAGCTCCCTCTACTGGAATGCTATAAGCAGCAGAAACACGTCATTTAACTGAAAAATGTTTAATGTGACATCCAACCCAACAAGATATCTGAGAGATCATCACACTAGCCTCCCACACAGAATAGCGTAGTAGATCAGATGCGTGTGCGATGCGGTACCTTGCCGTGTTTGTTGTGGATGCGGAATGGGATGGTGGGGGAGTATAAGAGCAGACACGACTCCTGCTCGTTCATCTTCTTCCTGAGACGATCCACATTGCGACTCTGAGCCTTCTGTGCTTTCTGTTCACACACAAACCAATCTGATATTAGTGCTTTAAAAATGCTCTTTTCACATCTGTCAGCTTGTTTCTCACATACTTACACACACAGCAGCCAGCATGACTGTAATCAGTAATCTGCATTTCAATCAGAGAAACTTCCTGCTCTCATTAGCCCTCTCTTTCCTTCTCATTCTCTATTATTACTCTCAGAACCGAGTTAATGAAGAAACCAAGAGCTCCACAGAGCAAAATTACAAATCAAAATTCCCAGCTGATGCTATGCCAGCGTACAGTAGTGTCCAAAAGTCTGAAAATGTTTCTAATCCATGGTTTTCCATATCAGGACATAATAAAAAATCATCTGGTAATTTGCACGTCTTAGAATTTGGAAAATAAAACCTCAGATGAACAACAACACATGCCAGATCACACCATGTCATTACTTATTTAACAAAAATTAGGCCAAAATGGGAAAGCCATGGGTGACAAACTGAGGATATATATCACTTATACAAACCAAGGTTGCATATATTTGATAAAAAATTGAATATAATATCGTAAAACAATCAAATTGTGAAATATTATTTAAATGTAACAAAAAATGTATTGTATTTTAAAATGTAATTTTTTTGTGTGATCTCGTCGCTGAATTTTCAGTGTTCAGTGTCACATGATCCTTCAGAAATCATTCTAATATTCTTTGATTTGATGATGAAGAAACAATACTTATTATTATCGATGCTGAAAACAGTTGTGCTTCTTAATATTTTTGTGAAAACCATGATTTTAAAACAGTACAAAATGTTTGTTTGTGAAGGTAATTCGAAGGAAATAACACCGTTTGTGTGTCCGTGAGTTTCCATTAGGGCCGACGCTGTCCTCTTCTCATTGTGTGTATGAGCTTTACTGGAAATGATGTTATCAGGCCTCCACAGCTAATTAAAGACTCCAGAGCCCCACTGCTCAGTCCATTTCTCTCTCTCTCTCTGTGTGTGTGTGTGTGTGTGTGTTATATTATATCGTGACACAATGTAATGGAATACATGACTGTGGAGCAGTAATCGCTCGGAGCAGAAGGAACTCCCAGAAGAGACACGCTGACAATCCCAGGAGCAAGTGCTCTCAGAGGGGAACTCGATCAATTCTCTCAGTGTCAGCTAACAAACAAACCCACTCACACAGCGGAGTCACCCACGTTACCGAAGCTAAGAGTTGGGGTGTCACCTTTCCTCTGCGTGTGAGGCACTGCCTCGCTGTCCTGTGCTGACCTCGGCTGAACAATGGAAGCGGGCGGTCTAAGATCTGTCTAAATGTAAACTGTGATCTGCTTCAGCAACGCCAAACATCAGTAAACAAACCATAAAATCCACTTTCTCCCTAACTGTCTGGCATGACTTGAGATTGAAAAAGACTGATAATTAAGTTAAGAACCTCATAGTTCTTTGTAGTAGAAATAAGTTCTTTCTTAGGCTCGAGAGGCTCGATTTTCTTTAAACTAAGATTTGTTCTTTTAAGCACTGTTCCTTGAAAGAAGCTTTAAGATACCAATAATGGTTATTTCATGGCGTCGCTGCGAAACTTATTAATTATAATTAATGTAAGAGAAACTGTACCTTCTCTTTCTGGATCTCACTTTTGATGGAGGAGATCTTGATCTTCATCTCCTCAATCTCATGCTCAGGGAGTGTCTGGACGTGAGGGAGAGAATCCGAGTCATCCTGAGTCTGGAAGCTCAGATCAGCCAGAGGGATGTACCATTTACACTCATACTGCTGATGTTTCCTGAAAAACACACAGAGAAATGTTTAGATGTTGAGAAAGTATCAAGCAGACATTACAAATTGTAGCTTTAGAAAGAAATATCTCATTTGATTCAACATTACATTTAAGCTACCAAATCAGTCTTCAAAATATCTTCTTTTATGTTCCACAAAATAAATGACATGAGTGAGATAATGATGACAGAGTTGTATGTATTTATTTTATGAAACGATACTCTAAATAAGAAAGTAAATCTGCCAGCAGGTGGCAGTAATGTCTTCGTTAGATTCGTTCAAACGGCTGATTCGTTCAGGAATGAAGTAAATGGCTCTCTTTGAATGGGCTACTGAATCATTGGTTCACACGATTCGTTCAAAACGAGGATTCATTCAGAAACTAACCAGAAACGTGCAGCAATTCTGCTGTGGCTTTAAAGGTAATATGTTTTTCTGCAAAATTGAGCAAAAACACATAATATTGTGTTTAAAATCTAACACAATATCAACTTCTTTATTTACTGAACTGTTGTAAATCAGATTTAAACTCGTGATACTCAGGACAAAATCAGCACTTGTGTAATACTGCTCTCCCTGCTCATGCGATGTAAATATGAGACACAAACTCATACAAGGGCATTTCTTTCACCAATATCTTGAATTCTAGGGCATAACTGCTTTTATGGAGTTGTTACCCTGCATCATATTCGTCAACAGTCAACTATATGAAAAGTAAGATGACCTACAGGTCTGGGGGCGGGGCCAGTGCGTTAACCCGTTAAAATATTTTAATAGTGTTATTTTTTCAATTAATTACTAATTAATAAACTAATTAATTAAGTTAATGATTAAACTGACAGTCCTAGTATTTATATATATATATATATATATATATATATATATCATTTGAGAGCATTAAGTGTATAATTTGCTCTTGCTCACATACACATAAACACATATGCCTCATGATGTCTTTCTCTTCCTGTCCTGGCAGGAAATGCCTCTGTGGAGACTGATGTAAGCACTTTCTATTATGTAGCGTACACACATACTCACAAACACACTTCAGGGATCAAAATGCGTTTCCACAGTCGAAATGCTTGATAATGCGCTCTTATTATGAAATGATTATGATGCCCAGCATGGCTTTGCAGCAAAATATAATCTGCTCATCGCCATTCATAATAACCAATTAAAATCAGCTTCTGCCTAATTCAGTCTGATTAAGATACTGAATACTTTACAGTCTCTGTCAGTGGTGAGGACAAAATCCAGAATTTAATTTCACAGAGTAAATTACATACAGCAAATTAAGACTGTGTTTGAAGAAGCCTGGTGTTCAGTATGAGTTCTTCTTCTGGGGAAGCTGTGGTTACAGAAACAGAGCTGCATCAAGATAACAGCAGCTTTTTGGCATTGTAACGACGACAACAACAGAGTGACAAATGAGGTTTCACCTTTGTAAATCAAAACACTTAACCTACTGGCATCAAACACACAGCGGCCTGTAGAGTGCATGAGTGAGTAAACCATAAAATGAGAAAGAAAATGAGTTGTGTGTGAGTGTCCATGTTCATACCCAACGGCTGTCTTTTTCATCTTGGCACAGAGCAGAAGGTCTGTGAAGAGGAAGACATGACGGAGTTTACGCGTCCCCTCCGACACCTCCACCAGGAAGCCATCCTTCACCAGCTGACGAACCTGCCAGAGACACAAAACACCCACCGTTACTTCCTGTGGACTCATCAGAGCAGAAACACACAGAACATTTGGAAAACCGAGGGACGACAAAGGTCACAGACCTGCCTGCAGTCATAAAAGTGCTGAAAGTCAAACGACAAATATTTATTTTAAAAAGGTGTGATGAAGAAAAGTGAGATTATGTAATTACATAAATACAGTTGATCCACTCATACTCCCATGTGGATGTTGAGCTCATCGAACAAAAGAGATAGTGGTCTGGAGCTCATGACAGAAAACGGACATAAATGATACAAAAAGATAATTTCAAGAATCTAAGGTTGAAAAAAAAAATTTTCAGAACTGTAGTTTGCTAAGTAAATTATTGGTTATTATCAGTTATGGGTGTGGCAATATACTGTTATTGGTGATAATGTTAATAGTCCATACACTGCATAGCATCGTATATAATGCAGTGCCAATAATGTGTTTAACACTCAAAGCAGGTGCCTTACAATGCTTACAAATGCTCTATCTACCTTCTTACACTTTTGCATGAGTTTGATTCATTGACCAAAAAAACAAAAACATGAAATACAATTAAACATTAATCTGACTGATCGTCTTTTTTCTGAGCATCATCTTTTTTTTCCCAAAAAATATTTCTATAGATATATCATTGTACCATACCTTTTGGCCACAATAATCCTGTAGAGAAAATCAGATATTGTGCAAGAGCTTCTTGGTTCCAGAACATTCCAAAGTGGACCAAAATGTAATAAATAATGATCTTATTTTTTAGAGGTGCATTTCCTACAAGGATCGCTGGTCACCACAGGTTCTGTTGTTATCAATATAGTTGAACGATTTAGTGTTTCCCGAAACTAAAGTTCCAGTGAACGTTAGCTAATATCATTACAAAGCTGTGGTTACAACTTCAGCTCTCCACATGTGGTTATAAGAACAGTTTCCTGTTAGTATGACATGTGGACTTAGATTACTCTCTTGAGTAAAAAGCAAGCTAACATGCAATTCAATCTATATCTTTTCCCCCATAAATATATACAGTGCACAGCATTAATGACTAAACCCCCTCTGGATAAATACATTAAAAAATATCATCTTAATGATTACTAATACAATTAATTCAACAATAGCAAAGTTGAATGGTAATAAACACACACTTAATTAAAACTCTCTCAAAACTATTGACTCTCTCAAATATATGTCATTTATATCTGTAAAATACCAGTTTTGTTTAAATTATGGTTTATTGGAAATGAGTACACCCTAGATTTAATTCAACAAATATATAATATTCTAGTACTTTGTGTGTCCTCCATAATATTAAATATACTGCTCTGACCCTTCTTGGCACAAAGTGTACAAGTTCATGACAAATTGTCAAATCTGTCCTGGTTATCTCCTTAAATGCTTAATGGGGAGTGTTGCTCAATTCATCTCCACAGAATTCCCTAAATGTGCCCAAGAGTGTTACGATTGGGTGAAATACTGAAGGACTTTCACCTCGGGAGAATGTACTGTTTATAGTCATTTTCATGTTGGAAAAAATGCCCAACAAAGCAGGGAATGAGGAGAGGTAGCGCCTTCTGTTTCAGGTTTTTGAATTACATTACACAGTGGTATGTGAATTCATGACAGAATTGATAAAGTACAAAACACACCCCTGAATGATTGCAACTCATAATTGATTAATCTGTTGATAATTTATTTGATTAATTTAATAGTCAGGTAATACAAAATATTTTTTTCTTCTTTTTTTACAAATTGAGACCCAAATGAGGTGGTCTTGGACTGATGGTTTTGCTGTGGGTTCAAGTGCAACTGGTGCAGTGGGAACGAGTGCAACATAAATGCCACAAACTGAAACTATGAACACATACCAGGTTCCAAATCTAAAAGCTATTAATAAAGTAGGTGTGAAAACACTCTTATAAAGGCACTGACTTCCTCGCCTGCCTTACAAATGCCTCTTTCTATCATTTTGCATTTACAGAAGAGAACTGTTTAAATTACCGTATATTGTATTGTTCTCTGTCAGTCACATAAACACACAATCACACACCTCTCCCTTCGGTGTGGTCACGGCAGTCCTGCGCGGGTCGATTTTTTCGTTGATGTTGGACAGGAAGTTCTGGGATATTCTCAGAGCATCCTGAAGCAGAGGAAAGTCCGGATGATCCTTAGGAGTGTGTTTCAACAAGTCCTGAAAAAAAGTTACAAAAAATAAAACAAACAAATAACATATCTGAGATTTATAGTATGTTTATTCTGTAAGTGACAATTCAACTATTCAAATAAATAAGATAAACCTACACTACAGTTAAAAGTTTGGGTTAGTAAAAATGTTTTTCAGAAAAGTCTCTTATGCGCACTAACGCTAAATGTATTTTAAATATATGTCAGAATGCAATACATTAAAAACAGCAATATTGTAAAGTATTACTATAGGTTCAAATATATATATATATGGATTTGAAGTGACCTTAAGATCCATGAAGAAAAGCAAGTTTGACATGTTAATACTGGTATTTTAAAGCATATGATGATCTTTACACAGTAGAATTTGACAGTGTGCCTCTTTATGGCATATAACACACTTAATTACGGATTATAGATCAACATCTGTACAAGGCCACAATGTCATCACAGAAAATAAGCAAATACTTAACATGCAAAGACAATCTTTCAAGTTAACAAATCAAGTATTTTATTATTATTGACCAAATCTCTGTTCAGTTTTATTAAATTGGTTAAATTATGACTCATACAATACAAATAGAGTACAAATATAATAGCCTGTGCATTTTCCTTAGTAAAGGTGACCTTACAGTTTTAAACCTGACTACATGCAATCAATAGAAGTATATGTTTTCAGAGAGAGAAACTCACATGCAAGACCAGAGTGCTGCGAGTGACACGATCAATAGGCTTGTAGAGGAGAGCTGCAAATACAAATATGAAATAATTATTTACAGAGTCATCATAAATCATGATATATCATTTTATACCTTAAGATGTAGAAGATCTCAAGTAAAAACACTCATACTTCCAATAATACAAATGCTCCAAACAAACCCCAAAAAAGAAGAAATACTCTTTCCCAAACTCTATTACACAGCTGACTGAGCAGCCAGACATACGGATAATAGCATCATCTCTGAGCACTTCAAAAACCACGAGCATCCAGGACAAATGAATGCAAACACTGAGAGGAGGCTCAGTTTATGTCTTTAGCTCTCTGTAAATCCACACACTCTCGAAAAGCTGACAGATTGAGAGAGAAGGAAACACATATCTGTCACAGTATCATGCCCTCCCTCTAGCCATATCTGTGATTCTGAACACCGCAGTGGGATATGAATACCTCATACCATATACCCTAGACCAGGCTCTAGCTATTCTGTTCCTTTTATCCACCTCATTTTGAAACACAGAAGTAAGATATTTTCTTTAACAAGACTTCCAATTCATTAGTC
This sequence comes from Gymnocypris eckloni scoliostomus, assembly GCA_027564155.1. NCBI lineage: Eukaryota > Metazoa > Chordata > Actinopteri > Cypriniformes > Cyprinidae > Gymnocypris > Gymnocypris eckloni. The sequence goes on along the minus strand of CM050414.1, from coordinate 6,158,515 downwards.
GCTATAGGTAAACAACTAACTAGTAGGGATCTCCATAACTGAGAACAATGCGATACAAATCTCAATGCATATCCAACAATACAATACATTAAAAATACATATGAAACAACTACCAATGCGATGCGATACAATTCACATTATTATGATGCAGTGCGATCTGATTTCGATTTGATTCGATTCAACGCAATGTGATTTGATGCAATGGAAAAAGTGATAAATTAAGTTATTAGAAATTATTCTAGTGCCTCGAAGGCCTGTTTCATGAAACAAGTTTACCAAATAAGCCAGGCTTATTTCAGTTAGTCTGACTCGATGTCAAATGAGTTGGTTCCATAAAGCACACTTGACATAGATCAAGCTCAGTCACTCTGGCAACTTATGCTGGGAAACTAACCTGGTCCGAGGCTGGCTAACTGTCAGACTAAGCTGGCCATGCAGCCTTTCCCTCAGGTTTTATGACAGCTGTAGATTTTATTGTTAGCAGAACATTAGAACATTACAAGTAAAAATCTGGACAAAAATTGTATAGTGTATCCAAGCCTTAACCTGACCCCAACATAAACACCTGACACAACATTATCTTTGTAAATATATATGGTTATATTATTAATTAAAAGCAAGAGCGACAACATTGCTTTGCAAGTTCTTGAAACATTATTATTATTCATAGTTTTTACCAAGGGAGGGTTTGCTAAATTTAGCTAACGTCTAGTGCAATTCACTCATTTATTTTGGGATTTTATTTAAAGAGACAGTTCACCCAAAAATGCTGTCATCATTTACTCAAGTTGTTCCAAAACAGTATGAATTTCTTTCCTGTGTTGAATAAAAAAGATGACATTTTAAACAATGTTGGTAACCATGTTAATAATTTTTTCTCCACAGGTTTGCAAGTATGAGGGTAAGTAAGAAAGGGTATGAATTCGTTTTTGGGTGAGCTATCCATTTAATAGATAAAATGGTGGATGTCATCTATCCCGAAATAAAGCTGCATCTCCCACTCGAGCAGCATTTTTGCAGCATTATCCACTAAAACATGGAATAAAGTTCATTAATGTAGTAAAAATACAATTTTAATCACTCCTGTTCACACCAAGGATAGATAACTATAAAGATATAAGTGTTCACACCAACAGACGATAACATTCAGTTTACTGTAAGCATGTACTGCAGATCCTTCCATGTAAATGCACAAACTCTTTTAAGTCATCTGTAAAAAATAATTAAAAAGTTATTCTGCTTCCGCTTGCAGCTTTTCAAGGTTGGAGAATTCTGCACGTTCACGTCTTCATCGCCTGATAGGGTTATGGCAGGTCCTGTGGTGATCCTGCAGTCTTTCACTCTAATGGACGACGATTCCCGGCAGTCCCTTCTTACTCACGCTCAATACATCTAATTACAGAATCACATCGCAACACAGCGGAGCTCTCTGACAGGGCACATTTCCCACGAGCCACTGCAAGGCTGATGGATTACAGCAGAGAGAAAGAAAGGTTTGAGGAGCAGAACAGATAAGTGAGCTGAACTAGTACAGCGTCATTTATCAATTAAGATATAAACGGAGTAATCAGTCTTGTCTCTCTCATGCCAGGTTTCATTTGCATTTGCATTCACACAGCTTTATCAGCATTTTCTATGCTGGCTTTGGGGCAAAATTTGTCACCACAATGTTTGGGTGGTTGGAATGGTGCTGCGGGTGTTAGATGTTCTGAGTGAGTGTAAGCGTTTTGCGTGTTCTAATTAGAAATGTGCTACTGTAGTGTTATTTGTGGTTGCTAGAGCACTGCTAGGCGGTTGCTATGGGATACAGTGTTAAAATGGTCGCTAGGAAGTTGCTAAGATGTTCTTTGTGGTCACTATGTTGTTGTTGGTTGGTTGCTAGGGCATTGATAGTTGTTTACTGTGAGTTATGGTGTTCTGTGTGGTCACTAGGTAGATGCTAGGGTGTTCTTTGTGGTTGTTACATAATTTATATTTGATTGAGGGCATTGCTAGTAGGGCTGTAGTACTCGAGTCCGGTCTTGAGACGTTTTTCTATCGTCTCGGACTTGTCTTGGACTCGTTGGTATTTGGACTCGGACTTGTCTCGGACTTGGTCATTGGACTCGCCAAATGTTCAAGTTGGTCTCGACCGAGTCCAGCAATATATGATTTTTTTTTCTCTTTCAAAACAAAGACTCGCTTGTTCTGCAAATGGGTAATGTAATTGCCATTGGTTTAACTCCATCTAGAACGGGCATTGTCATTGGTCCCCTGTTAAATGCACAGCTGCTTCATATGAGTGTGCACGCTGCGTGGAGGCATAAATAATCTTTATTTTGGCCACAGACACACTGTCGGCAAGTTGCATAATACAGTTTGGTTGTACAAAGTTCGTTGGAGTTTTCCCTCTCATTTTCCTTCGCTTTTAAATACCTTATTAATGCCCGTGCGCATTTTGCTTTCACTTTCATTTCAGGTCAATTGCTTATTAACGACACTTACACTTATAACTTACAACGACACATTTTCTGCAATAAACATGGGACTTTAATTAACAAAACGAATAAAAATACACCATTACCATGCTATAAGCCTAATATAAAATTACAAACTTGCAAAATGTTTAAATGTAAAAAAAACCCTGACAATCATCAAACGCCGTGGCACCAAATGAATAAGAAAAAGAGCGAATAAGAGCAAAAGCGAATAAAGCCCGGAGGCACGGAATACAACTGGATGTAAAATAAAATAAATTACACAAACGTAAATAAAGTAAAAATAAGCAAACACTGTGGCAATGGCTGGAGATTTATCAGATTGTATCGATTAATTGAATTTAATGTTTTGCCACAATTAGATTTTTATAAATCGAGGAATCGTGATTTTGAATAGAAATATTACCAAACGCTAGAATTAGACACTTTGATAATAACAGTAAAGAGAAAGAACAATCCACCGCTTGTTGGTGCACATGATTAACCGCCACGTGTGATGCTCTAGGTGCCATTCACACAGAGTGTGTTTTTGTGTTAGCGGGGCAGTGAAATAGGAAAAATACAAGAAGATGTGAGTTAAACATCTTTTAATAACTAGAGTGCCGCGTTTTTAGAAAGCCGTTTCATGCACGAGACGCGAGCGCGCAACCGTCAAACGCGTCCATGTTTACATAGAAAAAACAATGGGAAATAATAGTAATTGAATACAAAACCCGTGAAGAAACTTACTGTACATGTACTGTATATCTGATATTTCAGGTTTGCATCAGGGTGACAGGCTGATAACTGCTGTTCATTGTTTTACAGAGCCTTTATAGTTAATAATAGCACTCTAGGTGTTATACCTTCAGTCATTTTGAATTGGAATTACTTGAGTTTTTTTGAGCATTTGTCTTGTATTATTTCAGAACATATAGCCTAATATGCATAATATAAGTTTGTACAAGATGTAGCTGTAGTTCATCTTTTCTGCAAAGATATTTAGTGATTTGTTTAACATTTACATCATGAAGACAACGTCATGTGTGGTGCACTTAGAATATACTTTTCTTTAACTAGAGGGTTAATAAAGAGAAAGTTGCTTGAATCATGTTGTAGTTACATTTTCAAGTTGACTAGATAAAATCTTACAAAATCGAGAATTGGTCAAATATAAGTGAAATTGCTAAACCTAAAATATCCTCCTGAGACCTATCTATACACTGTATCTAATTTGCTTATTAATGTGTTGCTGCTGGGACAGAATGTTGAAAAAAAAATCATAATGGGAGTAATACATGGCCAGATTTTCATAATAATATTAGAGGTGGGCATAGATTAATTTTTTTAATCTAGATTAATCTTGGAATTAATCTAGATTAAAATGGCTCATTTGAATTCTGCGAAGGCATTCAGAATATGTGTGCTACCCAAATAATGACTAAAAGTAAGTCTTTGAGAACGGGTTTCTCAAGCCAGGTGGCGATTAGACCAGGGCTCATCTCCTGTTTCCAAAATGCATCACAAACTTTAATCTCTTCCCGTCCCAATCCCACGAAAAAACTGGAGGAAAATCCGTTCCACTCCCGGAAGAATGACTCCCATTCCCTCCCACTCCCGTGTTGTTGTTTTTTTTTTTTTGCCGATAACTGTCAATTACAGTAAAATATAGTACAGATCACAGCGTGCCCACCTTATTAGTTGAATAAACTAATTATTTTAAGAAGTTTTTGTTATTATATTGAACTGAAAGCCATCTTATGCACAGTGTTGCACAGATGAAATTTCATGTAAATCATCCATGCTAACACACACGTCTTCTATTTTTATTTTTTAGACATTACACTCTCTATAGATATATTTTTCAAAGACGTTTCCAAGTTTCCAAGTTTCTCGCTCAAGTTCACATGAGACCTAAAAGCGCATCCTGTTTGCTTAAAAGCATAGCGTTTCGTTGTTATTCTGAGTGCACACAAATAAGCGTAGAGTCTTTACAGATTCGAAAGATGTATTAGGCTACTTTTATCTGTATGACCAAAATGCCGGAGATTTTAAGAGCAAGTGAGCGCACGGAGCCTGTCTTGCAGCAAGCGCTTCCACACAAAACACTTCAATAGCGCACATTTCTCTAGGTTAACATCATATTGAGAGGCCATGTAAAGTTTACTACATACATCTTTCAGATGAAAAGCCATATTGAGGTTGATGAATGATAGGTGAGCGTTTGGATGTCCTGCCCGATTGTATTACCACATAGACCAGCGTTAACAATCTGTCCATCACGGACTGCGAGCCTCTAGTTCAAGACTGGTTCTCACCCCTACAGTGCAATTCGGCTAGGTATACATCCGCTAAAATATCAGGGTGAAAGTCATCATAGCTTGCGTAGTATAGACCCAGCTCCCAACCCAACTTTGAGAATAGATTAACGGCGATATTTTTTTTATCGCCGATAAGAGTCTCACGTTAACGCAGCACGTTAACGCCGATAACGGCCCACCACTAAATAATATATGATATTTCATAAGCAAACTGATATATAATTTATTTCCCTATTCAATTGTTGTCTCCCAAAATGCATAATAAACATGCTTTTAGTCCTGGTGTCCTCTACATTGAACATGTAAGAAATTATGTCCTGTTTCATAACAGGAAGTTATATTTGAATTTGAAAACCCATAACATTTTCCTGAGATGTTGCTTTATGACAAACAATCTGAAAATGATTCAGATTTAAAAGACATTACAGAATATAATCATATTTCCATAAGGATGTACAATTTTTCACTAAATTAAATATTGCCATCTTTAAAGGCATAGGAGAGGGTTTAAAAAACCTTTAGCATCTCTATAAAGCCCTGAGTGTGCTCTGTACAGGACATCCAGGCTTATAACTGTGACATGTGAGGTCTCAGAGAAATACACTCAAATATAATGTCCACTACAGAGACAAAAACTCTATAGCTGGGTCTCAGGAGGAGAAATAAAATAGCCTAATTTGATCCTTCAGTGTTGCTGCACATGCTTTAGATCATTACAAACAATAATGCAAAATTATTATATTAGAATAGAAGTTTTTCCGTCTCTCGTATCACATCAATTATCAATAATTAAGTATGTGGTTTTGAAGATTATTTTTTACTTTCTCTGTTTTGACCGTCTCATTTGGACTTGGACTTGGACTTGGACTCGAACCTCTTTGGACTCGGACTTGACTCGGACTCGAACCTCTTTGGACTTGGACTTGACTCGGACTCGAACCTCTTTGGACTTGGACTTGTCTTGGACTCGACAAAGGTGGACTTGACTACAGCCCTAATTGCTAGGTGGTTGCTGTATATTATGGTGTTCTGAGTGGTCACTAGGGCATTACTAGTTGATTGCAACTAGTTCTGGCATTCTAGGTAGTTGCTATGGTATTTCTAAACTGTTGTCATGAGTTATGGTGTTCTGAGTGGTCACTAGGCAGTTGCTAGGGTGATCTTTGTGGTTGTTAGTTGGTTGCTAGGGCATTACTAGATGGTTGCTATGAGTTATGGTGTTCTGTGTGGTCACTAGGGCATTACTAGTTGATTGCTACGAGTTCTGGCATTCTAGGTAGTTGCTATGGTATTTCTAAACTGTTGTCATGAGTTATGGTGTTCTGAGTGGTCACTAGGCAGTTGCTAGGGTGATCTTTGTGGTTGTTATAGTGTTGTTAGTTGGTTGCTAGGGCAATGCAAAATGGTTGATATGGATTATGACATTCTGAGGGGTCACTAGGCAATTGCTAGATTGTTTTTGTGGTTGTTACATTGGGCTAGTTGGTTGCTAGGACAATACCAGGTAGTTGCTATGAGTTGTGGCACTCTCTCTAGTTGCTATGGTATTTCTAAACTGTTGCAAGGATGTTCTTTGTGGCTGTTTTAGTGTTGCTAGTTGGTTGCTAGGACATTGCTAGATGGTTGCTATGGATTATGATGTTCTGAGGGGTCACTAGGCAGTTTCTGGCTTGTTTTTGTGATTGTTACATTGTGCTAGTTGGTTGCTAGGGCATTGCTAAGTGGTTGCTATGGGTTGTGGTATGCTTGGAGGTTGCTAAGGCATTGCTTGGTGGTTACTATGGGTTATGCTGTTCAGGGTTGTTGCTAGGGCATTGCTAGGTGGTTACTATTCAGGGACTCTCTTCAGGGTCGTTGTCCTGGTGCTTGTTAGGCAGACGCTACAGTGTTCTTTGTGGTTGCTACAGTCTTGTTAAGTGGTTGAATGGTTACTGTAAGTGTTTTAATTGAGTTGGTGCTATTCAGTTTCTATTCTAGTCCCTAGTCAGTGGATATTAGCTCATACTACCTCAAAAATCCTGACCAATCCCAGCTGATTGGATCTGAAAGGGAACCAATCAGGGCTACATTTCCCAAAAGCATTGGCACCAGTGCTCTCTATGAGCTACTTAGACTAATAACAATGCTTTTGAGAGATGCAGCCCAGGACAGTCGCTTTAGATTGTGACATCCAATCACAACCTTGAAGCACATTGCAGCACAGATACTAATACTCAGCACAGATACTCAGCACTTGCATACTAATTTGAGTTCAAGATGCCCTTCACACACAGTCAGTCACAGAATAAACCCCTCGATCAATAGAGCTACTGATTTCCCATACATTCATCCTGCTGGACTGAGAAGTAGAGGACCAGAGTTTAATATTCATCAGGCACAGAAGAATATGAGAGAAATAAAGCAGCAGGTGATGAAGTGATTACAGGAGGTACTGTAGACATCTCTGTGTATGTTTTTGTAGTTGTCAAAGTCACACAGGTCAGTATTGTGCTTATTCATCAAATCAGGTCACTTTCAATCTCGGTCTATAATAGATGACAGATTACACACTTACATACATATTGCAGGGACTTTCCATAATGGCAACAGACAATAATTCTCACATTATACAGTAAACCACACAGTTTAAAGTAAAACAAGCATAATAGAGGGCATCTCTTTAACGAAAAATACCATTTCAATTCATATGCAACTGTCATAAATGAGGGAACTGAAAAAACTTTTAGATCAGCTTCTGAGTCAGATCTCAAACTTTTAACTCCATAAAACGTCTTCCTATTTTCCATATTTTCTCAATCCACCCACATGTATATGATTACATAGCACTGTGAGTTGAGCGTAATTGGGAGATGATTTAATCTAAATGTCACTGTTATGAGTCTAACTAGCTTTAGAAGAGGAAAACATATTGCAAAAATTGCTGTGAGCTGACACCGTCTGAGTCATGCGTGCACAAGACAAATATTAGTCAGTTCTTATGCTTTGCTAAATAGGCCTACAAAAAAGTGCTTGAGGAATTCTGTCACATCAGTAAGGCCCGACAGAGAAGAACCGAGATCTGGTGTTGGATGGGATATACTGTCCTCTATGATTGGACAAAGCAGGTTTCACTCAGTGTTATTAAGTTAAGCAAACTTAATATACGGACTCAGAAAATGAGAGTTGATATTAGATCACTGGCATACTCTACTGCTAGACTCTAGCAGCAGACTGCAGGGAAAACCGTTTAACAATCTTTAACTGTCTGATATCGCCATGATATTTATTAATTAGAAGGATTGCAAACTTGCTGCATTCTCTCGGTCTCAAAATAAATGATAAAATAAATAAAACAAAACAAAGCACATTTTTGTTGATGTGTTGTTATATTGTATGCCACAAAACAACAGTATGTGTCCTTTTAGTGTCACACTTCTCAAATATTCTTGGGTTTCATTTGCTCATTTAATCCCTTGTTTACACTTTGACAGACTTGGCTCAACTCTTGAGGGGGTTGATTACATCTGATTGGCTATAATTTGGTAGCTAAAAATCTGATTGCATGAGCGAGTGCGCAGGAGATTACTGATCAATTCTTCAATGCTTGTTCCAATCTTTCTAGGCTATATTGTTATTCCTCTGTCTACACCACTTGTGCACTTTGAAGTAGAGAACTGTGCGGTATGGATTTTTCAGTCCCACCTCCGCAAGATTCTGTCCCGCGCCAACCCACTCTCGCAAAAATATATCTTATCTGGTCCCGCTCACGCCATTCATGTTTTGTTCGGCTCACGCCCGCATAATCGTAATTTATATGGATTTTTTTTCAGTGCATCAAAGAAATTTACATGAAATGGTTCTGTAACATCTCCTAAGCTTCACAACATCCCAGCATAAATGCTCCAGAAAAAATATTTGTTATTTAGGCTAAGCATCATCATTCACAAACCACGGTGATATTTGGAACAGAGAAAAGAGCATGGGCTGTTGAGTGCACGGTTTGGCATCGCAGAATGCGAGCAGCGCTTCCCTTATTATCACTAAAAGCTGACATCTCAGTTCATTGGGATGTCATAAAGCTCTGTTATAACACAATGAACATATGCACAAGGAACCTTTCACAATGTCTACACTTCGTGTGTTAAAATGAAAGGATTCGAGAGCACGCAATTACAGCACTGCGGTGATGGCCATTGCGTTCCAGAAAGTAACAGCTGAGTCTGTGGATTGGCTACATTGCACAACCCTTTAAACACGTGTTATAAATAGAAACTCTGCCTAGCTTGCACATGTTAATCATTTTAATGTCAATATTATTTGTTCTTTTTGCTTTTATGCAACAGATAAATAATTTATGTTTTAGACATTTTATGTTTAGATAATTTCGATTTTGCGGGAGTCCCACAAATCATTTTATTCTCCCGCATCCTCCCGAGTCTCTTCTCGCCCGCACTCGCCCATCAAGAGTTGTCCCACACTGCACCCATTGCATTGTAGGGCTGTGTATTGCAAGAATCTGGTGATACGATACATATCACGATACATGGGTTGTGATACTGTAAGCAAGGCAATATGTTGGGATATTTCTTATTTTAAGAATAGGATATATTTTTAGGAAAGCTGTCATTAAGAACACACCACCATATGCAAACCTTACCAAAAATAGATAAATTACAATTGTTTAACCAGAACACACAGGGATCTGCATTTGCAATAATCAGTCTCTGTAACATTCAATTTTATTGAACCACTTTTTGTGCAGTACGATTAAAGGGGGAAAAATGCAAGTGCTTGCAGGATTCTTTAGTTAAATGTATATGTATAAAATGTATTTTTCAAAAGACTATATATATTTTTAGACCCTGCTTGAAAGGTTAACAGTTTAAGTTTACAATTGATTGAAAAACATTTTGATCAGAACAAAAAAATTACATCTGCTTAAATACAGTGATTGAAGAATTCCTAGAGAAAACAAAACGATTGTAAAAATTTTATTTAATGCAGATGTTGAACAATCTCGGAATCTTTTCACTTGGATTTCACAGGTTTTTCAGTTTGTATTTACAATTTCCCAACTGCACAAAAGCCCCCAACATGAGAGATGCTGCAGCCACACGGCGACTCTATACCGCCTGCCGCATCCCACGCAAAGGCTCTTCAACGCGGGATGGGGCAAGCGGCGGAACCGAGGCGGACGTTACCTCAAAAACCCAAATGACGCCACACTTCAGCATTATACACAGAAACAGGAACTGGAACATTTCTTTTATCCTCCATTACTGGCAGCGAACTATATTATGGTAGTATTTCCTGTCACTGTTTAAGTTCAGAGATGAAGACTGCTCTCTATCAAACTGCTATGAATCTTGTATGATTTTTTATATCGATAATACGTTTTTGAGAATTGATACAGTATTGCTTAACAAAATATCACGATATTCACGTGTATCAATATTTTCTTACACCCCTATTGCGTTGGGTCCCACGGGAGTGCAAGTCTCAACTCTGGAGTCTACCTTTATCTGTCTATCATCTATCATCTGGTGCATTGTGGGAGATAATCCTCCAGTCGTCTTGGGGTGGAAGGAGAACTTCAAAGGAGCAAATGCATACAAATGCACAAATACAATGCATGTCCATAAAACAACATTAAAAGTCAGATGGCAGTCTGCTATCAGTCACTACAGTGCTGCTTAACTAGTTTTTATATTGGTAATAAACACCAAAATTGTTTATCATACTAACTGTATACAAAAATTGTCAAAATAAACTAAATTTATAGAACAATTTACTATATGCTTAATACAATGCTAAATTAACAACATGAGGCTAAACAGGACATTTTTACAATTTTGGTCTAAATGCCTGTTGAATTTTAGTAATTCAATACACCACAAAAACACATTGTGGTTGGTGCAAATTATCCTCACTGCACATTAATGTGTTTTTAATTTGAATCACATTTTTATTTTCATCTTGTGTTGTTTTTGTTTGATTTGGAAATGCAGACGTCATTGATACGTGTCTGTCAACACCAAAAGATATTGGATAAAATGATTTAAGAAAAAGTAATTTTAACACAGTTTTTCTCTACATTACCCTATTATAAACAGATTTTTGGGACGGGACCCAGCTGAGCACATTCTGACGTAAACAACCATTGACCAATCAGAATTGGAGAGGCAGTACCAGTTGTTCATTTGGAAGGTAAATTTTACTGTATTCCCACTTGGTTTCAAACCCATTAGAATCTTTCCACATGGATTTGACACATTCCAATCCATCAAACACTTTGCCAGAGCTCTGTCTTGTGCATATAGAAGTAATAAGTTATGAGAAAAATTTTATGAATACAGTCATGGTTAAAGGGCATTATCAAGAACAACACATGAAAAACTGAAGGCATTTTCATAAGACATTATTTGAAGCTTATATATTACATGTCATACTACATCTGACAATTTAGTCCCTGAGATATCATCTAAGATTAATAACTGGTAGCTAAGTGTTAAAAGTGTTATACTATATTGCATATTTTAGCACGGCTGGAATGCTATAATGACCAATCAGAAGCCAGAATCAGAATGATCGGTTTTATAATGCATTTGTGCTTGAGGTCTTACAACTGCATTGAAATATCAGACATGCACAATTACAGACAACTGCGCTTAAATGAGATCAAACCTGTTTACCAGCAGAACTAGCTCTAGAATGGTTCAAAACCACTGACACAAAATCATTTCTTAAACCAATCCGCACAACAATCACAAATTGAAAGTCATCCAGACTATCAAAGCATTAAAATGTGATATAGTTACCATAGGTGCAGTTACAACACAGCCGGAGAACCAGCAGAACCTCCATGACAAACTTCCACTGATCCTGCAGTCTTCTCTAACTGCTCTCTCGCTACTTCCTTCTCATTCTGCACCCCCTTTTATCCGTCCCTCACAAACACCACCAAGACAGAGAGAGAGAGAGCGAGAGAGAGAGAGACTCATGCTCTCCTGCTCTCCAAACCACTCAGAATAAGCAAGCACACACTCTTCCTCACACTCACACACATTTGAGTTGTGGATGCTGCATACACAAGTAGGGAGATGTAGAGCTGAACTCATTCTTAAAGAGACACAGCTCGCGGTTCACTCATTCAAACATAACCATCCACTCTCTCAATGAACCCTCAATCGACACATCCACACACATTCTACCACTCTGTAAATGCAGATCATTCGCGCATGTCACACACACATCACTGATCATTTGATATGCTCTTACCCTCCATGCTGGCGGATGTGGTGCAGTCCTTGGATAGTTTAGGACCTTTGACTTTCAGATTCTGTCAACAGAAAAGATGCTCACTTTAAATATACAGACACGAGCACACCCACATACAGAGCTTACGCCTGGCTCAGGCAGCAGAATGTGACGAATACTTCCTGTATGGAATAATGAAGAGAAATGTGATGGTGAAGGCGTCTTGTGTATGTGTGTGTGTATGAGTAAATGCCCCAAGCTGATGATTATAACTAGATCTACAGTAAGTGATGTAAATGCCTTGCAATAGTGTTGCTATGCGTTTTCTAAGATGCCCGAGTAGTTTTAACCATTGCTATGTGGTTGCTAGTAGGGGTGTGCACGAACAGTTGAGTATTTGAATATTCGGTCAGTAATTACTATTCAAACAATAAAAACAATATTTAATTTTCTGGCCGTAAATGCAAGGAATCCATGATAAACCTAAGCAGTTATAACTAAATGCACTGGTTGGTGCTGTGGAGCATGTTAACAAGTTGATAGCACTTGATTACAGAATGTCATCATCTGCCTCACGAAGTTTGGATTTACTTTGATCTACATTATCTTACTAAATAATCTGGCAAAATGTAATTACTTCTGATCAAATGAATTAGTGAAAATGATTTATCATAATATCACCACCACAATGAGAAATCATGAAATCGACTGAGGAAAGACAGCTGTCCATCACTGCATTCACGACTGCAGGTGAACGCAGCTGAACTCGATTGAGCCGAGAAAAGAGTTTATCTGATAGTGAAATTATCTTCAGACAAAGCCTACATAAAGTTTCCTTGAGGGTCGGGAAAGTGTTTTAACTGTTAGCACACGTTATCTTTGTCAGTTTGTTCTTCTTGTTATCAGACTAAGGAAAAAACTTCCACCCGAGCATGTGGATATTATTGTTTCTTTCAGAATTAATATGTGAAACAATTTAAACAATAAATATAGGCTGACTCGAGTATGTGCAGCCTACATTCTGTACTGTAATTGCCACAGTCTGCTTGATTTTTCAGTTTGCTCTGCTTGATCTTGAATGCTTTTTTAATGTATTTTTGTTGTTGTTGTTGTTTACACTTGCGATATAACGTAACATTGTTGTAGAATATTGTTGAGTAACGGCTAATCATAAGCTTGTTCAGAAATCGTGACAAAAACTTGGTAATTCTAAATAACTTCTTTCTCATTAAACCTAATTTTAGTAAACGAATATTTGAATATTCGTTTTTATGAGCCTGAATATTCCAATGCAAAATATTTGGAAAATGCCCATCTCTAGATGGGCATCCATCCCTACAACTGCACATATAATTTAAATTTCATAAAACAGTTAATATTAAGTTACTTATTTATTTTAGATATTTATTATTAGACGTATTTTATATTGTCTGTTTTGATCTACTTTGTCAATGAAAATAGGTACAAACTAATTCACGGTAGAACCATTGTTCATCTCCAAGGAATGCACTGTGGTTTCATTACTAAATGAATCTACATTTTTGAACAAATCAGTTGAGTAAATGATTCAATGACACATTCTTAAAGACACATAATTAGTTCCTGAAACAATCAGCCATTTTGAATAAATCGGTTGGATTAAAAGACTCACTAAGACAGTAACTTACCACTAATTACTAGCAGTTTTAGTTTCATATTTAAAAGTAATATATAATCATTTTTTTTCATAATTTCATATCTTTATTCAAAATGTTAGACACAGATTGGGGAACATTTAATAACGGCCAAGTCATGAGCATTTCAAACATGAGCTCCTCATTAGTGAAGTATGTTCTGCAGACAGTAGTGATCAGGCCTATAGTGTCGGGTGGTAGGAGGTAGATGAGCTCACCTCAGAGATCTTCTGAAACTGGCTGTTGGCCTGGCTGCATTTCTCTGCTGTCTCCACTGCCACTTTATAGTTGTCCACAAAAGCTTTGTACACACCGAGCTGACTGGCCTAGGATACAAGCAGCAGAAACAAGTGTTAAATTCAGTAAAACACACAGACAGAGGGAGAAAGAAAGGTGATGGTTTGCAAAAATCACAGAGAAGAGGAGGAAAACCATGAAAGAACTAAAAGCTGTAGACACAGAGGGATGAAAGAGACTGAACAATGGCAATGCTGAAACATTCATTTCATCTGTAGACCTCTTAACATTCATCAAAGTGTGTTCACAGCGTACGCTTTCTGCTGAAGTGAGTTAATCTACAGGATAAGACATGAGATACAGACAACAGAGCTTCTGCCGAGAGCTCTGGAGAATGAAAGATATGGCGGGAAGTTTAAAGCAGGCTTCATCACACCACTTCAGATCGTTTGCTGTAATAACAGTCAGAGGAACATGTAGAACGGTTATGATGCCCATAGCATACAGAGTGAAGCACAACCATCCTGAGGCCTGAAAATAAAGCGCTAAGTGTGTCATATCTTCAGCACTAGCAACGTCAAAAGGAATTGCAAAAAAAAAAAAAAAAATACCTAAACACTCCCCCATCTGCCTTGGGCCAACAGACAGCAAGTCTTGCCCCAAACTCACACCATTGTTTGAGACAACGTTACCATGTCAGGCTGGTCAGGATGCTCAAACAGAGAAATGTTTTATGTTAACTAGCCAACATTTAACTGTGTTTCAAAACCAGATGTCTGTGAGCTTATGGCAGTACGATGAGTATTCAGCCTGACTGAAAAATCTTCTAAAACTTGTAATTTTTAGTAATGTTCCAGAGTTCTCTTACCAAGCATTGTGTGCAAGACTTTTTTTATTTTGAAATAGAAATTTATTTGACAAGTTTACAAAGTGTACAAAATAAGAAGCATCCCATACACTTTAAAAAACTGTAAAGAAATAAAAAACACAATAAAGCCACAGGCTTATTTCCATTGCGGTCCTCACTGTTAATATAAAGGACAAACACTATGTACAGAAGTGCAGAAGAAATAAAAAACTATATATCCTAACCAAATAAGTAATACAAAAAATGAAAATTCTCCAAGAATGTATTATTTATCCAAGAATCTCTTATTCCCTTTACTGGTAATTAATTCTATAAAATTGCACCGTATGCAAAACATCAAAAAAAATAAATGGACTAGTATTTATTATAAGAATGCTGTTGTCTCACCATATGAAAGTCATTTTGTAAATTACTTGGAACCACATTATTATTATTATTATTATGAGAACTTTATTGGCCAGGTATGTTTAGCCAAAATCATCACAATTAAAAGAACCAAAGACTTAAACTACTTCAGTCTGTGTGCATTGAAATGATTTAATACACGAGTTTCACAATTTGAGTTGAATTACTGAAATAAATGAACTTTCCACGACATTCTAATTTATTGAGATGCACCTGTAAATTAAAAAAGGACAAAACACTATTTAATTTAAAGATAGTAAATAACACAAGCAGAACAACTGGTGCAATTAATAGTATTATTTGATGTAATATTTCTGCTCTGAAAATGTAGAAAATATGGTTTCACTTCGAACTAATGTTTTCTAATCACCTAAATTAATTAGATGCTATGTTACTTGGTTAGATTGTTTTAAACGATTTAAACTCTCAACAGCCCAAATATAATCTTTTAAGTTAAAAGCTGTTTTTTTCAGATTGGTAGTCAATTGTTATTTGGATGGCCGATGCCGATATCTTAGAGAACAGGTCGGCAGTTGGCAGATACAGTATAAAGCTGATATAAAATATTACACTAATTTAAAGATAGTAAATAACACAAGCATAACTGTGTAATTTTTACTAAAATAATAGCAAATCATTTATATTTTATTATTATAAATAAATGTATTTAACTCAAATGTGAATTAAATTATATGTGTGTGTGTGTGTGTGTGTGTGTGTGTGTGCGTGCGTGCGTGCGTGTGTGTGTGTGTGTGTGTGAATTAAATGATGTATTCTTAAATAAAGACCAGACAATAAATATAGATTACACAGTGAATATGACATTGATATGACATGGCAGCCAACTGGATCTAACAGATCTAACATTTTGTGGAATTTAATATATGGGTCATGGCTATAGATTGCTCAACCACTATTTCAGATTTAAAAAGCAAAAAGATCTAAGTCATTCAAAAACATCACTGTCATGACCTCTAGCTCGCTCTTTCTTCTTCCTATTGTCTTATGATCCATCTTCTCTGTGGTGATTCCTGGTGATTGCTGTATATTTGTGCCCTGAGGTGAGAACTGCATGATGAGACCCTGTGTTCTCAATCTCCATCCCAGCATGCTCCTCTCTCCCGCTGCTCGCGAGAAGTCTGGAACACAACACATCACACGGACATGCTGCCGTCGCCTAGCAACCCCGCATCAAGCGCTCTGCCTTCTCACCAAGCGTATCCACAGACGAGTGTGGATACACACGCACGCGTCACAAAGACGAAGTGAAGAGAAACATTTGTGGGAAGAGAAGTGCAGAGCTAATGAGTGGGGGAGTGAGAGAGAAGGAAAGAAAGAAAGAGTGAAGGGTGACTAATAGAGAGAAACTGCCTCCAATCCACGTCGTCTGGATTTGCTCATCCTAAACCTTTCCTTCTGTTCAAAAACTAAACTTTTTTCTTCTTGTCTCTTTTAGTCTTAGTCTTTCATGCTTCTTTTCCTCTTCGCTGAGTTTCCAGAGCAATAGGGAGCCTGTAATTACTCCATCTGCTAACTCAACCACTGTCACAATGTTTTACTAATCCCGTGTGTGTGTGTGTGTGTGTGTGTGTGTGTGTGTGTGTGTGTGTGTGTGTTGAGAAAAATCTTTAGAAAAGTCATGTTTCATAACCTCCTGCCATCTGCTGTTTAGTTCAGGAGATAAATGAAGTGTAACCTGTAATGATGAGCAGTAATGCATGCTGGGTAAAGACCAACAAAATCAATTCAGAGTGGAACAATGAATTTAACAGCACAATATATCAACTTACAATGCCTTTGTATTTGTTTTGTTATCTATTTAAAACTAAGCAGCATAATGAATGTTGTAGTTATATGAATGAGCTTTTTTCTAATGGCTGTTTCACGGTGTATTTTTTGTACTAATAAATAATCTTAAACAACTTATTCTGGCTTTTAGAGCATTAAACATTTCTGCTTAGCAACAACAGGTTTTGGATTGTATATGGTTCCTCTAACTGCAAGAGGAAATTGCCTTTACAAGTCATGCAGAAAATAAATAATAATTGAGATAAACATCAAATATTGTCAAAAGGATTAACATATCGAGATAGATATTCTAATATCATTCAGTTTTACAAAAGTCCAAAAAGCTGAGACCCACTTAACTTAACGTTTAAATGTACAGAAATCATTCAATTATCAAGACGCTTAATTCATTTTAATTGTTATGTAAATCTGCATAATGCCTTTAGCTATGAGTTACAGTATAGTATATTCCTGGTTCTATTTTGAATTTCTTTTAAAGAAATCAATAATATTCTTCAACAAAGATGCATTCAATTTTATCAAAAGTGGCAGTAAAATGATTTATCATTTCAAAAAGATTTATATTTTAAATAAATGCTGTTCTTATAAACCTTCAATTCATTACAAAAATGGGATGCATCACAGTTTCCACAAAAATTGTAAGCAGCACAAACATTTTCAACATTGAAGATAATAAGAAATGTTTCATGAGCACAAACTCAGCATATTAGAATGATATCTGAATGACGATGTGACATTGGAGACTGGAGTAATGACTGAGAACACTTAAAAATGCAGCTTTTACCACAGGAATAAAGTTTATTTATATATTATTAAATATTTAAATAGAAAACAGTCATTTTAAATCATAATTATATATTACATAACTATTGTTTTACTGTATTTTTGATCAAATAAATGTATTCTGTGTGAGCATACTATAAGAGACTGTCAAAAATCCCCCAGAGACTTTTGAACTGTAATGTTTTTTTACTTGAACTTGTAGCACAGAAAATGTAAACAACTGAACATCCAATAATGTCATTCAACTGAAAATAAAAAACAAGATTAATAAAATATTGAACTGCAGTTTGAAAAGAGAGCTAAGTCCAGCGCTGTACTCCATCTAGAGTCCGTCAATGAGACACACAACAGCCCACTTACAATCATCATAGACACATAAAGCCTCTGCTTCTCCAGTTTCATGCAAACACATGCGCGCGCACACACACACACACACACACACACACAGGCCTAAATAGAGCGGAGTGTTTCATTTTCATCTGGCAGTGCTTAGACATCTTCTCTCTGCGGTTTCTTTCAGTCTCGACAGATGCCTCTCTATCTTTCTGCTCTAACTCTCAGAGGAAGATGATTCTTATCAAGTGCATTTATATAGTCTGGCAAAGTGTCTTCTAGATACAAGTACACACAGTAAATACTCATATAAAGAGAGACCAATATATAAAAGGTTTAAAAAGTAAAGACTAAACCCTGTGTTCAAGTAAAAATCAGACTGTATGGCTTACTAACAAGCATTATATTTGGAAATCAAATGTTTGTACAATAACATTTGTGTTTCTACTATACAAGATTAACTAATGCTGAAAAGTGAGATTCCAATTATATTTAGTACATGTTAAAGGGCTGTTATCATCACCAAGGCTGCATTTATTTGATCAAAAATATAGTAAAAATTGTATAAAAATACAGTGAAATATTTTTCCTCTAACTGCAAGAGGAAATTGCTTTACAAGTCATGCAGAAAATAAATAATAATTGAGATAAACATCAAATATTGTCAAAAGGATTAACATATCGAGATAGATATTCTAATATCATTCAGTTTTACAAAAGTCCAAAAAGCTGAGACCCACTTAACTTAATGTTTAAATGTACAGAAATCATTCAATTATCAAGACGCTTAATTCATTTTAATTGTTATGTAAATCTGCATAATGCCTTTAGCTATGAGTTACAGTATAGTATATTCCTGGTTCTATTTTGAATTTCTTTTAAAGAAATCAATAATATTCTTCAACAAAGATGCATTCAATTTATCAAAAGTGGCAGTAAAATGATTTATCATTTCAAAAAAGATTTATATTTTAAATAAATGCTGTTCTTATAAACCTTCAATTCATTACAAAAATGGGATGCATCACAGTTTCCACAAAAATTGTAAGCAGCACAAACATTTTCAACATTGAAGATAATAAGAAATGTTTCATGAGCACAAACTCAGCATATTAGAATGATATCTGAATGACGATGTGACATTGGAGACTGGAGTAATGACTGAGAACACTTAAAAATGCAGCTTTTACCACAGGAATAAAGTTTATTTATATATTATTAAATATATTTAAATAGAAAACAGTCATTTTAAATCGTAATTATATATTACATAACTATTGTTTTTACTGTATTTTTGATCAAATAAATGTATTCTGTGTGAGCATACTATAAGAGACTGTCAAAAAAATCCCCCCCAGAGACTTTTGAACTGTAATGTTTTTTTTACTTGAACTTGCAGCACAGAAAATGTACAAAACTGAACATCCATTAATGTCATTCAACTGAAAATAAAAATTAAATAAAAAACAAGATTAATAAAATGTTGAACTGCAGTTTGAAAAGAGAGCTAAGTCCAGCGCTGCACTCCATCTAGAGTCCGTCAATGAGACACGCAACAGCCCACTTACAATCATCATAGACATAAAGCCTCTGCTTCTCCAGTTTCACACAAACACATGCGCGCGCACACACACACACACACAGGCCTAAATAGAGCGGAGTGTTTCATTTTCATCTGGCAGTGCTTAGACATCTTCTCTCTGCGGTTTCTTTCAGTCTCGACAGATGCCCCTCTATCTCTCTGCTCTAACTCTCAGAGGAAGATGATTCTTATCAAGTGCATTTATATAGTCTGGCAAAGTGTCTTCTAGATATGAGTACACACAGTAAATACTCATATAAAGAGAGACCAATATATAAAAGAAGATTTAAAAAGTAAAGACTAAACCCTGTGTTCAAGTAAAACACAAGTAAAACAAGTGTGTTTGGCAGGACACTATGTGGCAGATGGACTCACCAGTTTCTGGAAAAGATGTCCGACAGTGACCTTCTCATCCCACTGCTGAATATTGGGAGAAAGAGCATCATAAAACTCCTTATGGATCTCAAAGATGTCTTGGATCATGAAGAAAATAGTGTCAATCTGATCCATTGTCATCACTGGCTTAGATGTAGTAGATGTGGCTTTAAGAGGCTTCATGGGCTGAGAGAGAGAAAGAGAGGTGAATCAGAAACATGTTCACTACTCGCATGCATTTATATATATATCAATTAATACATTTTAATGTTAAGTAAAAATGACCATACGCAAAATCCTCAACATTGAGAGATAAACGACTGAACTTTAACATGAAAATACATGTGGTGTGGTTATGTGACCCCTGATCATAATAATGGCACTGTTGCATCTTGTGCACTCTATACCCACAAAACAACCGCCTAGCAATCACTTCTGATTTAAACTCAATTAAACAATTAAGTCCTTTCCAATGCATTCAGTTCAGCCAAAATTCATATTGTTCTCAAGTAGTGTACACTGACTTGTCAATTTCCCTCTCCACTTCCTGTGAATTGATCGGTTAACATTCATTTCTCTTGCATTTGCAATGCCGTCCAGACTAAACGGGGCAGAGGGGTACTCTGTGTCTTAATTTGACTAGAGAAAGCAGATGAACAAACATTGTAAATGAGAGCAGAAGAAATATTTCACAGCACATGTGTTCATGTGTTCTTTCTTCAGGGCTGATAACACTGTGTTAGAGTGCAGGATGGTTATTTTCAGATGAGCGTGACTCATTGTAAGCTGTTCTCCTCTGCATCATGAAACTGCTTGTTGACTGCAGTTTTTCCCCTGTATTGATGTATTTCTGATTAAAGCAGGAAGTTTGGTCAGGACATGTCAAAGAGCCTGTTTCTTTTCAAATCACCTATAATCATTTGTTATATCACAGTCACAAATCATGATGATTTGCAGAGTCTTCAGCTGGTATTAGGAAGCATTTGATTGATATAAAAATACTGATAATATTTTGTCCATTTTCCCAAAAGAGAAAGATTTACAGTAACACTTAGAATGCATAACGGCTGAAAGGTTTGGGTTCGGTAGGATTTTAAAATGTTTTTTAAGGTCTCTCATCCTCAGCAAGGCTGCATTTATTTAATTAAAAATACTGTAATATTGTGAACTATAATTACAATTTAAAATAACTGATTTCTATTTTTAGAAGCCATGTCACTTGATGCTAGAAACCATTCTAATATGCTGATTTGGTGCTGATGAAAACTGCTTAACACAGTTTGTGGAACAGTTTTTTCAGGATTCTTTGATTAATAAAAAGTTCAAAAGAACAATTTATTCCAAATATAAATCTGTTGTAACATTATGAATGTCTTTACTGTTACTTTGGATCAATTTAATGTGTTCTTGCTAAACAAAAGTATTATTTTATTTAAAAAATAATATAAAAATCCCTACTAACCTCAAACTTGAAAGGATGTAATACATCTGTTAAAACAGTCAATATAACCCTGTTTAGGAGTACACTATTATATACATGCACCAAAAACTGACAACACTAGAAGCCACGAAACTCCAGTTTTGATTTCAACTGAAGAGCTACAGGACAAATGAGTAATGTTTTAAGTAAAGCACAAGGAAGACTAAAATCATCCACTTCTGCTGAAGCAGTATCCCTTGGACCTTCTGAACAACTTTAGGTTACTTTTTATCCAAAGCACCAAACCTAATTTCCAGAATCATCACCCTGAGGCAATCTAAAGACAAACGTGTCACATGAGATTCCCTGACCTGGAGTCAAATCTTTGACCACATACACAGCCCTGCACTACCAGCATGTCCCTCACAGCTTGGAGTCTGAACACATCTTTAGCACAGTGCTTTTGAAGTCATTGAATGTGTATTTCTATCCAAAGGGTGTGATGTTTTCCATCCTTTACCACAACAGAAGGACTCAGTCTTTTATATAAAGAATTCATAAAACATCTTGCATCAAGCAAGTGGACTGAGCTTTACAATAATAGATTTGATGTGCTCTATGTGTTGATGGATGTTTATATGTGAATAAAAGCCAAAATTTTTAAAGTGTCCAACATAAATAGCTCAATACTGTTTAAAAAGCGTCTCAGGATGCACCTCATGAAGTTAATTGAAATAATTAATACTTTAAAATAAGTTAGTCATGATGTGTTTAACATTTTCCCATTATCTGGGTTCCTGCAGGTTTCATCAAGGTCAAATATACGATTTTTAAAATGATTTAAGACCAAAAAAACAAGACAAAAATATTGAGAAAGTATTTATATTTTTAGCAATGAATGCAGCATTTAATGCAATGACTTTATGAATTCAAAAATTTTTGCTCTGATTTAAGACATTTTTGAGACCTTAATTTGTCCATACAACCATGTGTTATTTCATAGTTTTGATAAACTACTCTAAAAATAGCAATAGCAAGAAATAGCCACATGTAAACCTTTGAACTATAGCGTAAAAATACATTGTTCATGGACAAAGTAGTGGAAAGTTCATTTATCAGTGCCATGTGCAGTGGTCTCTGTCAAAAAACACATTCCTGGATATTCACAATCTTATCAGCAGTGCCAGACATCTGACGTCAGCGCGACAGGAATCACGTTCCCCTCTGTCACTTCAAGAAATGATTGGAGAAGATGAATAAACGTGTGCTTGCTCATTTATATATCTGCTCTGACACAGTATTTGTAGCGGTTTTCCTTGTGGGTCCAAAGTGCTGAGTAATGTTTGGACAGGAAGTTTGCAGCAGAGAGCAGAAGCACATAAACACCCAGGTCTGCTTTAACTTCACTCATCGACAGGTTTACTCAAACGAAGACAGGAGATATCCAGGTGTTCTTTAAAGACTGTAACAGCAGGTAGCACAGTGTGTGTCCAGCATAATTAGCACACTTAAAAATACAGTGGATTTGTGTGCATGTGCGCTGGTTACTAGCTTCTTCTGTTTCAGGGTTTATTGTTGCTCTACGTCCACACTTGTCAAACTTAATGAATGATCTAGAAAACCGATGTTGATTAATCGTCCATTTGTCAATGGTTAGAAATAACGGCAAAGCAAGATAATACTGGTGCAACTAAGTAAACATTTGACTGCTGTAATACGGTAATGCACAGAATGAATTCTTTGAACAGCAGTTCAAAAAAAGAGAAAAGACTGACAGGAAATGACACGTTCAAACAGCAGGGGAACAAAGCACTGGTAGACATTATATTTAAGCATTTTCTATAAATAGGAAAGGCTGCTTCCTGATTGGCTGAGTGTCCGCATGTCCTTTACGCTGCACACTAAGCAGCCATATTTCAGAAAACATGCTTTTCCTTGCTCTTATGAAATATAAGAGTAAACTTATTTTAAAGAAACACTGATAAAAAAAACGTAAGGTTAAAATAGTACTGCAAACAGCAAGGGTGATTGTTTTTGTAATTTAAAATACAATAAGACTAAAGGTCCCTTTACCGAACACTGATATTCAGCTTTAAAACACTCCACACAAGACACAGTGAAGCTCCCACATCAGGTTCCTCATGCAGTGTGAGTGACGACATCTGTGGCAGTGGTACTCACCAGCAGCAACGCCTCTAGCTGGTTAATATAGATCTCCTCACTGGCCAGAAAACCAGACAGAACCAGTTTCTTCATCTCCAGACCTTTCTCCGTGTCTCCCTGAAACATAGAAACACATAAGAATCATTCAATCTGAAAACATTACTCTCTGAAATGATGAGTTTCTGAACTCTTTCCTCGCCAATGACAGAAATGTCCAGCTTTCTGTGTTTTCACTGGTATTGTAGGAGGTGCTATCAAACATCTTCTGAAAGAGTATTGAACATCTGGATCAAACACAGGTGAAGAATAAGCAGAAAGTAGCGATCGCGTATGTAAGCAGATGCTTATGTAAAATAACGATCATCAAACTTTAAACAACTAAATGTACTCCATTCTATGTTTTGAATCTGATCCAGATGTGGTCTTTGGCAAAAACATGATTTTCTCAGCTTTTCCTTTAAAATATTGCTTTTTTCATGAAACTTCAAGTGTTGATAAAAATAATTCATGAACCTGGAATAAAACTGTTTGTTTTTTGCTTAAAAGCAGAGGCTCTGTTTCTTCTTTTAGGGGGCCATAAAATGCTTGTGAAAATGCTCAATAATGCTAGCAGTTTAAAAACTCTGGCAGAGTTATAAAGAGAGTTAAGAGATATAAAAGGAATAGGAGTAGTGCTGAAGTCCATCTAAAGCGATACTTATTATATTTGATTGTGCTGAAGTGGATCTATTGCAAGTATATTGCAAGTATTCAAAGATCATATAATCCTCAGCAAAAGTGACATTAAAACACATTTTAGACTTAATATATTAAGAAATGTGCATTGTGCACAAGTAGTATGCCAAATAAATTTGAATTATAATTTGTATATCCTCAAGTCTCGAGTTATCTGTCAGCAAATATGTTAATAGATTTGAACTTTACTTAGTATGAAATAAATGTGTTTTAAATGTATAACTTTTTACTAGGGAATCCAGTACTTTGTACAATGTGAAGTTTCGGGCAAGGGTGAAACAATTCCCCATGTAGATTTCGCTCATGTTCAAAGTAACTTTTGTGTGAGCTGTGCTTCATACATTGCTACACTATTAACAAATAACTTTTTTTGACCCCACCAATAGACTGGAGATGCCAATATTTTCAATAAATAACTTAAAAGGCAGCCATTCTCATGCAGAAGATTTGGAAACAGTCCAGTGATTTGGACTACTTCTCTTATACTTCATAGTGTATTTGTCATTTTGGAAAAGCAACAAAAGTGACCAGGATATTTGTAAAAAAAAATCACCTTTGAGTGAGTTCCACAAAAGAAAGTGACATGTTTTTTTTTATTGACATGAAGTTGGGAAAATCACAGAATTTTCCTTTTTGAACTAACTACTCCTTAATAAGAAGACAGGGGAAATATGGTTCAGCTAATGAGCACCACCTGTAGGTAATCAAATACAATCCTGAGTTTAGCTTTACTGTAAATCTACAGTACTAGTCTGTTCTGATCTTTCTCTCTCTCTCTGGTGTGAAATTTCTCAGGTACAGACACACCCTGGGAATTCACCCATCCAGGTACAGAGTTCACACTGTGTGTGTGTGTGTGTGTGTGTGTGTGTGTGTGTGTGTGTGTGTGTGTGTGTGTGTGTGTGTGTGTGTGTGTTTAAACAAAGGCACAGACATGCTATCTAAACCCAGCCATTTGATCAAATATACGATTCAATCTGAGTGAAAGAGAAGTCGTCAAATCCTTCAAGTGTAATCCGGTTTTCAAATGTCTGCTTCAATATTTTTAAGCTCCACATAAGCACTTAAACCGAGTCCCTCCCTTTGAACTCTCCATTTACAGCAGCTCTTGCTTTATTACATGACTTCATAAAAACTATTTTAAAACAATTACTGTTTGTGTAAATTCTCCCACCATGTCCGTCCACCAAAACCACCACAAAGAAATGAGATCAAATCAAAACATGACAAAGTCAGTTTGAAAACCCATTAAAGTTGATTACATAAAGGAATAAACAGCAGTTCTATCTTAAAAGACAGGAAGTACCACCCTTATGACTAACTACATCTGAAGAGAGCAGCCAAATATACCCGCCATTGCCAAACACTCGTTTGTCCAGAGCACTAGTGGATTTATTCTGTAACTCTGCAACGAAAAAAAAAAAAAACGATTTCCGACTAGGGCCGTCAAATTGGCTGAAAAACTACATTCAAACTTTTTCACAAAATATTATCTAAATTCCAATTATATTCGCATTTAAAAGGCATAAATTCAGTTAGAAAAAATGAGCTTTTGGCTTCTCTCCTGAGGCCACATCGAGCTAAATATTACCAAATGCACATTTCTTCAAAGTAGGGCTGGCAATATGAGCAAAAATGTATATCTCTATATTTTTGTCCATATTTGCGTTACACGGGACATATCTCGGCATTTTGTATTTGGATTAAACAAATAAATAAAGTGAATGTAACCATGTAGGCATATATAATGTGCAAAAAGGGTTAACATCACATTACATTCTAACATTGTAACATTGCGATCTAAAAACAAAAATAATGCTTTTAAAGCGAAGTTAAATTTACTAAACTAAAAAAGAAAAGCACAGACTAGGCTAATTGAGTAAAAAGGCTATTTTGATTACCACATTACAGCCACTTTACAGTTAGTGCTAATACACTTACAAATACACTTAATTGTAGGTTTAAAATGTACAACTACAATAAACTACATACAACTACATAAAACTACAAATATTTCAGCAAAATGTATATTTTAGTCAGAGTTATTGCGCTCCTATTTCAGTTTGCGTCCTGTCTGTTTGGCGCGTGTTCAGAACCAAGTCTGTGGAGTTTAGCGGCACGCGCAGCCTTTCTGTCAGAGCCGCTTTGAACTCAAAGATTCATCATTGCTACTGATACACCTCATTTATTAACATTTAATCATATGATCGCAAGGTTCATGTTTATGCTGTTAATATGCACGTTCGCTAGCAAGCTAATTTCTCTCTCTTGTGTGAGACGCGAGTGCAACGTTGATAGATGTCCCTCTAGAAAATGCAACAAATATGCATTCTGTGTGAACGGCTTGGTTTCAGTTTTGAGGTTAACATCTTCTCCACATTGATGTTCTCTTTTTCCGCAATATTTTGAATGTGCAGCTCCGCAACGAGTGGGTTCAACTGGACAGGCTAAAAAAAGCATTAAAATTGAAGGACACCTCGTCATCGCATTTTGTGTGCCAGGCTGCCTGACACACACCTAACATTTGAATGCTGCGTTTTGCATTCGAATGTGGATTTTGATTCGATGAAATTCGATGAATATTCGAAATTTGATTTTTTTTAACAGCCCTATTTCAGACTGAAGTGAAGCAACTTACTAACACTGATACATACATGAAGTACTTATGGTAAGAACAAAAAGGGAATTACTTTTGAAACAGGTTGTGAAAACCCTTTTAAAACCTTTAAAGGCATAGTTTACCCCACCCCCTCCCCAAACAAATCATCGGATTCATCATTTATTCTATCTAATGTCATCTCAAAACTGAATGATATTTTTAAAGAAATGTTGGTTACCAAAAAGTTGTGGTGACCACTGAATTTCATTGTAGGAACGAAAAAAAAAGACTTTTTGGATACATTTTATTTGTGAGAGACAGAGAAAGGGCAAACAGAAGAGGAAGTTACTGAGACAGAAGTTTTTAACACTGACTAAATGGACAATGTGCAGCCAGATTTAAAAAAAACATTCTGTATCTGAAATAGTTTTTTATTTGTTCTATGTAAGTCACTATAAATGAATATCCATGTTGGACTGAGTCTGGAGAGGTTAGCTCAGAAAACAATTTAAAGTGTCACTTATTTTCCACTTGAAAATAGAAAAATGGTTGTAAAAGTATTTGAAAGCCTAATTTTCATTTGTGCAAAAATCTTGTTTTTAACTAGACACATAAAAATATCGAAGTGGTCAGAACTGCGACACAATGTTTTTCCACTGCTCTTCACATGTTGAGCTGCGGTGCTCACATAGTTTATGCAGGTTTGAGTTATCCAGAAACATATTTCAGGCATTAACAATCTGAAGTCGAAAGTTCTTTGGCTTTAGCGTTCATATTAGCAATGCACCATTGACATTTTGGTTGGCCAAAAATTGGCAGTTTCGGTCTGTTTCAGCCAATAATTTTAGTTTCGGTGAATAACTATTCATCAGTGGTGCTTGCATTTTCAAAATCCCTAAAGCTATGGACATCAACAATTCTCAAATCTTGGGTGGAGGAAAGGTGTGCTATTACCAGGTGGATATGCTCAAGGGGGACCTATCCACCCAAATCCATTTATCCATTTAGATTTAGCCTATAAACCACCATTCAACAGTTTGGGGACAGGTGTTTTTTTTTTTAGAAGTAATACTTTTATTGAGCTAGGGTGCATTAAAAATGACAGTAAAGACACTTATAATGCTACAAAAGATTTATATTTAAACTAATTTCAAATCATCATGCTGGAAAAAATGTATAATGGTTTCCACAAAAATATTAAGCAGCACAACTTTTTTTAACTGTTAATGAGAAATGTTTCTTAAGCACCAAATCAGTACATTAGAATGATTTCTGAAAGATCATGTGACACCAGGGCTGTCCTAGTGGGGTGAAAGGTGGAGACGATTATAGGGGCCCGCGGCTGAGCAAGGGCCCCGGCGATCTCAACCGACTGGCTGAGGCAACCTAATAAAGACGATCAGGACAGTTTACGGGCCACTGCTGCGAGTCGTCACGAAAGCTTAATCATTACACATGTTTTTAAGCCTTGCCAATTTAAACATTCAAAAGAGTTTAAAGTATTCAAACACAAGACGCTGAAAAGCTGAACTGAGTACTCATCGCCGTGTTCGGTGCAAACGCAGAGAGCCACGTCTCACAGACAGCAACACCGAACAAAGCTCTCCTTCGTGTCCTCCTGCACCTGAACGAACAAATACAAATCGCAGTTTAAACATGCAAACAGAAAAAGATGTGAAAGAGCCCAATTCAGCACCAGCACGCGGTGTTCTGTGTGTACAGAGCGCGGGCAGAGGGACACGTCTCGAATCGCTTAAACACTGAATTTGCCTCTCCTTGCTCTTGTACCGATAAATACATACAACATTGTCAAAATACCCGTCTTAGAGAGTATCCTCAGTTATGTCTTACGTGAAAGTAATCATGGGGAAAGAAATTGGATGCGCATCATTATACTGGACACATTGTCTCTTAAAGAGACCACGCCTAATTTACTAGAGCTGTCAGTGTCCTTAATGTTAATCCAAGAAAATTAAAGAAAGAAAATTACTCACTGGTCTGGACTGAATTACTTTGTAGTTTAACAAGTTTACTCCACAGTCAAAACTAAAATTGTTCAGACATCAGATTTTTGATTTTTTGTTTTACTAGAGGGTGCAGGACACTATAGCTCATTTATTTAAGGGAGTATAGCTAAATAAAGTAAACTGTGACACAACATACCCACAAATTCTTCATTCAGTGGAGGGCTACCAGTAAAATGTATACAATTCTGGAGAAAAAATGATTCAGACACTTTGACCTGACCATGTTTTGCTTATGTGTTATTTCTTTAATTGCTAATGCAACCTTTTAACAGACTGAACAAAACGAAGCATTGCTTGGTGATTGGTCAACAAATTATTGATAGTTGTGTAAGTATTGTCATACTAACAGTTGTCTGAATATTTGGTTGATCCATTACATACTTTTCTATCAAAGTTATCGGACAGTATCAAGATTAATTTGTTCTGACATAGTTTAACAGAGTTCTTGTCATTGTATTACCATTTTATAAACTATAGCAAATAAATTGATATAATTTGAGAAATGTTGAAGGTGTCTGAATACATTTTGGTTTGACTGTATTTTTACAGTGAAGACTATGCAGGGCTATTTTACATTTGATTATACCTGGAAACCTACAAACTTAAAAAAGTGTAAAAAAATAAATAAATTGTAAAATGAATTAAAATAGAAAAGGTATTTTAAATTGTAATTATACTTTACAATACTATTGATGATTGTATTTTTTATACATATACATTGGGTTAAATCTGTTTAACTTTTAAACTTAAAAAAATCTTATTTATAAAATTCTTTATAAAATTCTTAAATATAACATTTTTAAAGTGTATAGAGAGTGACAAATACAGAGACTGGCATAGATCCATGGATCCGTAGATCCGGGCTGCAACAACTAATTGATAAAGTCGATTATTATCGATTATGAAAATCATCGACAATGATTCTCATTATCGATTAGTCGGGTCTGCCTACAGTGCACGTACAACTTCAGCCAGTTGCTCAAATTACAGCACTGAATAACGCATTTCTATGGAACAAAATGCATCTAAAAATAGTGGAGGAAACAGCCGCAGGATTAATTTCAAATGAATACAACATGTATTGGTAATGGTCGGTAACTCTGGTGCAATTTGAACAGGCTAACAGATATAATATACAGCTCTCAGAGAGAACAGGCAGGTTGTGATGAGTGACAGAGCAGAATAAGGATGGAGAAAAGTGTGAATACTGTCCTTGAGGGACGTTCAACTCATCTTTTTTTTGTATTATGCTTATTCTATCGTTTTAAATGACAGACTGTGTCGAATTTATTTATTTTTCTCTGCTGCACAGTGTTAACAGCAAGATGTTAAATTAATTTAGTGTTTTGACAAGACTAATAAAATATCTATTAGACTAAACCTACATTTTTTTCCTATTGTGTTGTAGGCTGAATGTTAGCATAAACAAATTATATCCTGACCAAACGAATAAAAATAAGGATTACAATTTTTATTGAACTTTTTTTCTCTCTGTGACACTTTATTCCGTGTTGGCAGCAAAATGTTGACGACATATTTCTGTGAATAAATTCAAGACTCTTGACAAGACGAATAAAATAAATAAAATGTTGTGCAGACTAAACTTTTATTTGTTGGCCTTTCATCAGAAATGTGAACAAACAGTGAATATATATCGCGGGAGCGGGGGAGTGCGGAATAAAACCTCAAAAAGTCCCGCGCAGACCTCTACATCACAGATATACTTTAATTTATCACGTGACGAGAGATGAAGAAGAGTGAGGTGAAACAGACAAGACGATGCGGAAGAGTTTCAAAACCAAATGTAAAAGCGCCCGTTTTAAGCCTGTTAACTTCTGAGTCTGACATTAATCTAAGTCTGGGAGAAAACTCACCGAGAAGTGAAAAGTAAATAAATGATCAAATACATATTAAATAAAATAAATAATTTAAAAGGCTTGTTGGGATGTATCTTTGTTGCATACATTTAATAATAATAATAAATAAAATATTTGTTTAATATTATTCATTATTCATGACGCCATCAGTAGTTCCTCTAAGAACAAGCTGTTTGGAGCGTCTGTTTTTGTAATAGCTTTTTAGTTAAAAGGCCTGTAGACATGAGACCAGTGTCAATCAATAGATGGGGACAGTGGACATTTTTCACAACCTTCCATTTCACACCTACTGTTAGAAAAGGTAATTGCATGTCAAAAATGTACTTTATGTAATAGCTTTGGTCAGCAGGAAGATAGAGACTTGACTGTGATCAAAGTGAACGTGTTCCTGCAGAACATTCCTCTCACCTGTTAGTTTATTATCTTTATTATTATTTACATTTTAATAGAGATGTAAACTATATTCACTATATACAATGCTTAACAAATTTATTAAAACACATTTATGTAAGATTTTTAACAGAATATGTGTGGTTTGTGCCACTGCTGCTCTAAACTAACAGCATTGGTGATTACCAAAATCATGTTTAGCTTTCTGTATTGGTTAGTCCTCCAAAATGCGTAAGCTCTTTAGTAACAGTAGTAGACTATTTCTAATGCTATAATATAATTATTGCTGTTATCAATGAAAGAAAGGCAGAGCACTTTATAGTGTATTTTTTCAGATACCAAATTACTATCAAAAAGTACATAAACAATGCAAGCAAGAATGCAAGCTGTTATGAGGCCATTTTTGTTATTATAAATGCTAATTAGTTATTTCTGTTTGTAATTTGCCCAATAAA
This sequence comes from Gymnocypris eckloni scoliostomus, assembly GCA_027564155.1. Taxonomy (NCBI): domain Eukaryota; kingdom Metazoa; phylum Chordata; class Actinopteri; order Cypriniformes; family Cyprinidae; genus Gymnocypris; species Gymnocypris eckloni. The sequence goes on along the minus strand of CM050414.1, from coordinate 6,126,771 downwards.
TGACAATAACATTTTTAGATTTAAACAATTTTTTGACAGATTCCTAAAATATTAGTTTTCTCTTTATGACAGGTGTCTAATAAATTAAGCACTGTATGTTTTCATAGCATTCAGTGTGTTTGAAGGACATTGAGCAGAATGTGGAATAGTGTGTTTTTTGTCAATAAAATTAAATAATTTTATTTTATCTGATTAATCGATTAATCCAAAGAATAATCGGCCAACTAATCGATTATCAAAATAATCGTTAGTTGCAGCCCTAGTGGATATGCCAAAATATCATGGGGTGGGCTATTATAGATCTTCTGACCAATCACATTTTCTTGTTAAAGTCTAAACAGAAAGCAGAACATGTGCTGCTCAATAGTCCTTTTTCCTCTTCAGCACCATTTTTTCTCCATCTTTTGTGTACATGGACATCAGTAACTCCAACTCTGATGGTTCAGGTCAGTCCTTGAGCTCTAAAGTCTTGAACTAAACTAAACCTGTTTAGAAGCACGGCGTTACACAAAATCTGTGACCGTGTACCCAATGCACTGTGGTAAAGTAGTAAATGTAGTAAAGCATTAGCTTAGCCAAACTAATGAAAATTCTATCATAATTTACTGACACTTATGTCAATAAAAACCCAGATATGATGTTCGTATTTCCATGGAAAACAAATGGGGATGTTTTGGAGACAACAGAGCATGTTCACAATGCTGTTTTCCACCCAGCCTCCAAAGAAGAAAGCAAGTGATCCAGGTTTAGAACGTCACAAGGATGAATAAACAGTAATAATAAATAATTAAGAATTTTCATTTCAAGGTAACTGTCCCTTTAAGAGAATATTGTTCTAATGACAGCTACAATGTGAAGTGATTACTGTTGGAGTCTAAGTCAGCATGGCCAACCTGACTTCTTCATGCTATTATAGAGATGCTAAACATCCCAAATCAAACGGAGTCAAAATCACAGAAACAGTTGGTGAATAACCATCTGTTTCTGTCCTTGATTTCGGTCTCGTCAAGTGTGTTAGAGAAGGATAAAGATCATTCAGAGACCGTTTACAGACTCACAGTTGTTACACATGATTGGTACAAAGCACAAAAGTCGCATACACTCAGGGAACTGAACAAACTCTAACGCCACGTTGCAAAAAGCTTTAATACTTTCCACCTCACTATTTTTAGCCATTGAAACCTCTGTCAAAGCCAGCAGAGGAAGAGAGAAGTGCTCAGCCTGACTCTCTCTCACCTTGAACGTCCTGATGTCCACTGGTGTGAACGGACAGTCCAAGTCCATCTCATTGTCAAACACATCTTCGTCCTCCAGAACTTTGTCCAGAAAACCCAACACCTCCTCCTCATCCTCCTCCATGCTGATGGCCGATCCCTCTCTCTCCTCTCTGTTTCACTCGCTGCTTTCCTTCCTTTCAAGTTTTGACAAGCCGTCCGTGACACATTGGTGCCTCTGCTGGATATCTACCTCTTCTGTCCACGGAAGGCTTTTTTCTTTCTCTCTGGAACGGTAACGTGTTCTCCCTCTCACACAAACACAGAAACAGCCACTTGCTTCCTCTCTCTCGTATACACACACACACACACACTTCAACCTCGAATGGCCCGCCTCTGCACTCTCACACACACACACACACACACGCAGGCTCGAGCTGCTGGCGTCCCTCCCCCTAACTGCGGTTCTGTCTTCCTGGTGTGTGTCAATTCCGGGTGCCTTGGGTTAAAAGACTGTCCACCATTTTCCTTTCTAGTCTTAACAGGCCTCTTTCTTAGTTTCTTGCTCTCTTTATTTAATTTTTCCTGGTCAGGTATTAAGTATTATAAAAGTGACTTAAATCTGAATGAGTTTAATAGCAGGTTTAATCACTGAGACAGTGGTTTTTAAGCGGTCTTCACACAGTAAAACAGAGCACCATAACACCCCGAATTTGGGCCCAGTGACTGACCAGCAATCACAAATTTGCTGAAATGAATTAGACTGGTACTAAAATTGACATACACTTTATGCAGTATTCTATGCTGTTTTATAGAATAAATAGTGTGAGTTGTGTGTTCACTCTGAAAATTCTAACAAGAAATTCAGGAAGTGCATTTCAAATACCCAGATGATACACTTATTTAAAAATAAAAATGTTTTAAGTGACTATAAGACTGTGATGCAAATAACAAATGACCACCCTTTTAAATCACCCTTTTAAATTTTTTAGTATATGGTATGTATGCATGGCATTTATGTACCTGGGTGCACTTTTTAGAGAGATGCGAAATTCGTACCAATAACTATATATCAATGCAGTTTCCAAAAGAAATTAACAATAGAGGCTGTAAAATTCTGATGCCTTGTATTCCTTTTCACACAAAAGTATAGAGTTTCGATTAAAAAATAGCGTAATTTTTCACACAATTACTTGAAGAACATCATGTTATGACTTCAAAACAATATTAATATGCTGGGAGTAGGGGTGTGCGATATATATCATCTGCGATGATATCATAGTTGTTGTTTTAACGATGTGCAATTTGACATTATTGAGTATTTTGCAAAAACCAAACAGAAAACCTACGGAGTGCACGCTTACATTATGCGATGAAGTCTAGACTAGAGCGCGTGTGCATTTAGATTACATTCGTTCACTGCATAATTCAGTCTAATAAAATGCATTAAGAATGATCACAAAATTCAAGATATGGGGGCATATATATATGTGTGTGTGTATATATATATATATAATTTCATATAATTAAAATCACATGAAGAGTGCCGTTTTTTCTTCAAAAATAAGCATGATTACAAATGTGATATTGTTTTTATACAACAGTTTAATAAACAATAAGTTATTATTAAGAGACTTACGTTTTAGACACAATATTGCCTGTTTTTGCTCCATTTCGCCAACATTTTTTTTTATTCCAAACAGCTCCAGGCTAGCACTGTTTTGCGTCTCTGAGCAATATGGCGATACGTTTCGTTCCTGAATGAATCAACCCATTAAATGATTCGGTTCAGTCGCAATGACTCACTTGTTAACAGTGACTTGCTGCCACCTACTGGCGGTTTTAATTTCACATTCAAAGTATCTTTTCATTTTAAAATAATTTCAAATATCAGTATTCAATGTTTTATGTTTAAAATATCAAAACAGTATACATTTGTAACTGCAGGTTAAAGCACTCCATGTCCCTCTGAGCTGCATTAAACAGTGTCCAAATGCCACTTCAGATGCAACTTCTTTATTAAAAGTAAAATTGCCTACAAAAGTAAAAATCGAAAACTTAAATGAAAAGTATAATTTATATCACTGATGTGAACTGACCACACAAAATATGAATAATATCAAAAACTGCAGCTGTCCACGGTAGTCGGATATTATCACAATAACACCCTCGGCAATATATCGTCTAATTATCGTTATCGAAAATATCCAAAAATAATATTGAGATATAATTGTTTTTCAATATCGCACACCCCTAGCTGGGAGATTTGAAAACTGATGCTTTTGAACGTCAGCATCGCACATATCCAGCTTCATATCTATGGGTTTTCATAGGCGATAGGTTTGTTCGGTAGCTCGCGGAGTACAGAAACGTACTTAAGACGCGTGGAGCTCCGATTCGAATCCCATGACTACAGTTCAACATAACAGTTCAAATCTGCATATAAGGAAGTTCAAATAGCATGCTTGCATCAACAAATACATTTTTATATCAGTTTTGCATTTGTCAACACTATCAGGTAGGTTTAGGATTGGGTTTGGTGTAGGGCATATTTCCAACACGATAGAACATTATTTTTTAGCAACGGTAACCTGAATATTTGAATTCTGAACCACCGCAATACGTTCCTGAAGTAACGCAATACAAACACAGCGATACATATCACCAATTCATATAATGCAGAGTTATTTTGTGTTTATAATTAGTTGATCCATAAATGTTAAATGTTCATTTACATTTTATACAGTAAAATGTACTGTATTGATGTATTGATTCATATGATGAATTTAGGTCTATTTTTGTTTAATCAGTCATTTAAGTGAGAGACCACTACGAAACCTGTATAGACCAATATTAAGAATCAAGGGTATGTCAACTTTTGAACATGATCTTTTGTTCAATTATTACTGTATTTTGTCATTTGGAAAAGGAAGAATCTCTTGTGCTCACCCAGGCTGCATAATACCAAGTTATTACTACAATTTAAAATAAATGTTTTCTATTTTATTATATTTTTAAAAGTAATGTATTACTGTGATGGCAAAGCTGAATTGTCATTACTTTAGTCTTCAGAGTCACATGATCCTTCAGAAATCATTCTATTATGCTGATTTGCAGCTCAAGAAACATGTATTATTATAAAGACTGAAAACAGTTGCGCTGCTTAATATTTTTTGGAGTAACTGATAAATTCTTTAGACATCTGATTAATAGAAAGTGTTCATTTCTTTCTTTCTATCTCTATGTGTATGTTTCTGTGTAGGTTAACATCTGCTAATGAAATATATCTTCATCAGGTCAGAAGTGAAATGCTTCTAGTACAAAAAAAACTCTACAGCATAACAATGAATGTTGGACATGCCAAAGACAGTCAATAATGCTTGTTGAAGTTGAAAGTCACAGTGTGATACCAAGATAATTCTGGCATTTTTATTTTTGTGAGTTTCCTGGATCAGACAAGGTCTACCTTAAACAGATATCAAGCTCTCCTGCACTCCAAGTAATAACACTCAACACATCAATGACATACAGTCTCAAATCACATTACAGTCATCAAAACTTCAAGGTAAGCTGGTATTATATATTTTTTCATTTAATAAAGTTAAAACTAGGGATGCTCCGATCGATCGGCCGAAGGCAAAAAAGGCAACGGTAACTAATAATGCGACTCTCACTCAGCCATCCATTACAGACATTCTGAAAAAACACGAACTGTACACTCCAGACAGCAAGAAAGCTAAGGATATAACCGCGAAGATAATGGAATGTATATGCATTGACCACCAGCCTCTGTCAGTCACAGAAGACATTGGATTTAAACGCACATCTTGAACCATGATATATACTGCCACAGCGCAAATATTTGACTGAGGTTGCTCTCCCAGAGTTATATCAAATCGTCTACAGCCACATAAACAGTCTACTTCACGAAAATTTGACCATTCACTGTAGTACTGGACAATGATTAAATAAACCTTGTGGGTTGCATCAGCCGGCTCAATTTTGTTTATTAAATTTTGTCTCATATTAAGTATTATGATGTGCATAGTGTTATGCATAAACCCCATTGTAAAGGCATATTAAAATATTCACTATATAATAAATGAAGGGCTCTTTTCCAAAACGCGATAAACGCCAAATAAAAAAAAAATATTTGTTTGTCATGCCATTTTGCTGTGTACTGAACCTATTCACTGCTCCATCAATGTTTCATGCCAAATCGCTAGATTTCCTTGTTTAAAATGTACCTCACTCTCCTGACCTCACAAAGAGGCGCTCTAGCGACTGACACTAAAAGCTGTAGCCTTTGGCGTTCCTTGTTAGAACGCCCGCCTCCCGCACCGGAAACCTGGGTTCGAGACCTGCTCGGTGTGATGGTGCGGACCCGGGGGGGTGGACAATATTGTTGTTTCATTTAACAATCATTGTTTAACATGTTCAGACTGAGCCAACAGACCATTTTAACAGGATAAATTGAATATTAACAAAAATGTCATTTTCATGAAAACTATTAAAATGGATTTATAGCGTTTTGGAAAAGAGCTCTTCAAATACCTATTTGTGATTATTTAGTACTCTGTTAAAACAATAGTTACATTAGATTACATTAGATATATTACTGTAAAAATATAACAAAAATATAACAAAGGCAACATTTATAGTATTACTTTATCTGAAAAAAAGTTAATGGTGATCAGAGAGCTTACATATCAGTTACATAAACTTGAAGCATCAGAATCGGCATTGGTATCGGCCGATCACCGTGACAAAAAATCGGTACTTGGTATCGGTGGCAAAAATCCTGATCAGAGCATCCCTAGTTAAAACACTTATAAAGTGATCCTCTATTAGGTGTGCCTGCAGTGCGCACACACATTTTGTAAGTAATTGTGTGAAGAATGAGACCAAAGTCTGGTTAACCAAAAATTGAACTCCACCCATACTTCTGAACGATCATCACACCCAAGCACACATCACACTCATGATGTCAAGCTCTTCATTAACCTTCCTTACAAAATCATAATCATCATCATGCCATTTCCATAGCACATGTGCAATATTAATGGCAATCCTTGAATAGAAGTCAATGATGAATCCCTGATGATGCTTATCTAGTGCTCAAAGAGGAACTAACTGAGTGACACAACAAAAGTTGGCATAATAGTTTAGTGTTACAGGCTTCTCTTTTTCTCACAGAACTTCAATACGTCGATTGACACAACATTAACCACCAGTGGGAACTGATATAAATGAACGACACACCAGTTGATCTCTCATTCATCTGATGTAGTGAGATGAGTGAAGAGCGGAAAGGCAGCACTGATGTCAGAGGAGGTGATATATAGTCTCTGTGCAGTGGTTATATACGGCTCTCGGAGCTCTCACAGCACTGCCCACATGATCTGATCCTCTGAGAGGATCTAATGAAAGCAAGAGAGGAGGCACAGGAAACACAGCGCATTTCTCACAAGCAAACTGCCTGTGTGCTTCTCCACGCTTGACTTTATCTGCAGCCAAGCTCAAAAGGGGTATAAATAGGGGCAGGACTGATTTTTTTCTATATCCTGTAGTTACAAACAGTCACTCAGGCATGCTAGAGTAAATATAAGGTTATAGGGGAGAGAGATATACTAGCTGAAGTGAATGAGTGAGAAACACATGGAAGAGCTTGATAATAATACAAAAAAAAAATATATATATATATATATATAATGCAAAAGCCTCATGCGCCGTTTGAAATGTTCTTCTAAAATGAGCATTTTTATCAGGCTCATATGTGCAGATTTGGTCATTTCACTTTTATGGCAAAGAATAGCTTCTGTTTGCTAAATTAGAACAACTAATTTTGTGCGTAATGCACTTTAATTGTGTGGAAGTAGTGCTGAGGTCCAACTAAAGATATACTGATGTATATTTGCCTGCGCTAAAGTGGAACTACTGTAAGTAGACTTCAGGTACATTTAAAATTCCTTGCATTTCAAGATCGATATTATACAAAGATCATACGAATCCTTATTAATATTAAAACACATTTTAGGCATAATATTAAGAAATGTGTATTGTGCAGTAAAAAAAAAACCAAGTAAAATGTAACAATTATTTTATATCTGTTAATCTGAACTGTAATGTCAATAAATATGTTAATGTGTTTGAAGTATACTTCGTAAGAAATAACTGTATTTCAGATAAATTATGTCAAAGGATTTTTTACTAGGGTGTGAGGAAGCACTTCATCTGCTCTACCACTAGATGGAGATGCTGTTATAAAAGCTTGAGTCTATGGCCACACACATCACTATCGATTTCAACACGTCAACACTAATTATCTGTGTCACACAATGGAAATAATCATGCATGTTCCTAATGGGCATAAACACATGTGACAAACACATACACCTCAATGTCAATTTATCTCTGAACTGCACATTATAAACAGCCAAATACATTCATCGTTACAGGATGATATAATGCATCATGACACTTCAATTTACAGAAATAACTATTCCATTTCCATTTGACGGAAATCTATTTGAATATTTAACATTTTGACTTGCGTGTGTTTTCAGTCAGTAAAATAAATGACTGTTGGTTTGGTATTTTATTATGAATGTTATCTAAATGTTTTTGTCAGCCAAACACGTGACCTAAAATATTTACCCCCTGAGATTTAAAGTTAATATATATTTCAGTCATCTAAAAACACATTCATGTTTTTTATATATTTGCTAAATGATCACATGACATGCAGGTAAACAAATACATTTTTAATCGCAAACCTGATTGAGCGATTGCATTAGACAGACATGATACATTTTGGTAAGCCATACTGTATCTTTCAACATCTTATGTACATTCATGTGTATTTTGCGATATAACATATTAATGCAATGCTGGCTTGAACTACGGTGATTCATCTGGTCAAATAGAGCCTGCTTTATGGTCGCTTTTGTTTAACTGTTAATGCCTTATTGTCACGACAGAGATTTGCTTCAAGCACAGTATGAGTTGCAGTCTGACACGTTTTTCTGCCGCCTTTTGATTGACAGGATATATCCAGCCCTGATCATCGGCTGATTTTGAACATTTAGCCGATGGCCGATAGCAAAATAAATAGCTTTTAATCGTCCGATACCGATTGTTGGCCGATACACGGTGCATCTCTAAGATTTACACAATATGTACTTACTTAAATAACACAGATTTCACTAATTACTAAGTACTTTTACAAATCACACCAGAAAGCCTATTATAAAAATTTAAAAAATATTATAATCTCCTCAAGACGACAAAGAGATGTTCACAACTTCACACTCTTAAAAATAAAGATGTTTAAAAGCTTCTTTAGCAATGCCATAAAATAAAAAAATTTGGTTCCACAAAGAACCATCTGTTCCTTAACTTTATATAACCCAAATAACTTTTTTTTTCGCCACAAAGAACCTTTTGTGAAACACAAAGGTTCTTCAGATATTAAAGTTTCTTTATGGAACCATTTGGACAAAAAAGTTTCTTCTATGGCATCGTGAAGCATCTTTATTTTTAAGAGTGTACCTGTTTAACTGATTAATGACTTTTTCTTATAATTCAAAGCACACACACAAACACTTAAACACAGTCATACCCCAGACAGCAGCCCTTCTGGTGGTGTGGGTGAGACGGCCTCTCCATCCTGTCCCCGTGCGCAGAGGTGAGGAGACATGGTGGGCGACTCGTCAATGAACGGCATGGTCTCGGAGCCATCCTGAGACTTCCTGTCCTCTGCAGTATCTCCCTCATAGCCATCAGTATTGTAGTTAAAGTCTGGAAGAAGGAAACAGGAGCGTAAGATAGAATTATAAGAACTTTGCAATGTTAAAGGTCATGTGTGATTTCTGAACCACAAGTGGCACCAAATGGAACCGGAAATGGCTCACACCACTGCTTAATGCTGCCATGTTGGGCCGCTCAAACATTAGCGATGTTAAAAGCACTACAGTGTTTAAATTTTTGAAGAAAATCAATCTACAAATGGTGCAATTATTTGTCTGTGCAGGACAAGGTATGTTTCATAGCTGATCTGCAAGTAGAGAAGAGGGCGGAGACTCTGGGTATGACTGAAAGGATCTGTAGGACATGTGGGAAGGGGTAGTGGGAAATGTGTGGGCATTTTAAGATGCAGTGATGCAGTATTACACCGGCTGCTATGGCTGACCATGCAGTGGGCGAGAAAGTGATTTTTCAAAGCTCTGCCAATATTAAAGATCCAAAGCAGAAACCAGCAGAAGCAAAACCGTTGAACGGCTAACTAATGTACAACCATTTATTACTTAGTTTACACAATTAGACTAAAATTGCAGAACCAAGTTATTGTATTCCAACTTGAATGGGAAACGCATTTAAATTATATTTTTAAATATGCTATTATCACACTGTTTACAATCGTGCATTTAAATCTTGCTAGCTTTCAAGCTAACGTGTTTTGAAGCAACAAAACAACTAAAAAACATTATTTTTTTCAAGTGTGCAATGTGGTGACAAACAATAGTGACAAATCACTAGCAAACCTTCAAACTTTCTGACCAGGCTTTTAAAGTGTCCAACTTTTTAATTTAGTCATTTTGTGATACATGCATTTCACAGAAATCACATCAAAAAGAACCCAGAATATTCCCTTTAAACAGAACTTTAAGAGCACAAAGAGGAGCAAAAATCTCCTGTTAAAGTGTTTATGAGTTCGGCGGCATTTACAGGAGACGTGTCTTCATTCAAACAGAAAATGCAGTGTGTTTATGTCAAGACACACACTCCCACATGGCCAGAGACTGGCACATAAACAAAAGATCTGCTTGACAACCCAACCCCGAGGGGCGGGACCAGCCCGTCTGTCACATGGTTGTTACCGTGACGACCATTGATAACCAGCACAGGAACAAACCAGTTGTAACTCAACTTGGTTACAATGTCGTGTTCCCTTCCCCTTGAAAACACATTGTGTGTCACATCAGAGGGACACTGTCTGCCACTTAATACTCAAAGACGTAACAAAGCAAATTCAATAAGGCACCAAAGAAAATGTGTTTGATTTATTAAAACTCATTTTACATCTTTCTACTACAAAAAGATTTAGTTAGATCTTCCAACTGGTCTATGTATGTGAGCATGTTTACATTAAAGCGGCTGGTCATAAGACAGCACAGGAAATAACTGTGCCATTCAACTGCTGAACAGAATAATGGGTTGAATGTGGGTCAACAAGCTCTCATATCCGCTTTGCCTACAGCACTTTCACACGGGTCAAAATGACCTGCGCTGACCAGAGCCAATCACTCCGTCATTCTCTGCCGCAGGTCACACTCGTCATCTGCTGATGAGAATTCACAACCCCAATGTTACTGCCATGCTCACTTTCATTGTTATTAGCTACAATCCCTATTTAAATACTCCCATATATACTTACATTTCAAAGATACTGGGAATTGAACCCCTAGCCTTGCTGTTGCTAGAAACAGGCTTTACCAGTTAAGCAATAGATCAATTGTAAAACGTTTTGAATTATATTATAAATCAAATGAAGCTTTTCTCGATTTTTCATTATAACTAGGTTACAATTACTTTTTAAAGTCATTCTAAAATAGAAATCAAAGTGCAATCATGAATTAATGCTTATGAATTAACTTCCAGAAAAATGAACTAACATAGGGCACAGTGTAGGCGGCGTAGTTTTCTTTTTCTTACAGCAGGCCAATTCTCTGAGCCCCGCACATGACAAAAATATCAACTCACAAGAAATGTTTAGCTTAAACATGAGAATTCATATTCATTGCCGTCACTGTAATATTTCACTCTAACAGTAGTCAAACAGCTGAAACATTAAAGGGTTCATATGATGTGATGTCAAGTTTTCCTTTCTCTTTGGAGTGTTATTAGCTGATTGTGATTGTGCATAGATAAGATCCCTGATGTTGCAAAGACTAAAGTCTCGAAACCAAAGAGATATTCTTTATAAAAGTTAAGACTCGTCCACGCCTCCCTGAAACGGCTCATTCAAACACGCCCCCACATATCTCCGTCACTATGTGGAAATATTTGTGTAAAATGTTCACGCAAAGAAAGAAGGCATATAGAGGAACTACAATAATGTACAGTATTTGACAAACATTAAAGCATGTCAACATATTTTGTTATACCAAATACACAAAATAATGATCTTTAAAATAGCATCATATGACCTAGGGCTGGGCGGTATATTGAGTTGGTGCGATATATCGATATATTTTTATAAGTGATACGGTATGAAGAAATACCGTTAATATAGAGTTTGATACAAGCGCATCCGAAAAAAATATCTATAGGGAGGAGGACACAGACTGAACTGCTGTGGAGAAAGTGCATAATATACTTTGTTCTAAACATGTGACAAGCTTAATATGAAGGGCGTTAAAAAAACTTGTAAGACATAGTAGCTTATAGTTTATAGTTTCAGTTTAAAGCGGCTCGCAGTCAGATGCTCTGACAGAAAGGCTGCGTGTGCCGCTGACAGAAACGTGCTGTTTTGAAATGTGCTCTTTTCCTAAATGCATAACTTACATATTTCACAGGTATATTATCCATCTGTAAATGTTAGATAGCCATGGAAATATGTCAAGTTTGCTGTCAGAAGTGCATGAACTTTTGATTTGCGATCCTCTGCTAAACGCTCCCAAACAGAGAGAGCACAATGAAATTGGAGCGCAATAACTCTGATTAAAATATACATATTGCTGAAATATAGCAATACAATATTTTTAGTTGGAAAATATAAATGTGACATATGTAGAATTTTAAACCTACAAGTAAGTGTATTTTTTATGAAAACACTTCCTGTAAAGTGACTGTAATGAGGTAATAAAAAAGCATTTTACTCAATCTGTGCTTTATTCACTTTCATTTTTAGTTTAGTAAATGTAACTTCTGCTTTAAAAGCATTGTTTTTGTTTTTAGATTACAATGTTTGAATGTTGTGATTTTAACCCTTTTTTTGCACATAATATATGCCTACATGGTTACATTCACTTTATTTGTTTAATCAAAATACAAAATACCGAGATATATACCGCAATCAGCCAAAAATACCAAGATATGAATTTGTACTCATATCGCCCAGACTTAAATGACCCCTTTAAGCATTTAGCATATGTGATGCATAAATATTTGAGATTTAATGTTATAATGCTATATTATTATTGTTATTAAACTATAGACTAAGTCATTTAGATAATTTTTTATCTTTATTCACAAGTAAAAAGTTATATTTCCACTTTATTACACAAACGATGTCAACCGTCCCTTCCCTTTATTGTTAACATGTCTGATTTGTATTTGTCGTGGCGGTATTATGGCGGTAATAGGCATTCTGGTCGACTACCTACCGTACCAGCAGAAAAAGTCAATACTGGTTCAGTACAGTACTAAATGCGGTCTTCATATGCAAATCATGTGCGCCTCATATCACATGGTGTATACATGTGTTGTGTAAGAGAGAACTAAACACAAAGAACACACCAGTAAAGAGTTACTCTACACTTCCTTCTTTCAAAAACGTATTAGCCTCCTGAAGCAGCAAACACACAACACACTGCCCTGTTTGGCCTTGATGCCCGTATTTAATGCATTTAGACAGTGTACATGGGAAGAAAAATCGATTGGTACATCAGCAAACCTGAAGTGCGACTTTAGCGGAGAGAGACTGTAGTCACATGTGGCTCTGCGTACATATGCTAAATGCATTATGGGATTTTAGAAACTGGTTTCTTTAGCTACGAAGCCACAGAAAATAAAAATCCGATATAAATCTGATGGTATAAGAGATGTTTTAAAGAGATTAACAAAGATCCCACATAGTGTGGGGGCAAACAGTTTAAGCATTTAAGCTACACAACATGGGATATTCAGTCTTTTAAAGTAAATACTCTTGATTAGATGGAGTCAAATAGATGCAACTGCCAATATTTAGACATGTTAAGAAAAAAAGCACAGCACTGCGCACACACACACACACACACACACACTATGGGGTGAAATGATGGATCGCAGGATGCATGCAGCCTCAAAGAAGAAAGCCATGTGAATGCTATCCTAAACTTTACAAGGTTTACAGCATATAGCACCAAACAGACCTCATGTTATCAGAGGAACACACACACACACACGCACACATAGGGGGATGTAACAAATAGGATCCTTTGAAAAGGTTTTATTCAAATTTATGGAAATGCAATTCAAGGTAAACAAGAGGTTGAGCTGTATATGAAAAATGCTTCATAGCTCAACAGGCAGAATAGGCAGGAACACATTTGTTATTATTATAATATAAATGTTATTATAAGGCTGTTGTTGTTGTTTTTAACCCATGTATTCTTATATTTTAAATGGAGCCAACATTTTAGAAACCAGGAAAATTTCACAATTCTCTATTCCAATTTTGATAGCACAGCAAAAACCACTAGCTAACTAACATAACGTTAGTAAACCACACAAGTGTGTTAAAATCAACTATATATATATATACAGAGTAACAGAAAACCTTTCGCCATGGCGTTAAAACTGGTACACAGTTGTTGCTTGCGAAAACACAATGGCGGCACCGTGGGTGGAACGTGTAGATTAAGGGGTGGTAATGTAATAAGATGCCCTTTCTACGTCACAGAGGGAGTGAAATCTGAGCGGCTAGCTTCAGAGAAAGGCATACCAAAAACTATTTGCTGGGTTGTTCTTTTTCATGTTTCCTGGGATGGACCTGGGACCCGATTATATAATTTAAACACATTTAATGTTTAAACTGGCAAGACATAAAAAGACATCCCGAGTCCTTATTGTCAAGTCTTTGCTAGTAGTCATATATAGTTGAGAATTATTTTTTACAGTATACTATCATTAGTTCCCTATTTATATCTTGACATTAATTTCCTTTCTAACACTAGTTGAGCCACGGAGTTAGAGACCAATGTGAATGTGAGTTTTTTTTATTTTACTTGTGCACTAAATGCACATACAAGGTGCTACAAAAATCTACAGACTTCCTCTAGGTAACATCTATAATGTCTTGGAAATGATGAGTGCACATCCTGTTTCTTGAGTGGCTGAAGCGAAACTGTAAAATTTGATTTGAAGCCATTTTCCTGCAGACAAGGAGAAGTGTTCAGGCGTAAATGGTAAAAGGGTTGTAATAGTTGTTTACTGTCCTGCTTTCCATAATAGCAGCCGGTCGGAAAGGTCAACAGTCCGGTCTTTGTGCGGTGTTGTATGAAAGAGCTGTCTTACCGCCACACAGCCCTGTTAAAACACGCCACATCAACACTGATTACTGCCTGAGCCTTTCATAACATGAATGAAAGGAAACGCGCACATCTGCTTACTGTCACACCATGTTCCCTTTCAGAGACCTCACTAAATAATCTGCTATTAAAGCAATAAACCGAAAAGGCCACGCATTATACATCCAAGGTTACCATGATGAAAGAAAATCTGGAAAGATCAGTTATTTTTTCTTTGTTTTTTACTTGTTTTAAGGGGAATATAGATCGTAAATGTTTCACATTGCTTTTGTGTTGACAGAAATGTAAGTCAAAGTAACTCATTATGAATGCCTTATAAGCTTGTTGGTCTAAATCAAAATGATGATATATGCAATACTTTGCACAAAGTATTTTAGACCAAATATTAAATGTACACTACATTTATATTAATATTTTTTTAACATCTTTATTTGTGAAAAATCCAGTTTAACTTACTGTATGTTGTCAATATACATTTAACTGCAACCATATATGAAGTAGTTTAATCAATGTACAGATATAATATTAATGGAAAAAGTACGTAAAATCAAGGGTAAATCACTGATAACACAAAGAGAGAAGTATGGTAAACGAGAATGCAAATATCCCCTTAAAATGTCAGTATTTCAACTCAAATAAATCAAACTCAGAGCGACTGTATGGAAGAAGGTTCCAGCAGTCATATGATCCTGAGGACATCTGCCACACTTATGATTTAACACCCAGCTCTCTGTGCTCACAAACTGACAGAAAGTTTCTATTATAAGTGAACGTGATCCATAACTCACAGACTGTAATGAAACAAAACACTCAAGAGGACACATTAAACATGTCATTAATCACATGACCTGCCTGAGCGCCACTGTCGACTGCATTCTGCATCCAAATGGAGAAACCTTTTGTGTAAACAGAAACAGGAACACAAGCACTTCTAGCTATCCAAGCAATATTGTGTAAAAGTAATGAAGATTTTACAAAATAATCATTTTCTATTTTAATCTATTATTAAACTGAATTTATTCCTGTGATTAAAGCTGATTTTTCAGCATCATTACTTCAGTCTTCGGTGTCACATGATCCTTCAGAAATCATTCTAATAAACTGATTTGAAAACAGTTGTGCTGCTCTTATTATTTGTGTGTAAAGTGTCATACTTTTTCATTATTCTTTAATGAATGAAGGTTTTTTTTTGTTAAAGACTTTCTGTTGCTTTGTGTTAAAATAATGATTAGTAATACAGAAAGTAACATTAATCTATAATAGCTTAATAAATGCAGTAATGTTCATTGCTAGTTTGTGTTAACTAATGTTAATGAATTTAACTTAATTGTAAAGTATAAAGGACAAAGTTGGCACAACTTCTCCATAACATATAATGTTAATGACTCATGATGTTACATCAGTGCTTCATGATGACATGGGTAGAAGTTTTGATGATGTCACAGTACTTGTACACACACTGTGGTATTTCCACGTCAGCTCCCAACAACACACAGCCAGCTACCCTTTAGCCCCGACACTGTCAATCCACAGCTTGTTTCCATGCCGAGTGCCCAGGCTGCCATGACAACTTGAGATTCTTCAATGCAGTCGCTGGCTGAATGAGAATGAGAGGCTCCTGAATATGAAACAATGCTCTATTTATTTAGTGAGTGAGTCCCACCTATAATGGACATACAGTGGAAACACCAGAAACACGTCACACTGACATACACATCAAACTGCTGTCAGCCAGTATGCAGAGTCATAAACCTCTTATCATGGATTAATTATGGGAGAAAAAGATACTACATTTGCAAAATAGGTATTTTATAGGTCATAGTATGTTGGTGTCTAAAAATAGTTTCTTAGAATAGCCTTATAATACTAAACATATTTTTCATGTATGTGCTTTTTGTTCCTTTCCATATAAATTAACCATTACGATTGCAGTGACACAACATCTCAGGTACAAATTCATGAAAATCCTAATTCTACGAGGCAAAAATATGACCAAGATAAAGGCATGATATTCTAAATACCATAAAAACTAAGAATTAGCTTTACTGTCAGATGGCACACCTACAGTCAACCCACTGATCATTCACACAATGTCTGATGCATACTGCACACTAAAATGGCAATGAATACGCCAGAACGTAGTGCTTTCTGATGGAAGGTCTACACACATTGTCCTAATTTGTTTACTGTTGTCTATACAAGATTCACAGAGACTGCTATGTCATCATTCCAGATCAGACATCACTTTGTTGCACCACGGTCTATTATTGTGGTAGGATCGATTTCAGATTCACTTCCAGTGTAAGTGGAAAGTCCTTGGACAGAACAGGCTACAGTGTGCACCAGACTCTATGCCAGAAATCAAGTCTGTCTCCAGCCAAACCTGGGCTGAATTAGAACGCAAGCACCTAAAATAGAATCGATCTCAGCAGGAATCATTCAACAACACGTATCTAGTCATCCCTGGACAACACACACAGCCGCCAAGAGGAAAATCAGCCTGATTAAACTCATACATGCTGTTACTGCTGGCCAGTTTGACCAAAAATCAGTATCACATTTATTTATTTTTCACGGTTCATCATGTTTTTCCCTGACTGTGCTTTTTATGATTCAGATTTAGTAGCCAAAGACAAGTTCACTTTGACCAAATCTGAACAGCTTCAGAATAAAAGCCTTTTTAGTACATGTCTGTTCTTTTTGAAGATAATATATCCAAATATTAGTGTCCTCTTGAGGGTAAATCATTTTGTAAGACATTATTAAAAGTTTGGCATGTTTTTGAAAGAAGTCATTTATGCACACCAAGTCTGCATTTATTTGATTAGAAACAGTAATCAAAAAAATATATATATATATATTTATAAATGTAATTTATTTCAGTAAATGGCAAAGCTGATTTTTCAGCATTATTACTACATCTTAGGTGTCACACGTTCCTTCAGAAATCATTATAATATCCTTATTTGATGCTCAAGAAACTTTTATTATTAACAGTGTTGAAACAGCTGCTTAATATTTTTTTTTTTTTGTGGAAATCATGTTTTCAGGATAAATTTGATAGAAAGTTCAGAACAGAAACATCTTTTGTAACATTATACATGTTACAAAATAAAAAGGATAAAATATAAATTATAAAAGTATCAATTTAATGCATCCTTGCTATTTAAAAGCAATGATTAAACAAATAATTTTGAGCAGTGTATACACATTTAAATCTACAGTCTTCCTTTGCTACAAAATCAGAGCAAAAATATTGATGACGCATCAAAATCTTGTAGCTGTATAAATGTAATGTGGTTACAACTACTCCAAAACAATGTTACATCCCTTTTCCCAGGATCCTTCCTTTTCATAAAATACACAACACTACTCACGCCTTCATTAGATATTATATATATAAAAAGATGAGTCCAGTCTGATGAATTCAATCCTTCTGATCTGCATCATCTGCTGGTGAAGACCGACATTATGACAGGAAGTTGATTGGCTTATGTAATCAGTAGGAATAAGTGTTAAACGTCTTCTGGAGGAAGGGAAAGAGACAAGTATCTGCACAGGAGCAAAAAATGTCATTAATGTAGAACGTGGTACTATATTTCAGGATGAAGAGTTTGACAGATACTGTAGTGAAAAGACTGAGAAAGAAAGATCTCTGCAAATTAAGATGTATTTTAACATAATAACTGGCACACATCCGTTTTTAATATAAGTAAGTGTTTCCTGTTTCCTCTGAGGGCTGATGTTGAGCGGTGGCTCATTTCTCCGCTGTAATGGAGAGACTGAAGGGATGCATGTCTGGTTTACACGTACATCCCAACCAGTCGAATAACCCGAACACTCTGACAAGATGACTGATGAGCAGCAGATACACACACGCACATCGCCCATGTTAAAGTGGCCAACTTCAATGTAATTTCATAGGAAATTGATTTTAGTGAATACAATTAAATGTAAGGTATTAGACCACCTCCAACACAGTGTTGGGCTGCTGCTGTTTGTATTATGTGTGCATGTGTTAAACAGAGCACCAAATAAATGTATCTCAGCATCAAGACTCTGCTGTGTTTGAAGAACGGCTGTAATTTAATCTGCTGAGTGCAGAGTGATGATTAGTCCCACTGCTGTAAAGCCCAGGACACAATTCAGAGGGGATCTGAGATCACACGTTTGCCTCTCCACACTGATCCCAGCATGAGCCGAGAGGAAAACAAATATTCACAAGCTCCTTATGCAGCGCTTCCTTCTATAAAGCTCTCCGAGCTGCTGAAGTTTCATTGGTTAGTTCATTTGTGTCTCAATCAATGTTTGATTTACTTAATTGCATTTTTAAATAAAATATTTTTTATTTTATTTAGCTTTTTTATATATATTGTTTTGTTTGCTGTTTTGTTTCATCCCAATTCACCGGAAAACAAAATGAAAAACTATACATATATACATTATATATATGTGTGTGTGTGTGTGTGTGTGTGTGTGTGTGTGTGTGTGTGTGTGTGTGTGTGTGTGTGTGTGTTTTATACATTTTGTGTTTTATATTTCAGTTTTAGTAAATTTTGTTTGGTTTAATTGTATTGTATATATATATATATTTTTTTTTAATTTATATTTATATTTTTTTGCTGTTTTGCCTCATTCCCATTCACATACTTATACCATGCCCTTAAGGTACTCTTTTTGAGATAAAATGGTATGTGGCGGAAAAGCTAAATTGTACATGCATCCTTTCACCATAAACTAAATTTACTAAATCTTACAAACTAAATTTTCCCACTGGAAAAGAAAAGAAGTACCCACAACCAGTAGATCTGTGTACTATTTATGCAGAGAACTCTCCTCATGTTTTTGCATAATGATGCATTTAAAAATGAATGGACAAGCATATCTTTATAAAAGTTCAGTATGTTGTTGCAGATTAAATACTCTTCCATCAGGTTAAAAATGTATTATTAAAGCTGCAGTCAGTAAGTTTTGCCTCTTTGTCGCCATCTCTGTTTGAGAACCTGGAATTGCAGCTGTGTGAGGAATTATCTTGCTTGTGTGGTCTGTACTCCGGCACGGCTTCAGCGCGGATGAATCTGATGTTTTGAGGTGAATGTGTAGCTGTCAGTCACCGCACCGGTGAGGATGTTTACTGTGCTTCACAATCACAGATTCAAGCCCATGTCTTGGAAATATGACCCAAATAATAATTTTCACCGTATATTACCGCAAATTATTATTATTGTTATACTTTATTATCAAATTATTAAAGTTAACAACATCAGCATTGCATGACTATGAGTATAGTGTGTATTAGCATGTAGATTTCAATTTCTGTACAGTCTAATATTTAATTGTCATACCATTCGAATTTCATATTACGAAATTATTTTAACCCAAAAAGTAAGATACTCTCTTCAAACTGGTTTTCTATAAAATACATATCTTGTGTAATCCCAGGCTATCTGTAATCAGAAGCACATTTAAAACTGGAAATTCACATGTGTTTCATAAACACACAATCCTTTCTGGATTACAATCCGCCATCAAAATGATACATTTAATTATTCCAGCTGCTATGAGAAAAGGCTTTAAACGAATCGTCACCTGCAGGTTCCTCACATGAGATAGCCTACTAACCCTGGCAACTTCTTTATGTTTATAAACCTACCCCGTACCACTTAAATTAGAAAAAAATATTAGAAGCTTACCGTTGTGAATCAGTCTAAAGTAAGGTGATTGTTTTAAACACTGGCTGGTTATATACTTGCTCAAATATTGATTTCGGATCATTTTTTACCCAAAAAATTACAGACTGCAGTTTTAATCACTAAAATCCCTTTATCTAAATCTCTTTACTTAACTGTTGGATCTGCACATCTGCCACGTGTAACAAAGCACAATGAGTTGTGCACAATATTAGCCATTACTGTGTGTATATGAATCTGTACTTCAAATTGCTTCTGGAAATAATAGACCATCTGAGTTACCTTGGGATACTCATTTAAAGATGCTAGGATTAGGAACACACTAATTCTTATTTTTAATATTTAGGGTAGATGTTATGTGAATTGGGACATATCATTTATTTGGGGTTGTTTTGTTTCTGACAGCTAATACTTCTATCCATGTTATATTGTACACAAACAAACTTGCCAAATAATACTCGGATATTAAATTTGAAATATATATAGTCAGAAGAAAAAAAAGAGACAATGTCCTTCCTCAGCACTTTTGTGCAACTGTTCAAGAGAATTACATCATCTTTTGCAAATCTCTCTGGCTCGCTGTCTTTCTGCATTTCTAGATTTTTAACCCTGTGGAAATAGAGGCAAGACTAATATCAGTGTGTGTGTGTGTGTGTGTGTGTGTGTGTGTGTGTGTGTGTGTGTGTGTGTGTGTGTGTGTGTCAGAGTCTCATCTGGTGAGGGTTATTGAGGGCACGAGGGGATCACAGTGTCTCTTCAGACGTCATTAGGAACAGAATGAGGAGGAGATGAAGAGAAGAGAGGGATGATGTGAAAAAGATAAGCGATCACAGGATAAATATGATACAAATCTAGATCTTTATATTTTCCACAAAATGAAAATCTCAAAACTAAATCACTTAAAATGTAACAGCCCATCTCTTCCCAGCAAAACAAAACTCTGCAAGATGATTTAAGTGTATGCGTGTTATATTCTTATGGTTATAGGAAATAAAAGTTGGTAAACTGTTTGTCCAATGTCTACAGCACACCTTACCCTCAGCATGAAAAATAGTAACAGTGATGCTTGCCTAGAAGACGCACAAAATGAGAGGAGTTGAGAGGAAAAACTGGGGTGACACAGTTTTGCCATCTGTTCTTTTCTGTAAAGATGATACCATAACACACACACACACACACACACACACACACACACCTCAGAACATGCAGAGCACAAATATCAATTCACTTACAACTTTAGTAATCGATACAAACACTGTATCAAGAACAATCAGTGCCGGTGGCCAAAACACACAAACACAGACTCCTTATACAACACATGACCTAATAGTGGCAGAGAAAATTTCAATCAGTCTCACCATCACAGCGTTAAATTGGAATCCCTCTCCATGAAAGCATCTCATCTGAGGAGCCAGAAGCTGTTTAGCAGAACAGACACATTTCTCTCACACACATCATCACTGCATTCACTTTCTTTCTATATCTCTATTCATTCTTACTCGTTTTGTCTTTCCACTGGATCAGGGCTCAATTATAAAGATGGCGGAGTATAATAATGTTTCGGGCTGGTTGAGAGAATTGAGCTTATTATATACACTATTACCTAAAAGTTTATTTTTTGAAAGAACATAAAAAAAAGCTAATTGATCAAAATTGACAGTAAAGATATTTATCATTTTACAGAAGATTTGCTTTTCAAATAAATGCAGTCCTATTTAGATTTATATGTATTAAACAATCCTGAATTTTTTTTTCAGAAAAATAATAAGCAGCACATTAACACTGATAATAACAAGACGAAGAAGAAAGGTCATGTGACTTTTTTGCTGCATGTTTGATCAAATATAAGCAGTCTTGAGGAGACTTCTTTCAAAAATATTCAAAAGTTCTACTAACCCCGAACCTACAGTTAGTTCATGGTTAAAAATTTTATATTTCTAGATCATGTAAATGTGTCGCAATGCCTGAAACATGTGGTTGTCTGTTATGCTTTGAATAGCGCCGATGTAAACATGTCGTCAATGTAATGTTATCTAACTGCTTGACATTAACAAGGTTCTGCTTGAAAGTGTGAGAGTGACTTGAGATAGTCTTGGAAGCATCAGAACAAACAGAAATTATACACAAATGAGTAATGTTTTAAACCATATGCCATCGTTTTTTAGCAAAAGCGTTTATGAAGTTTATAAATAGTGCTCAAAGTTACATACTAGCTGTAAAACTTCCATCTCAGACTGGCAAAGGGTTATCATTCACTCAGAAGCTCTTAGCAACCACAAAGCAATGCCATGGCGACAAGCCAGAACACATTAATGGCAAGCAGCACCGTGTCTAGTTTTTTTGCTTATTCCTTCAATGCATTGCTCTAATACACCTCTAAGATCATCGCTGTTCTTTAGCAACCCCCATTTTAGTAAATTTCCACAATGCTGGGCTAAACTTTCTTTAGTAACCACAATGCTGGGCTAAACTGGACAAAAACAATAGAAGAGGCTGTGCAAGTGATCTGTTCATCTGTAATACCACAATAATAAAGCAATGTATACAACAAAATGACTTTTTAGTAATAGTATTGAACTTGGCTGAGTCCTGCAAGCTTGAACATAACAAGCAGAGGAAGCTGAACCTCATGCAGAGAGATTTGAGAAGATCTAAAAGGTCAACAGGCTGCTTGAGTCTCTACTGCACCATAAAACAAAGCCCTTGAGAGGAGAGAGAGAGAGAGAGAGAGAGAGAGAGAGAGAGAGATAGATAGGAGAGAGAGAGAGAGAGAGAGAGAGAGAGAGATAGAGGAGAGAGGAGAGGAGAGATAGAGAATAGAGGAGAGGGAGAGATAGAGATAGGAGGAGAGGGAGAGAGAGATAGAGAGAGATAGGAGAGAGAGAGGGAGAGAGAGATAGGAGAGAGGGAGAGAGAGAGGGAGAGAGGGAGAGAGAGAGAGGGAGAGAGAGATGAGAGAGAGAGAGAGAGAGGGAGAGAGAGAGAGATAGAGAGAGAGATAAGAGAGAGAGAGAGAGAGAGAGAGAGAGAGAGAGAGAGAGAGAGAGAGAGAGAGAGAGAGGGGAGAGAGGAGAGAGATAGGAGAGAGAGAGAGAGAGCTGGAGGAGAAAACAATAGTTTACCTCAATTTTATGTCTGTATTGTTTTTGCTTGTGTATTAAAATGCAGGGTTGTTGTGCAGAATTTACTGAAAACTTTATAATTCACACAATTAAAACTATTATAACATTCTGTAAGTTATTTAACAATAAAATATTATTATACTAGATTATTATTATTAGAGTGAACAAAACTTCACTGAACAATAGTGCCTTCTATCCAATAATTGTAATACACTTTGTACAGATTGCACTGCACTGATAATTAAATCAACTTTATTTTCAGTTACAGTTTTAAGTAAAATAAAAACTTGAATATTGGTTTTTGTGTTTTGATTAAAACATATATTTGAGTGCATCACAAACAAACATATGCATCTTTCTTGAATGTACATAAAAACAAGTTTAAAAAATTACTGTTTGTATCTGAACAATAAACGGTCACTTGAAACCTTTTGTTTTGCTTTGTATGAATATTTTTTACTGGAACCTTTTTGTTCTCAGCTGAGATAAAAGGAAAAAGTCTGTTTATGAATAATCCAAAGTATTGTCTATAATATAGGATACATGTGTGACTCATTTGAAAGGTTACAAAGATCAGGTAGCACTTAATACTACTACAGTCCACTAAGTATTTCTGGAAACAGGTCTTTGTCAACTTGACAGAAGAACTTTGGCATTTACAATCCTCTGCTTTATTCAACAAATTAATATCCAGCAATAAGAAGTATACGGTAACACACACAAAGAACAGCATGCTGGAGATGGCCTAACCTTTCAAAGGTCCTGACAGCTCAACAATGGCATATAAAAGGCTTCTTCTCAATATAAGAACACTCTGATTGGATCGAAGCAGAGAAAGAGTGAGAGAAAAAGAGACGCATAAAATGACAGGGATGCCCCAGAGACTATGTGAAGCAGGCCTGCACCCAAGAAGATAAGTGATGTGCTGTAAATACCATATGCAAGCACCTCATGCTGTCGCCACGGCCACAGTCACTCGCATCCCCCATATGTCCTAATTATTCAGATTCTCCCGGATGGAGATGACATGACTCTTTCTTCAGTAAATTACTCAAACGAGTTTCCCAGAGATTCCACCACTGGGTATGAGCCAGATGAGGTGCAGGGAGGAAGAGAGTGAGAGATGTCTGTTTAAATCACAATATGAACTAGGGATGTTCATTTTGGTTAATTTTCCTAAGCAACAACCGACTCTCCTTAACCGATTATTAACCGTTAACCGACAATAATATTTTAAATTAGAACTTAATTAAATTAGAAAGAATAAGTGTCTGTGACCCGTTAAAAATACTAATATTTGTTTTCCGGGATTGATTTTACATGCGCAAAAAGGAGCAAACAACAGAACATGAGGATTCACATGATCATATCATATCCCATCACGCACCTGCAGCGCTTCTGGCACCATATACAGGTGCATCTCAATAAATTAGAATGTTGTGGAAAAGTTCATTTATTTCAGTAATTCAAATCCAATTGTGAAACTCGTGTATTAAATAAATTCAATGCACACAGACTGAAGTAGTTTAAGTCTTTGGTTCTTTTAATTGTGATGATTTTGGCTCACATTTAACAAAAACCCACCAATTCAATCTCAACAAATTAGAATATGGATCACATGCCAATCAGCTAATCAACTCAAAACACCTGCAAAGTTTTCCTGATCCTTAAAAATGGTCTCTCAGTTTGGTTCACTAGGCTACACAATCATGGGGAAGACTGCTGATCTGACAGTTGTCCAGAAGACAATCATTGACACCCTTCACAAGGGGAGGGTAAGCCACAAACATTCATTCCCAAAGAAGCTGGGTGTTCACAGAGTGCTGTATCCAAGCATGTTTACAGAAAGTTGAGTGGAAGGAAAAAGTGTGGAAGAAAAAGATGCACAACCAACCGAGAGAACCGCAGCTTATGAGGATTGTCAAGCAAAATCGATTCAAGAATTTGGGTGACCTTCACAAGGAATGGACTGAGGCTGGGGTCAAGGCATCAAGAGCCACCACACACAGATGTAATGTTGTCGTATTCCTCTTGTTAAGCCACTCCTGAACTACAGACAACTTTAGAGGCATCTTATCTGGGCTAAGGAGAAGAACAACTGGACGGTTGCCCAGTGGTCCAAAGTCCTCTTTTCAGATGAGAGAAAGTTTTGTATTTCATTTGGAAACCAAGGTCCTAGAGTCTGGAGGAAGGGTGGAGAAGCTCCTAGCCCAAGTTGATTGAAGTCCAGTGTTAAGTTTCCACAGTCTGTGATGGTTTGGGGTGCAATGACATCTGCTGGTGTTGGTCCACTGTGTTTTTTGAAAACCAACGTCACTGCGCCCGTTTACCAAGAAATTCATAGCACTTAATGCTTCCTTCTGCTGACCAGGTTTTAAAGATGCTGATTTCATTTTCCAGTAGGATTTGGCACCTGCCCACACTGCCAAAAGCACCAAAAGTTGGTTAAATGACCATGGTGATAGTGTGCTTGACTGGCCAGAAAACTCACCAGACCTGAACCCCATAGAGAATCTATGGGGTGTTGTCAAGAGGAAAATGAGAAACAAGAGACCAAAAAATGCAGATGAGCAGGGGGGGGGCCTTCTTAAAGGAATGCATTTGTGTAAGAAAATATCCATATTTACATAATTATAAAACATAATGTCTAGCTTTTGCTAACTGTGTCCAGACTCCCTTACATCCAATTCAATTAGTATGCAGTGAATGTATCCACTATCCAAGTCAAACTATCCATATGACTTGACCAGGTCATATACAGGCATCCCCACAAAGCGGTTTTAAACAGACCAGAGACAAAAGGTCACAGTCGTAAAATCATACATTTATGATAAGATCTAAAACCTTCCCGTTAACATTGTTGCAGCACCGGCAGCGCTCCGAGCATAATTACACTGAGTGATGCAATGTCATAGGGAACTTGAAGTTTGAAGACCTTTTAATTAGAAGGATTTAATTATCCTGATTACAGGAGTACAAAACACGCCAGGCAATCAAGGGGAAAATGTCAGTTAACATATTAATTTGTGACATCAGCCTGAGGTGAAAAACTCTTTAAAAATTCTGAAAACTTGAGTTAGTTCACCTCAAAACAAAACCTAAGAGAACTAACAGTGGCCATGTACACTAGTGATCGACCGATATTGATTTTTTATAACCGATCCCGATACCAATTATTTGCATGTTTATGTACCCGATAACCGCTATGCAGAACCAATATTTATTTACTATTATAAAGTAAATAAATAACAGATTGAAGTAAGTCCATTCTTCATCTTAACAACAACAAAAAAGTTGAAAATTAACATTCTTTCATGTTAAATGTAATCTTCAAATTACAACAATAAAAACATTTTATTTATAAAAAGCATCATAAGCAACACTGATATTAACAATAAGAAAAATTATGTGTAATGTTTTCAAATGGAGAAATGGACTTGTAACCCAAGGTTGTGGGTTCAAACCTCGGCTCCGGCAGGAATTGTCCACAACTGAGGTGAGACCCTTGAGCAAGGCACCGAACCCCCAACTGCTCCCCGGGCGCCGCAGTGTCGGCTGCCCACTGCTCCCAGTGTGTGTGCACTTGGATGGGTTAAATGCAGAGAACACATTTCACTGCTGGTTATACTCTGTATAATTGTGTATGTAAAAAAAAAAAATAATAATAATAATATATTTTTTTTACAAAACCGATTATGGTAAAATGCTTAAATATCGGGAAAAATATCAGGAAACCGATATATCGGTCGATCTCTAATGTACACACCAGTGGCGTAGCCACAAGGAGGCCTAGGCCCCCCACATTTACATGTCCCTCAGATTTCTGATTGTTTAAAAAAATATTTATTTTTTAGCTTTTATCACACTTCCACGTTCGAAAAGCGGAAGATTAAAATAGTAGCGAGTGGCAGTTCACATGTTGCGCTTTCCCCTTCTTTTGTAGAGTTCTGTAGCTTGCGCTCCCATGGCATCTGCAGTTGCTAAGCAAACTAGACCCGTGAAAAGTAGAAAATGTTTTATGTCAATGCGGATGCGCCTGGAAAAAATGAGTGCGCCCGCTGTGCGTGTACATTTGAAATAACGAACTTGAGCGCGCAAAAGACTCGATATGTGAACGGCCCCTAAAAGAAATTCCGCTGCAGCCTCTGTTGTAGATTATGTAGAATTCAGCACAGATACGTCTACAGACATCAATCTCAGTTTACAACAATCGATTGAGTATTATGAAACCAAGGAATATGTTGTCAAGATATCCTGATGCGTATTTCGTAACTTAAACAGAAGCGTGCGAGCCATACTGTATGTGTATAGGCAATTCTTCACTGTCTGATCACCTTATTTCATTACAGAACAGTGAGATTATACGAACAACATTTCACTTTAAAAATCATTAGAACTAGCCAAAGCGTAAAACATTATTTACAACTGAAGGCTGTATAGAAGGATTAAATTAAAGGTTTACGGCAAACATTTTCATGCGCTGACTTTGTGATTTAAATAAGGAAATATTTCCAGCCCATAGACGCTAATTAAAATAAAGTCTGATCATCTTAATCGAGTTATATTCTCCGTGATTGCATGCAACGATTGAATGTCATTACTGTCATTCTGTGAACAAGAACTGGAGGTTAATCACAATAAATATAATGAAAAAATAAACAAAATAATATTACAAATAAAATTAAATGAGTCCGAGTATTCCTCTGGCAGTAACCTGAGGACTCGAGTATAAACCAGGCTTTAACTGCCATGCAGTAATAAGTGCACTGCTATTCAGCTGCCACACGCCGCACAAACACTTGAAAATGCGCACATTTAATATTGACATAATAGCCTACATGTAATATAGAGCGGCCCCCTCATTTTAAGATGGGCCCCAGAAAATTTCAATTCTGGCCAACTGCTCCCCGGGCGCCGCAGTGTCGGCTGCCCACTGCTCCAAGTGTGTGTGCACTTGGATGGGTTAAATGCAGAGAACACATTTCACTCCTCATTATACTCTGTATAATTGTGTATGTGACAAATAAAGCTCATCTGAGCTTAATTTGTATTTGTGTATTTTATGCACATTTTGGAATATCGCATAAAAAAAACACTGGATGGAAATGGCAAGATTCGCATAATTCTAAAAATGCCCATAAAAAAACGTATGCGCACATTTGAGTAGGATAAACTTTTTATCCAGTCTATTTCTGTATAGTTGTATTACACGACTGTGTTCCCAAACAGCAGCATTCACCTCCGAACGCAGTGACAGCATTTATTGTGTTAAGTCTGCTCTCTCTGATGTGCAAGTCAATTATATAATTTATGAAAATTATTATATTCAGTGGCTTCTCCTATATTCTTAATGATATTTAGTGCCATAGTTTACCAGGAAGTGACGATTTTGTTCTCTTTGACTCGTTGGATGGAAACGGTGCTTTATTCGCATATGTTTTATGCGATATTCCAGTTTTGCGCATGTTAAATTTGAATCTCTGGATGGAAACATAGCTAATGAGTGTTGTATCCAGTAATGGGAGTACTGGAAGAACCGTTAGTGCTTGACTTCACAAAAAATAGAGGGGTATAGAGAAAGTGTGCATGTTGCATAACAACTGCATAAAAGGCTTGTCAGCAATGTCCCTCTCACAGAATGCAGTGCTGTCGCCTGTCAATGCAGACAAACCTCAGAGAACTCCGATGATGTAAGATACACAGTTCAAGACCCAGATATGTCTTTTTAACCATGCTCAAATATCACCAGGTTCAAAAGACATTTCAAGCACCGTTAGGTCAGTAAAACACAAAAAAACAAGAATACTGGCTGCCATTTAATTTGTCAACTGTAACCGTATTGATTTAGAAGGATACAGTTCAAGTCAGTGAACAGCGCTGGCTTGACATGCAGTAATGATTAAGGGGTCACAGGCTGAAAGCTCTTCCACAGGCAGCATTTAATATGGTCATGAATTTCATTCAAAAGCTCCGAACATCATCCAGTGAACCCAGGGTAACGGATACTTTGCAATTCTAATAAGAGTGAATACATCTCCACGTGGTTCTCAGGGGAAAGTCAGAGTTGTTTTAGCGTGTTGCGAGTATCTTTCTGACAGAATCTGTAAGCACACGCAGGCTGTGTGAATTAAATGACATAAATTATCTGGAGCGGAGGTGTTTTTCATGCGTAGGCAAAGAGATTGTGTTTGTCTCGTCTCATTCGCTGTATACAGGAAAGAATGCACATTAAATCAGTTTCTATACGGCGCCAGTGCACATATTTCCGTCCGTCTCCACAGATTACTGACGTGAATCAATTTTGCTCAGCCATGAAATCTTGTTTCATATCAGCCTGGTACCAAATGCAGACATGTCAATCAATCTCTGGCAGTATGAGAGATGAGGGAGCAATGGATGGATGGATGGATGGAGGGAGACTAGAAGTCCTTCAGAAGTCCTCAAGCAGAGTCAGTCAAACTGTCAGTTGATTGTGTTTCCTGAAGCGGTGTAAACGACAATCTTTAACGTTTAACCACTTTACAAAAAAACAATGCATAACCTTATGAAAGAAATCCTAACATATGTGAACACAAGCCTTAATTTACATTGTTCCACACTATACTCAAATGTTTGTCTCATGATTAAAACATGCCTAAAATGTAACAACAGCAAGGAAAAGACAGTGCTTGCTTGTCTGTGTGTGAGTGTGTTTATGAGAGGGAAAGAGAGAACAATATTCTTAAAATGTGAAGGGGAGGTGGGAGAAAACCTAGATTTGCATTTCCAGAAAGAAATACCAGATCTCACAAGGCAGCAGGAGAATAAATGTTAATAAGTTTATGTTTTGAGGCTCGGCTTAGGCATAAACAAAATAACACACCAGAGCTGCTTTACCACTGATGAATAAGAAAAAGGTGAGCAAGAAAGAGGAGGAGGAGGAGGAGAAGGTGGATGACACGAATGAGACGAAGAATCAGGAGAAGGAAGAGAAGATGATTAATCATAATAAGGATAAGAAGAAGAATGAGGAGGAGAAGAACAAGAAAATGAGGAAGAAAGAGGAGAAAGGAGGAAAAGGTGGATGAGATAGAGGAGAAGATGAAGAAGAAAAAGAAGGGGAAGAAGAGACAATAATGAAGATTAAAAAAGATAAGAAAAAGACAAACACAAAGAAAGTCATGAATAAACAGAGGGTGTGAGCTCTAATCGTGCCATTGGGGATCTCTGATCAGCAGTCTTCAAAGCAGATGAGTCTGGTCTGGAAAGATGACATCTATAGAACATGAGCCTGTGGCTCTGATATTAACTTAGAGTGAAGACATGATCTCCCCATCAAAGCTTCTATTAGAGAGAGCCTCAAAGTTCAAAGCTGAGCAAAACATCATAGCTACAGATCATTAGATAAGCATCACCATACTTGATGGGATTATAATTTTGACCTGGTGGACAATAATACTTTCTGAAGGAGGGACCCAAACCATCATAGATACTTAGAGATGTATTCTTTTTAGCTTCTAGTATGTAATCACCCAGAACACCCTCTGACTACTGACTAATGTGCAAGGCTGGAAACACCTGAAAGGTTGAAAATGATTGGAGGTACAAGCGGAGAGAGGAGAACCCCTGTGGTGAGATTGCTCTTCATGGCTCATCCTCCTCCCTCCCCACCCCTTTCTCCTCTCTTCCTCTTGACTGGCTTGAATGCTTAATCACGCCTCGTCTCCCCGGTGGAGTAAAAAGAGGCCGGAGGTCCCATTGGCTGAGCCGTCTGGTGTGTGGTCTGTGATGCTGTGCTCTGATTGGTTAACAATCCGAGGGCAGAGTTAAGAGGTCCCCAGTTACCAGCCGAGAAGGGCAGGGCAGGGCATGTCTTCAACCATGACAACACACACACACTCGACACACACGCTCCTCGGTGGACAAAGAACCAAAAGGCATATGAGTCAGGGCTCAGAGATCTAATTATGCATACATATAACATAAATGTAATGCTTAAACATGTCATATTTCACATTTAAAAACTACTTTGCGTGTCTCTTCAGTCAAAAATGATTTTAACCTCAATATATAAATCTATTGTAGAAAGTTAATTTCCCGTAAAGCTGCTTTGCAATGATTGTATTGTAAAAGCGCTATACAAATAATTTTGAATTGAATTTAATTGAATTGTATATAGAGAAAAATCCTGGAATGTTTTCCTCAAAAAACTTAATTTCTTTTCACAAGAAGAAAGAAAGACACAAACATCTTAGATGACAACGGGGTGAGTAAATTATCAAGAGTTTTATTCTGGAAGTGAACTAATTCTTTAAGTTCTTCACTGAAGTGACACTGGTTGATGTCAAGCTAAACATCTAGCCTTCTATGGATTCATGTTTTCCAGAAACCAAACTATTGGAGCTATTACTCACTACAGCAGAACGTGACCTGAGCATAAAACTAAGGGGAAACTACAGAATCACCAACATCACATCAGCGCAGCATTATGTAAGAGCAAAAGAGCGACTGTCTCTATTCAGAACAGTTCTTAAATTGCTGTGATGGGTCTCAGATTAACTATTGAAAAACTTACTGGTTAATGAATTATTAAAATGCTCTTCTGTGAATTAAATTTCAATGTGGCACATTTACATCTACAATTCTAATAAACAATCAACAAATACATTATTATTATTAATTATTAAGAAAGCAATATTTTCCTTTATTCTTCCTTGTCTTTGAAACTACTACGTGTAATAAAAATAAAAAATTCTGCATTTTTTATTTTATAATCCACTTCACATCAAGCCTAAAAACTCACAAATACAGCTTATTTTAGACCCTGACCCCTGCACACCTCTCAGATCACTGTGTAGAGCCTCTCCAGTCAGCAGGATTACAGACTCTAGTGCTCATCCACACACTTGACATCCAGCTTTAGTACTGCACTTGTGCTCTTGTCTAGCTGCTTTGGTAAATGCCACTAGCACAGTATGTGCACTTTCTTGTAAGCTGGTTTGCTGAGAAAACATCCATAAATGTCAATGTCCCTTCTGTAGTAGTAGATCTCTCTCTCTCTCTCTTATGTAACAGAGCTCCTCTGATGCTCATGTACAGTCACATAAGAGCAACTGTGCTCAATATTGCTGTGCGCCTCTGAAACTAAATGACACTAAGAGGATTATGATGAGTATTGTGGAATACAGGATGATGAAGATGATTGTATGAAACTATTTACATGGGAGAGTCTTGCTAAGATTATTATATGGGACTGAATGACACAAAATCATACAGGCTTATTGATAAGAGGTGTGCTAGTGCTTTTCTAAGTAAACATATTTGCAATTTCACTGACAAGACTCTAGAACTGTTAAGTTACATCACATTAGAGAAATTTACAATACATTTTGTATGCCAAAAAGTCAATTGTCTACTGCCACACTACAGTGCATTTTGATTCGCATCTTCTTCAAAATCTACACAGTGCTTTTCGAAAAGTGTTTGATTACAACAAATTACCTTGATTTTTTTCCTGACAAGAAAGGAGAGAGAAGTAAATGTAGAAGTGAGTCAGTCAGATACTGTATCTTACAGCATCACAATAAAGCTCTACAGTGTGCGTAACTCACTCCAGATAACCTACATAAAACCAATATGATAGCTGGGAGACTCTAAAGGAGAGGATTTGAGTGTGAGAATGTGTGGACTTGCAGATATACAGGACGTGACAGGAGGAGGGACTATCTCGAGAGAGAATAATCCCACGAGACATGTTCTACCAGCCTGATTCAGTCTAACAAAGAGAGTTTGACCACAGCTGCTGAACCTGAACACACACACACACTCCACAGCAATGTCTGACTAAGTTTACTGCCTCTAAACCACTCTGAACAGAGGAAACCATGACAACCGAGCAGAGAAAGAGTGTAGAGGAGGCAGGAGATGATATCAGCGAGGCAAAAGGAGAAAATGCTGTGAGGAGGCGGAAGAGAGATCCACAGAGATCAGCTGAATATATGGCTTTAATAACCAGAATTAATCCATTTACATTCCAGAGACAGACCTGAAATGAACTGATAAACAAACTGACGAAGAGATACATAAATACAATGATGACTAATTTATTTTATTTTATGCTTTCATGAGAAAAAATCTGGCAATGTGAATTCCTCATTGGCATGTTATGAAGACATCAAATACGATTATAATTGCTGCTGTTAATAGGCTATACTCTCACTAATATTGATATTAGCCTCTATGGAAACATCATTTCATTTGAAATGCACATCCTTTATTAAGCAAGAAAGCCTTTTAATATTTAATAACGCCCATAAAATATTAAATAGCTGTATTTTTTTCTTTTTTAACAAGACCGTACAATCAGCACTGAACAAAAAATGTGCAAACAATAAAAACAGAATCAGTCAAAGCGAATCCAAAAACACTGTTATTACCGTTTCAAAGCAGTTAATGAGGCTTGTTAGTGTATGTTAATGAGTGCTGGGATAATATGTTAAAGAGCTCATGACTGACAGAGACAGAGGAGGGCTTTGATTTGGGTTTGAGCTTTTAATGGTCTCTTCACAGGTAAGGTCATCAACCAGACAAAAGCTGAATGCATCCTGCTGAAGAGATGTTTTACCCCTGTGAGGTAATCTAGCTCTGAAAACATCTACACATCAGGGGCTGAATTCTCTTGATGCTCACTCGTTCTTTTGTTCTCTTGAAACCTTCCTTTCTCTCCATTTCAATTCAATGTAGTGTAGGAATTTAATATTTACTATTATTATTTACTGTAGTAATTTACTAGGGTGACCAGAAGTGTGCTTATGTTTTACCACAGTAGAGAAAAATAAAACAAGCATGCAAATAAAATAGGAGTTTATTCTAAACACAATTAGAATAAATCATTGATATCACCTGAGGGTGTAAACAGGGGATGAGGGAAACTAACAACATCTTGTGGGGCAATTGCCCCTTTGCCTGAATTACCAATGATATACATTATCATACAGACACACACCGTCACTCACGCACAAACACACACAAATCTCACATAATTCAGTGTGAAATTATGGAGTTGGGAGGATGGTGTTTTCGGTGGATTAGTGCTTTCCTGGTTAACTCAATGGATTCTCTGTGAATGAAATAAGCTCTCCTCTCTCTCTCAGCACTCCATTACCCCTCCATCCCTTCCAGCGTCATCTGTGCGTTTCTGCCAGCCTTTTCTCCATTTAACGTTCTCTGAAAGCCCTTTATGTAACTCAACCTTACAGCCGGAGCAAATGAACGGCAGACTAAACAACCACAACAAGTGCATCTCCTCAGTCCAACATTACCCACAAACCCCTGCTGACCGCTTCTGCCCACATGACTTCCACCCAGAGATAAAGAGCAACATTTGAATATTCATGAGAACAGCATGTACTTTGGGTCTCATACAATCAAATTTGGTATATTACAGTCGACCATGAAAATTAGGCATATTTTTTATGTGACAGGAATTGATAGGAAATGGTACCTTGAGAAGGATGAGAGGGAAGAAAGTAGGAAAAGAGAAAGCAGACAAAGTGAGAAAACAAAAGGTGATGAATGATAAGAGAAAAGAGAGATTAGGGAAGGTTGAAATGGAAAGATGTGAGAGAGAAGGCAAAGAAAAGGTAGAGAAAGACACATAAGAGGGGAAAAAGGAAGGAAGGAA
The DNA here is from genome assembly GCA_027564155.1 of Gymnocypris eckloni scoliostomus. Lineage (NCBI taxonomy): Eukaryota > Metazoa > Chordata > Actinopteri > Cypriniformes > Cyprinidae > Gymnocypris > Gymnocypris eckloni. The sequence continues at coordinate 6,091,791 of CM050414.1, read as the reverse complement.
GGAATGGAAAAGGGAAGTAGAGAGCAGGAAAAGAGAAGGAAGACAGGAATGAAAGTGTGAAGAAAGGGAAAAGATAAGGTAAGAACGATATGACATAAGACAAGGATGTGAGAAGAAAAAAAGGAGAGAAGGATGAGAAAAAGGATGAGAGACAGAAGAAAGTAAAAGGTGAGAGAATGAACTGAGAAAGTAGAAAAATAAAAAGAAGGAATGAGAGGTGAATAGGAAACAAAGAAGTAAAAGAAAGTGGAGAGAAGGATGAGAAACGAGGAGAGGAGAGAAGGAAGAGAAAATAAAGACATGGGTAAAAGAGGAGTAAAAAGAAAAAGAGAAAGAGAAAGGGAAAAGATAAGAAAAAGAAGAAGACCAGGAAAAATGTGAAGAAATAGGGAAAAATAAGGTATAAAGAGGAATGGCTTATAGTCAACTAGACGTTTTACATACAATAAAAGTACTGAAGTGACATTATAGTATTAAGAATACCAGGGTACTTTAATATATACCATGGTACTTTTTTACTTCCATATTAATGTACCATTGTACTTCGCCTGACAGTCATCACAGATCAAACAGTTACTAAACAACAAACACGAATGTCTGAAAGCCTCATTCAAATAGAGCTGAAGATAACAACATTACCACAAGCAAATTCAGCACAACTGAACACACACACTCACACACACACACACTGAGGAAAGAGGCTTCGGTGCGTACCTTTGTAAAGCGTGCCTAACCAGGAGAGCCTGGGCAGCTCGCGAGTGCTCAGGTGGTCCATCTCTCCGTCTTCCATCTCCTCCAAACGCTCCCCCACTCTTTTCACACACTCTCTCACTCCCCTTCACTCGCCTGATCTTCTTAGTGATTACAGAGGGAGCTGAACATATCTGAGTTTGATATATGAAGCTGCTGTGTATGAGGAGAGATCCACGAGTCAGTGAGCGTGACGGTTTGTACTACGGCTCCTCACATGTAAAGACAGCAGGCAGGAGCCGCTCGCTGCCAACGGTTGCTATGTGATGGGAGGCACTCCTCCTCCGCTCTCTCTCTCTCGCTCGCTCGCTCACTCAATCCTCTTTTCTTCGATCCACTGCCTCTTTCCTGTTATCTTTCATCCTTTCTTTTTCATTCACTCTTATCTCTAATTAGAGGTGCTTGCTAAGGCAAGTACACTATTACTATTGTTTATGCTTAGGATTAGAGATTGGAACAAATGCTTAATAATATTGAAGTTCATAACTCAATGCCTGACTTTTGGTGATTTAGATTTTCACTTGATGGGTGATAAAAAAAAAAAAGCTGTGGAAAAAACCAGACTTAAGGTGCAGGCCAAATTTTCATTTACATTTTGTGGGCAAAAAGAGCCAATGTCTATGCCCCCATACACAGTTAAATGTGACCCAATTCCAATTTTTTTTTCATATGTGACACAGATCGGATCTGTTCTATGGCAGTGTAAACAGGGAAAAACGCATGTATTCGGATATAGCGAGATCGGTTTCAGGACTCATTCATATGTGGAAATAAATCAGATATAAATCGGATATGTGCTAATGTGACTCATGTAAACAGGCAGATCGGATTTTCTGAGGCATCGTGTTCTGTACGTCATTAAAATGAGACAATTTGGTACTTCTCTGCGGTTTAATGACGTTATATGGGACCCATGTTGGCAAAATGAGTGTAAATGCGCACGGGCTATTTTGAGCTACAGGCAAAACAAAAAGTGAAACATTTTCACAAAGAAATAAATTAATTAAGCCCTTATTTAGCTATCCCATGCTCCAAACAGTAATTAAACATCTAAAAGAATAGTTTAATTGTATATTTTCAGAGAGGCTTATCTTTTCTCCACTTGTTTCTCACGCTGACTGTCATCTGAAGAGCGTGCATAACGGCGCGCGATCCCGATAAATACACAGAATTACAGTATTTCAGTATTCCTGTCTTAAGTGAACACTTGGGGAACTGATGGAGAAATACATCTGATGTGTGACTTTATATGATTTGTGCATTACAGTAGGCCGTCTGTCTCAACGTTATCTATTAATAGCCTAAAAGAAAAGAGTGAATCACTCGTAGCAGTTCATTTAACTGCTTTTGTAGTTTTAATAATCACTTCATTTGTAATGAACACACTGTTGTGATTTTTACATTTGATCATTCATTTTTCGTAGGCTATATGAATGCTTTTGTTTAGATGTAAAACGATAAAGGTAATGCATTATTTGTTTCTTTCTAGGCTATTTGTTCCTATACTGTGTTTTTTTTTGCATCTATTCTTATTTATTAAAGAAAAGATAAAATAAAAACAGCTACATTGTGATTATTAATGTAGTAGCCTAATTATTAATAAGAAAAGAACTGGAGGAAAACTTTAATCTCTCATAATAAACCTTGCTCACTCTATATCCACTTTGAACGGGTGTAGCAGTCATTTTTGTCCAATTCCAAAAATCATACATCATTTTGAAGGTCTTTTAATGGAGAATATGAAAATGAAAATAACATTTTTCAAATTTGCTCGACTCGTTTTGTCAGCACAGGTCACATTATTCTCGGGAGGAAGCATGTGTGGAGGCACTAAATGACAATAACTAATGCGGGATGTTTCAGATGGTATGGCAAGTGTAAACACATGAATCGGACATTGGCAACAAATCGGAATTGAGCATCAAGACCTGCAGTGTAAACTAAGCCTATATCGCTTCATATATCTTCACATGTTTCTCATTACAGTAAAGTAAAAGGGATACAAAACATCTGTTTAAATGTGATCAAATTAATTTATTTTTATATATTTCATGTTTAAAAAAAAAAAATATATATATATATATATATTTATAATTTTGCTTACTTATCACTGCAAATATTTTCTAAATATTGAATATATTGCTCAGTGTGTGTGTGTTTACACGTATTGGAGAGAGCAGGAAAGCTAAACCAGAACCACTAACATCAGGAGAGGAATGAAAACGCTAAACTCTGGAGGTGAGGAGATGGATGGAGAAACACACGCAGCAGGAGGTTGGTTCAGAGACATGAAAGAAGATAGATTGAAGGGGAGCGGGAAGAATCCACTGAGGAGTGTGTAAGGTCTGGAGCAGATGGGCCGTGTCAAATCTCTCTCTGTCGGTTCCTGTGGCAGCTCATCATCTCATTCTCACTGGTCCTGGAGAGGCTGAGGATGCTCATGTTGAGCTCATGCTGTGTAAGATATGCAAAAGGACACCCATCTCACACTGGCACTCTCTATATACCAGATACATCCATATGAATGTGCTTCCCATGTGTCCAGGGTCTCATACAGTATACGGATTAAAAGTCGTGGCCTAATGGTTTGAGTCGGACTCTTAATCGAAAGGTTGCGAGTTAGAATCTCTGGCCGGCAGGAATTGTAGATGGGGGGAGGGAGTGAATGTACAGCACTCTCTCCACCTTCAATACCACGACTGAGGTGTCCTTGAGCAAGAACCGAACCCCCAACTGCTCTTCGGGCGCTGCAGCATAAATGGCTGCCCACTGCTTGTATTAGAGGTCGACCGATATATCGGCATCGGCCGATATCCGTGTTTAGTAGCGCCGATTTAAAGTCAGGCACGTCCGTGGGCAGCCTCGTGTTATTGGTGCGGTGGACGTGCTGCTGCATGTGAAGGACCCCAAGCCAAAACTTTTGGAAGATTCAACGACAGTCCTGGGAGATAAAGGCAAGGCTTAAATTATGATATTTCAAAGTCCTATGGCCATATATTTACTATATATTACTAGTAAACTATGAAGTGTTGCTTCACTCAGTGAAAGAAAAAACGAATAGCACAGAACCGTCGGGAACTGGCATAATGTTACAGCTGGTTGAAGGTTCGCTTATTGCAGTTAACTTTAAGGACTGTAGTCGAAAACTATCAGCAGCATGCTCATTAACATATTAGCCCCAATGTTATAAGTTCGGTTTTATTTGTCCTTTATCTGAGTCGGAGAATTTCTCTCTGTACGTGGGGTGGAGAAGGCAGCAGCTCTCACAAACACTGCTGCTGATTGAGGGCTACGTTACTCTGCCCCGCTCATAGACAGCACCGTGCTCGGAGACAGAGCTGTCCTGGAGCAGCCCAGAACGGTGTGTGACATTTGTTCAGAAGCATGGTTTGATGCAGACAATAGCCGGGTTTCCATCCAACTTATTTGCATTAATGAAAATTCAGCTCAAGAATATGCGCATCTGCGTGTGTTTCCATCAACTGTGTAATGCGAATTAAAATGGACATCAGCCTAATAACGTGACGTGTTCCGACCAATGACTCTATATATATATATATTATATACGTTGCAGTTATTATCCTCATTAAACCAGTCTAACGTTAACCCTCAAACATGTCAAAAATCACTAAGTGTTTAGCACTGTCCTTGCATACAAGGCTGTGCAACATGACTAAGATTTTTTTGTGTGTGTGACTACTAGATTATATTAATTTGGTTTGTAACTTGTAAGCAATCTGTTAACAACAAAAACAACACATTAGTGAATGGTTTTGGTTAGGGGTGCAACGGATGGTAGATGATCCGTGATCCGTACGGACCAGTCCCCACGGTTCGGCACGCATGTGATTCGCGGATTAACTGATAAATTTAACCACCATAGAGTGAAGTGTATCATTTGCACGTGTTTCGGGACTCGATTATAATAACTTTCCCCGTAAACACCGGAGCTATGTGCCGCGAGCGCTAGCGTAGATTCCAGAGCAACGCGATTGGTCGAAACCCGCCTCATTCGGCCTTCCGATTGGCCTAGAGTCTACGGCAAATCTAAATGCTGTAGACTCTCGGCCAATCGGAAGGGAGAATCATCTACAGTCTACACCGGCCATTGCACAGCTCTCGGGCTCACGTCTTCTGACTAACACAACCTATCTGCTATCACTGGATACCATACAATGCGCATCCACGACATTGCATATGTATAATCTGTTGCACCTTTGCACAACTATCTGTTGCGCAACTAATCTGTATTGTTGCACAAATATACTGTATAATGTATAATCTGTTGCACCTTCACATATTACTATGTATAGATGTGTCCATAATGTAGAATGTGTACAATGTGTATTGGTAACTAAGTATGTCTTATAGTACACATATATGTATGTGTTTTTTTGCACATTGTCTTCTGTACAGTCTGTAAGTATATGTACTGTCTATATGTAAACTGTTGCTGATGTGTTTTTTTTTGCACTGTCTGGAGCACGCTATAAGAATTTCACTCACCAAGGCACTTGTGCTGTGGTGATGTGACAATAAAAGTGATTTGATTTGATTTCTGCGCTCTTCCGCTGCCGCACACACCGAAGCACAGGCAGAGAGAGAGAGAGAGAGAGAGAGACATTCAGATACAGCGTTTCAGACAATGCCTCAACGGACGGAAACATACACAAAGTTATGTTAAAATACCCGTTTTGGCAAGTATTCTGGTAAACACAGTCGGTTATGTCTTAAGTTAACGTATACAGCTGAGAAAGAACATGCAGAACAGTTGTGTTTCCTGCATGACAACCTGCCGTTCTTAAACTGGGAGCACTGAGAACTTTCAGTGAAAGATGGGTAGAGTGAGGAAGACTCAGGGACTGCAATTGAGTTCAAATTAAAGCACATTCCTTTATATTGTTCTGTAATGTTTACATAATTTACTTCACTCAAAAATGAGGGGTTTGCTGCCATGTTATTTGCACTAAAATAGATTTTGTTGCTGCTAAGTCAAGTGCATTCACAGTTGGTTAATTGAGGACTTTGTTTTATATAAAAATGCAGAAAGTTGCAAAAAGTTAGAATGCACTTTAGATGTTCTGTGTCATTTATACCAAACACAAATGTTGCTGGTTGCTAGTGTGTTTGCAGCACTAATATTATTTATATTTTTCAGTTTAATTGATTTGTATTTATAAAGTTGTATTTATTTTATTTAAATGTATATTTAAGTTTACATTTATGTTCAAACAAGCTTGAAATATTCTGCTTGATAAATGCTCTAAAACTTTTGTAAATGATTGAACGTTTTTTTTTTATTACCTGTTTTATATATTTAATACTTGGTCAGTTTATTTATTTCTTTGGATAAATATTTAATTTGAATACCGTGCAGTGCACAAAATTAAGATTCGAGAGATGGTTGAAGTCAGTGTTTAATAAATGATGTTAAATTTAGAAATGTTGTGCATCCACTTATTATTTGTGTGACATTTTAGCATGCAAACGAAGGGGAAAACTTCAAGATATCGGCCCTAAAAATCGGCAGCACATATCGGCCATCGGCTGACCTCTAAACATCGGCATCGGCTATAGAAAAACCCATATCGGTCGATCTCTAGTGTGTATGTGTTCACTGCTGTGTGTGTGCACCTTGGATGGGTAAATCTAGAGCACAAATTCCAAGCATGGGTCACCGTTCTTGGTCGTATGTCACGTAACATTCACATAAAAAATTTAAAAGGTGAAACTGTCAATTATTATTTGTTGAATAATGCATTTATAGTAGTATTTCAGTTTTAAAGCTGAACTATTTTTTATGCATTTATGCTCAATATCAAAATAAGTCTAACAGCATGAAATATAATGTGTTGTGACGTTCGGTCATGTGGTGAGGCGGTATGTTTTTCTGCCATGTCACACAGCATTAATCAATCATGACATAGTACACAGATTATAACTGCACTAGTGTACTTTAGTAATAACGTCAACTGAAACGGAGTTATTAGTTATGCTATTTGATTTAAGCTTGTTTAAATAATTAGTTATATAACTTCCAGTTATCCACATAATGTTAGTTTACCCCTAACATTTGTTTTTTTCATATACTGTCACCACGAACACCATACGTTTCATTGTGAAAGAAAGAAGGAAAGAAAGAAAGAAAGAAAGAGAGAAAGAAATAATTGGTAGTGCAATAGTTTCTGCACTATTAAAAACACACATTTTAAATAATATATACACATAGTACCATTCAAAAGTTTGCTTAAATACATAAGTCAATATTGTGAAATATTCATTATAAAATGTAATTTGTTCCTGAAATGGTAAATCTGAATTTTCAGCAGTCATTACTTTAGTGTCACATGATCCTTCAGAAATTATTCTATTGCTGATTTGGTGCTCAAGAAACATTTCTTATTATCAACGGTGAAAAAGGTTTTACAGCTTTTTTCTGTCCAAATATTTGTTACTGATTCCAATGTATGAATGGCAGTGAAATTTATCATCCATTTTTTCAGCAGTATATAAGCATGTATTTATTTATTTTGTGTTTTATTTATTTATTTTTCTTGTTGGCTGGTTAACATCGATTATTGGCTTATCATTATTGCCTAGAATTTGGATATTTCAGCATCCCTAATATTTCATGCTTAGAAAATGCAAAAGATTTAATAATAACAATAACAATATCCGAGTACCTCTACTTACAATGATATACAAAACAAAAACAGCTCATCTCAATACACAGTATCATGCTCTTTCATTAGGATGCCTTAATTAATCTCTCTGAACTACAAAGGACCGCTTACTTCACAAGACACATCTCACCCGATCATGTATATAACAATGAAATCAATGTTTACAAGCCCTCCCTTCATTCCACTGATAAAGATGCCAATTAACTGAGAGAGAGAGAGGGAATAAACTTCATGCATCATGCCTTGGGCAACAAAAAAAACCCCATTACAAACCCCTAAAAAAAAGACAGCCCTCTTCCCCCAAACCCCACCCCCACATATTCACACAGGGCATGGGTTGTGATAAGCCAGACTGAACAACTTCAATTAGGACACAAAGGCTCTGGGAGGATTCCCCCCCTCCAACCTCTCACAGCAAGCTGCCGGCACTAAACCCAACAAAAAAAAATACCATCCACACACACACACACACACACACACACACACGCACAGTATACTTGGTCATTACAGATTCATACATAAACTGGGCATCTCAGAGTATCCACTTAAACACTTAAGATCTATATATGTGCACAAAGTCATAAACACATTATCTAATGTCTCGCCAGAGGTCTTCTGAAGTCAGACCTTCAGAAAGGCCCCCAAAGACCCCAAATTAAAGCACTGTCTCTTGCCAAGTGTGTGTGTGTGTGTGTGTGTGTGGGCATGTAAACGTGTGCGCTCTATGCGAGCACAAAGCAATATCTGCACAATCCAGTTGTGTCTATGCATGAGACTATTCAAAGTGACAGAACGTTAAAACAAAGAGCAGAATAATATAGGTCAAATACACACACACATAAAAAACAGAAAACAAGTTCTTATGTGTGTGAGTGGCGCTACTCATGGCAGATATAAGTAGCAGTTTATCAAATATAGATCTGGCATAACACATTCAGACCTTTGTTTCTGGATGAAGGCCAACAGGACACCAACACAATGGGGGCTTGTGTGAGTGATGTGCAACACAAACTGGACACAAAGAAGAATAACATTACATTACGCAGAAACATTACATTACGCAGAAAGGAAATGTAAAAACATAAAAATATATATTTATTAGGGATGGCTCGATACCATACTTTTTACCAGAATATAGTACCTCGGTATCGATACTAAATCGATACCATTGGTGACAAATAACCAGACTCAAAAAATAAAAAATTTGGAGAAAGAACAGCGGTATGTTTGCCGACAAGGCTGAGAGGACGCTAACATTAGCAGTATCTCAAGTGGTTAAATTAATGTGGCAAAAATACACACAATTCCGACCAAAATGTTTAACGTCATTAACCCCAGCTGGTCGCATTCGTCAGCCAATGAAGTTGCAAATTTAAAGCCTGTGAATATTAGGTATGCAGCGATTAACCAGTTTTACTATTAACCGCGCTTTAAAACATGGTTTTATGGTCATGGTTAATTAATCGTAAAAGCTCCGCTAAACCGAGTGTTTCTGTTGCATGGAACGGAACTGTTGCAGCTTGCGCGAAATGAAAACAAAGTTACACTAGCGGCTGTGCACCAGCTTGAAACGCCATGTTTATCAGAGACACGGAGGCTACTACACACACTAGATTTACTGTGACAGAGGAACCAAAAAGCAATCCTTTTTTTCCACCATAGAATGACTGAAGTTGATAGTGTGGGGCCATTTTGAGTGCGCCAACAATATCCAGCGCGTCATTTAAATATTGCCGTAAAAACAGCAGTTAACGAGTACACATAAGGGATAATGCACGACTAGTCAACATGTTCTCGTTGTGAAATACACGATTTTAATGCATTACGTGAAGGCAAGGACCACCTGACGCAAAGTTCGTTAGCTCTGGCATTCTGCCCCCTTCAGACAGAGACGAAATAGTGCAGAGAGAGACAGAGTTTCTGTCCTAAATGTTTGTGTGGGCAACTCGATCTCGAGCTTCAGGTCATATGTAAAATCAGATGAATAAATATTATTAAAATGAATAAATGGATGACAGTTGATTACAATAATAGTTCAGTTTATTCCCCTCATTAGAACAGTGTCCTCTGTGGGATAAATTCATATTAGTAATATGAATAATAATTATTAATATGAATAATACTTAATTAACATTTACATTTACATAGAGGCAAGGAGACAAAAATGATTGTCCTAGCAACACTCCTTGATCCCAGATACAAGGCCCATGCCTTTGCGTCTGAAGAAACACTTGAGAAAGGAAAAAAATAACTAAAAGAGGAAGCTGAAGAGCTTGCCATGCTCAGAGAAGATGGTCCATGCCCTCTACTAGAAGGACCTGAGCAGGATGAGGGTTTGGATCCAGAGACTAAGAAGCAGAACATCCATCAGCCCACTTTAGTGAACACTCTGTATGCCAGGGTCCTTGGTGCCACAGCTGTGTCTCATGGGATGTAAAGCTTTGAGATTGAGCTTGGGTGATATTTGTCAGAGCCTGTCATTGAAAGAAGTGACATGCCTCTGCAGTGGTGGCAGAAAAATGAAACCAGATTTAAAACACTTGCACATCTAGCAAATAAATTCCTGTGCCTCCACCATCCACTGTGCCTAGTGAAAGGGTGTTCAGTGAAGTGGGCATGCTTTATGAAGCCAGGAGGAGCCGACTCACTGGACACCATGCACACCAGCTCTGCTTTCGCCATTATAATTTGAGGCTTCTTAACTTTGAATATTAAAATAGAACTAGAACTGGACCATGTTACACTTGAATCTCTTGCAGTTCATTAACAGGACTAGTTACGTTTCTCCTGTTTCACAAGGTAAAATTAGTTGTTATTTGGAGTGCCTTTTTTATTCATTTTGGATGTTACTTTTTGTTTCAATTTGAATGCATGTTTTTAATTTACCTCAATATTTCTTAATATAATCATATTTATTTAATAGAGCAGATTTTCATGATTCAGTTCAGGGTTTATTTTATTAGTTTTTTGTAACAAAGTTCAGTACTATTTTACATGGAGTGTTATGTCTTTTATTTGTTATTTTTTATCCAGTATCCATTTTAAAAACTATCGGTTAATTAATCGGTTATCGGCAAGTATGGTCAAACCTAGCTATCGGTATCGGTAAAATTCAATATCGGTCGACCTCTAGTGGAAACAAAATGATAATTTACACTTCAGATGTTCGGAATGTTGAGTTCTGTTGAGTTGTTGCATCAGCATGATTTGAAGAAAGGAAGTTTATGTTTGACTGATGAAAATTGAGGATGTGGCTGAAAAGTGATTATGGAAGAAAAGGAATTGTGTAAGTTCTAAACAGATCTTCCTCTTTACTACTAGTTATACCATGAATAAACATGAACGAACAGCAGAAGATATGTTGAAAGACAGAACAATTTGACAATGTTTTATGTGCTATGTAATTACTCAATCAGTGTTTGAAGCGTAGAAAGATGGAAATAAAACTTGTAAACAATAAAGCTTGTAAACAATGCCAACGTAATGTTAGGGAAGCCATTCAATGCTCATGACTCTGTTCAACTAGATAAAAAGTAACTCTAGACAGGAGCATTTTGCTAAATATATGCACAATATTACATATTCTATTTATTTTTACTAGTTACTTAACCTGTTGTCATTATTTCATGTATGTTTGAATAAATCTGTCATGAAAACAAGGTTTTATTGCAGCAAACATTTACATGTTTACATTTCAAAACAAATTGGAGTAAAAACATAATTGTCATTAAAAAGTTGGTATAAAACTGCCCGATGAACAATTTAAATGCTTGTATACAACTCATTTGTCATTTGAGAGGTGATTATTAAATACATTTGATTAATTAATTTATAATTAAATAAACATTATTTTCAGATTTGGTTTCTTTGTTTTGTTAAAAAAAACATTCAGTAGTGTTATTAAGTTACTTGTGTTTATAGAGATTAACTTACATTTAGCACTATGACAGTAAATGAAAACATAAGAGATATTAACATGTGCATTAATAAATAATGCAGTACTGGCCAATACCAAAACCTTTCTAATATTGTCCAATAACTGATATGGTTCCAATATAAGGGGCAGCGGAGCAGTCACTGAAAAAGACATAATAAATGGTCACCTACTAACCTATATACTGAGGGGGGGACACCCTGTGGTGGTAACGGTCCTGTGGAAAACCAAAACAAAGATACCCACTTCACAAAAAGTATAGACGGCATGCAGATAGTAGCCCATAACAAACAAACACCACAGGACACACACACACCACATTTGTTCTCTTTCTGTTGAATCACAAATGGCCAATAAAAAATTGATGCTTGATCTTGCGAAGCGGTCAGAAAGCCATTAACAGTCTCTGTGGAGAGAGCTCCAGACCGCTGTCATTAGCACTGAATGGAACTGGATCTCATTGCTCAAGAACATACAGAGAGTCGCCCTGCCCCACTGACTGATGAGAAACCAATAGAGCTTTTCCAACCAAATCGTGCTGTGCTGGTGTCTGGGCACTTTTTAAACCACATTTGTGCATGTATGTAATTTGTCTATATTGTTTGGAATAATTTCAATTCATGTATTGATTTATTTATATAGTCTCTTATGCTCACCAAGGCTGCATTTATTTAATAAACCACTAATATCACATTTTAGATTCTTTTTTTACTATCTGTGTCCTGTTGTAGTGGTTTTGTGCACTGAAAGCTTCTTCTGTCGTCAAGACGAATTCCTTGTTTGTAAACATACTTGAAAATAAATCTCATTCTGATTTTATCTCTTAGTCTTCCATCTATTCCTTCACCCGCCTCATCTCCTCTCCTCTCTGAGCTGAAGACAAGCCCCCCCACTGAGGGTATGACTGATGCTATAGACCCTCTGCTTTCTGGCAGCATGGGCATATGACTACTGGGAGGAAAGATAAAAACTGAGAGAGAAAGCAAGAGAAGGCGAGCAGACAGAGGGTGGGAAATGAAACATGGGGGATGTAGCATCACATTAATGAAAACTGACAGGTCAAGATATGCACTTGCAAACACCATAATCAGCCCTAAACCACACACAATATGAGCTTTTCTCTCCCATCATCCACTTTGCTTCTGTCCCTCTGTCTATTCTCTTCACCCCCGTCTTCCTCAAATCACCAGCCACGTTAAGCTATTAACCCTCTCACCCTCTCTGTGCAATTTCAAAACATGACTGTTTAATGGACTATACTGCTAAAGATTCGATACAAATAACAAAATAAATAAATTACCAGACAAAAAAAGCAAAAACTAAACAAATATTACATTTACTTAATAGCAAAACACAAATACTTCACAAAAACACAACAAATAACAAACCATAAAACAAGTATGGCTGTTTAATTGAATGAGATTCTATACAAATAAAAAAATTACTAAACAAAAACAAAACAAAAAAATCTGAATTGATTATACTGCTAAAGATTGTATAGAAATAAACAAAAACACAAAAGAAAATAAGTGCTTTTAGAATGGACTGGGAAAAGTGGTTGACAAAGAATACAAAGACATCCTCAGCTAAAGCCTGGAATACACTACGAGATTTTTGCCTTGATTTTCTCCTGATTTTACAGTCTGAACAAATTGACGTAGATGAGGAAAGTCAGAGCCAGTCTGCAGATTACAGCTGACAGATTCCACAGAAAATATCGTAGACTCCAATTTTTAGCTTCAGACTTTGATTCTATCCAGTCGGAGGATATCAAACATATTTGATATTTTCAGCTGATTTTAGAACACATATGTTTTCATTTGTCATACGTCTCCTAGCAACAAGGCACATGTTTCTGCATGAGTTCGTTGTGATCGGAACAACTTTAAAGTCTGGTAGTGTATGATCTTCAGTCACGTAGTGTATAATGCCCAGTTTGTCACTATTTACAAAGTCGGTAAGTTTTTTTTATTCTATGAACTATGATGTATTTATGTATAGGACTATAGCTGTATATGCTGTCTGCAGGTGGGACAGGAGAGCTATTCCTTGGGAGAGCTTCTCATTCAGAAGGAGACAGACTCACGCCCTTCTGAGTGGATGTGCTACCACACATTCTGTACCAACCAAAATCACTTTGATCTATTGAGGTCACAGCCTTGTGCTCTGATTGGCTAGTGGTGTACGGTGGTCGGATAACTGCTTGTGTTCATGCACAGAGCATCTTACGGCATACTGATCAAATATGAATATCAGTGGCGTGAATAATATACATGGTATTTGTATTTTTATTCTTTTACAGTGTGTGAGGTGTTTAATTAGGGGCAGTATGACCATCAATGTGTAGATTACCATGATGCAAGTTACACTATATAATGTGTATTTTTGTTAGAAATAATGTAACAGTGATTAAGAGGGAAATAGAGAGCGCAAGCTAACAGAGCTCTTCATATAATATTATACATTTTTGTTCAAAATAATCATATCATGCCTGGTGCAAACACTGCTTTCTGAACAACTAAAATCCATTTATTTAGACGCATGCACTCAAAGCCTGCTGACCGCACACTGACCACACAAACCCTCTGCTGCCATCTAGTGATGCCGTTATGTCAGCACTAGTAATATTTAAAGGTTTATTTTTTTGTGGTTAAAATAGTTTCCCCATCCAGCTCTAAGCAAGCCAACAGTAGGTTGAATCACCTAACACTGTGTCTCTGTTTCGATTTCAAAAATGCACTCAAAGCTGTACAGTGTTGAGAATAAAGACAAGGCTAAAGGCTGTTGTTAGCAAATGCTTCTTTAGCCATGAATATATAAAAAACAACATGGCCTTGAGTTCACCATTGCTTTCGTAAAACAGTTATTAGATATAAAAATATCAAATTTAAGCAAATTCATAAAGTGCCATCCCTAATAGAGAATATCCCGTGCATGAAAGCTAAGGTTAAAGGGTTATCAAAATTTTTATTCTGTCATCATTTATTCCCTCTGATATCATTCCAAACCTGTCTGTCATTGTGTAAAACAAATATTAATAAAAAAAATTGTCAAAGAATAGAAAAATCCTCCTTATAGCGTTAATTATATTGGCACAAAGGATCAATATTGTTGAAATCATTTATCACATTTTCCAGCTAATGAACAATAAAACAGACAGCAAATCAGAATCCACCCAACTCAAGCATTTAAAGCGGCAGGCATCAAACGTTATTGTGCACTAATGTGGACGTTAATAGAGTTAAGTAGTTACCTTTTTATTCTTGGCATGAACTTTCTAGAGACATTTTTAAAAAGTAAAACTTCTTTTAACTTGAGTAAACACATATGTACATTAAAAAAGCAGCACAAAAATACATTCTGTTTGAAGTCCCTTAATCCTCCCAACATGGGGTTTGACACATGCTGACTGTAAGAAATTATGTATTTTTTATTCCTCCTTATGCGTCACTCTAATTAAACTTCATGAGTACAAATCTAGCTTAAACTACTGTTCATTAACAACATTCCACTCACACACTTTGCCTACATCACCTTGTGTTTGATAAAAGATGATCTAATCTCAGTAAAGAGTTCACAGAATCAAGGCAGGGTTTTCTGTTATTTGAATCGTCCAAGTGGTTTTCTAAACCAAGCGGAAATGATGGTGGGCTCCGCCTGCAGACACTGTAAACAGTGCTCCACACACACATGCACGCACACACACACCTCCCACTTCCTGTTTAGAGAGTTTACTCTGCAGGAGTACAGTGCATCATCATTAGCACTGTGGGTAACAACTTACCTAAAAAGGAAAAAACTTCACTTTTATGCGCACACACGCTTACTTAGCTATCTAAATGGGGACATTTCATAGAGTTTTATAGTTTTATATACAGCTAGCTAGGGGTGTAACGATACGTGTATATTCGTATTGAACCTTTCAGTATGAGGTTTTCAGTTCGGTACGCATTACAAACCGAACGATTCGTTGGACTAATCCTATTTTGTTTGGACAATAAAAGAGCTTAAAGTGTGTGAAATATCAGTGCCACTGCGCTCAACAATGCATCCTGCTCCAAAGCATCTGCTCCATACAGCGTTGCAGAGCCGCGGGACATTGTAGCAGGAGTCATTGCTCTGATCACGTGAAGAGAGACGCTTTTAGTGCGAGCGGTTCGGGTGTAGAGCCTGGTTTATACCCGCTGTGTCAGCACGAGCAGCGCACTGAAAAATTATGCGAATATTGAGGAAATGATAGCGGACGGAGGATTTGGTTTTCATGCTAAAGTAAATGTCAGTTTCTTAAAACCAGAAAAGGTGAACATGTTGATATTCTAGTGGAAAAAATGCAAGCACGAATTTTGTCAGATTTAGCTCACTTCTGTGTACAAACTTTTCCCTAAAAATATGGTGAAGTAGGTACTTACACACACGCAAAAGTGCTTACTTTCAAACACACAAAATGGGTTCTTGCTGCGAAAAATGATTTAATGTAAGCATGCATATTATGTAGAAACATCTAATTGTGTATAAGGTCCTTTAGAATCTCTGTTCTACACACATTAGCCCCTTTCACACATACAATCAAATTACCAGTAAATTACCGTTAAGAGATTATGTGTGAACAAGACCTTTTCAAAAATACTGGTAAATTTGTTCTGGCAATTTACCGGTATGAGATGCTGTAATATTACCAGTAAATTTCCAGAAATGTGCTCTTTGTGAACGCAGAACAAGATTACCAGTATGAGCATGTAGAATGCCTTAAAGAATGAATCTAGTCTATATGCACTAGATGGACATTTTTGACCATTGCACCTCCTCTTGCAGCTTTTTCAACATGTCACGCTCGAGACCCAGCCTGACCATCCCCTCATGCCTGTCACTCAGACTTTAACAATGTTTTTGTATATCAGTGGATATATATAGAAGCACTTCTACTCATGCAGGCGAATGAAGACAACGGTGCAGCTTTTAAAGATGATTTCCGATGACTGACATCACAGAATTTATCAGCATTTTGGTGCTGATGTTTGAAATGGTCTCCTACCAGTAAAAACAGCATATTTGTCTTATACTGGTCTTTTTACAGCAATTTACAGGGATTGTTGTGTGAAAGGGGCTATTGATGCATCAACCATCTTGGAACAGTCACTGTTTTGTCACTCATGTTAAAAATAAATCAGTTTCCCAAAATGCTGCAACATTGCGGTCAAAGCTCTGCTTGAAAAAAACCTCAGAGATTTAAACTCCTGAAGAAATGGGATAACCTTTCAAAGTGAGAGCGTATTGGTTTGTGTTTTTATATGTTAACTCAATATTACAGGTTTTTAAACTATGGTAACTTTTACAATTTAAGTATAATCCAGATATAGATATTCACACATGCATACAACTACAGTTGCAGACACACAGTCAACTTGTTTTGAAGTGTTCATGGACCAACTTTGACCGTTCCAATATAGCAGACTGTTTATGCATTATGGCCCACAGAAACAGTGATTTCAGAAGTTAACTTGACACTTCACATCATTTTCATGTGGCTTTTTAAAGGAGTCATTAATGGGAAAAATATATTATTGACATATAAGAGGTCATGGGACTCTAAAAGCATACTAAGTTTCAGAACTCAAAACTTTCTAGCTAGTCCAAAAACGTTTTTATTGAAATAATATGTAATAGAGATTAATACATTAGCACAAGACTGCCTGCAGACACAGACCAACACATGCTTCACCATTTCCCCTTTAACCCGCCCACTGACACGTTAGTGAAGTGACAGGCAGGAGACAACAGACTACAAATAACATTACCTTCAAAAGGATCCTATAATGTTCGGAAACCGGCTGTTTTTGTTCAACAGTGAATGACTCAGTAGAGCATTATTTGTTTATTCAGTTCATTTGGATTATTTGGCATAACTTTCAAGTCATAATCAACTTATGCTGCCTACACACTGTACAATGAATCTCTTACTTGTATTGTGTTTGCACTGTTATTTATGACGAAAGCATTTGTTTGAGTACAGAAATCGAGTTGCAATGATTAATCACAGCAGCTCTAATAGGAAAAACGTAACAGTAGGCTAAGTTTTCAAAAAAGTTCCACATGGGAGTTGAAACTATAAAAAAGTTGAATAGCTTGACTAAGAAGTACACCGAACTCTCTCAAAGGGAAATGCTAACCACACTTCATACCCGATATGTGTGTGTGTGTGTGTGTGTGTGTGCGTGCGTATGCGTGTACGTGAGACAAATAAGAGGGAATCATCGATGAATAAGCCGAGAGTTAAGAAAGCCCAGGGTGAGTAATCAAAGTGGGCAACTCCCACAATGCACTGCTACAGTAAATACATCATCTCCTGGTCTTACTAACCCTGCACACCACACTGACAGTTTAATTCCTCTGAAGAGAAAAAAAGAGAGCTATGAAAAACTCATTCAGAAACGAAAGTAAAAGAAAATCTAACAAAATTCAATGATTCTTCTTGTTATTGAATGCAAATAAATCTCTGAATGAACTCTTCTGGTAAAACCTTTAAACTGAAAAATAAAATATCTTTAAAATATCTTCGACAAACTCATCTGTTAACTGAAAAACACACGGGATGCAAGCCTTGCAAAAATGTCCAGCACTTCTCTGTTTCACCTGGCCCGAGACAGAAGTGAGACTAATGAATGAATGAAGAGAAGAACGCTCTAAAAAGACAGGGATGCACTTACATTAACACACACACACACAACTGAAGAGAAAAAAAGTGAAAAGCTGACCAAGCAAGATACAAAAAATGTGTCCCGTAAGCATTTATGTGCAGGATGGATGTAAATGTTGAGCCACATGGTTCAGTATTTTAGATGTCAGGTTTTGAAATACACTACGTTACTGTGCCAGACATGCGAGTACGTGGAGACACAGAAAGACTCAGACAGACTGACAGAGGAGGAGGGAAATACCATAAAACGAATCTGCTTCCCACAAACCACTAAACAAGTCTACATTCTCTGCCCCCCTCTCTGTGGTTTCTGGGACAGCAGGGTGTTTCAGCTAAACCTCATTCTGTGTCCTGTCTGTTTGTAACGAGGGGTCTTCCATGGTTTTATAACGGGTTTTTGTAATGAATAAGTTGAACATTTTCCCATTGCATTACCCCCCCCAAAAAAGTTGAAAATGTTGGTCACAAACAACCAGTCAGTCAGTAATAATTTAAGACAAGAAGTAGCAGCAGATCTTTTATTCCATAATGTAATGGATGATTGAAAAAAGAACAAAACAAATTGTGAAGGGACTTGTTCCTACCCAATGGTTGTTGAATGGATTTTGAGATGTGGGTGTTGCACTCAAAAACAAAGGCAGATGAATGTGAGAATATTTGCAGACTAAATGACTGCTATATGTTTCTAGAAAGAAGTTTGTCAGAAGACCAATAACATGCATGTTGATTCAGTAACTGCTCAGACTGATTCAGAAAAGCATTCATCAGACTGATTCAAAGACAACTTGTGACCAATTCTGATCACACTTTGATCGATTCATTAATAAGAGTCATTCATTTTTGAACCTGAATTTACACTGCTTGTGCTGCATGTGTGTTTTTGTGTGCAGTCCTTAGAACATGTACAGCTTTAAAATTCATTCAGACTTTGAGTTATGGGAAATTGTTATTTTAGCACCAACGCTTATAGGTCATATGTTGACCTCTGAACACTTGCTTACGAGACTTTTAATAGACTAAAATAATTCAATTAAATTACTTAAAATGTGGAGGGGGCAACAGGAAATGTGCATAAAATAATATCTGCTCTTACAACTACATTATGACACAATAGACCTTAGTCAGGGTAGCACTATAGTGCCATATTTAAAGTCCACGTGAACTGTAAGTTGCAGCTGACTTCATTTCAGTATAATGATGTATTTCAAATGAAACAGAATATTGAATAGAGGCTGTGTTTTATTTTAGCACTTCTCCTCTTCATCTCTCACTCACAGCAAACTAACAGCAGGAGGGAAGAGAGTGATGAAGAATATTTTGCCCAAGCCGTCAAACTGACGTCATGACAGAAGGAAGGCCATTCCAGAGCAGAGGCAAGATTACTAAATTAATTATTTCCATAGGAGTAACTTACATGGAGTATTTGTTCATCTCAAGACTAGCACTGTGTGTATTTAGTAAATAGTTTACATTTTGATTTCATGCTTTAATTTTTGACAGGAATGAAAACGAGGCTGTGCGAGATAGAAGTACAGGGTTTCATGGATTTTACTGTTGTTTAACAACATAGTGATTGTTCAAATGACATTTTGAAAGTTTTGAATGTTGTTAGTTGTGAAAATGACATGTGATCTAGGACCAGAGCAGTGCATGTCATTGTAAGTCAATCCCTCACAGCTTCTTCCCTGACAATAGGCCTATAACTGACCTAGAGGGCTGTGTGTTTTAAAGACTTTTCATTACTGTACAAATGAAGCTTGATTAAAGTCCAGTTAAATTACTAAAGATGTCATGCCCCTGACAGCCTGGTCCGATGACATAAGTTGTGATGTCAGCCTAAATGCTCCTCGGGAATGTTTCTAAAAGCATTTGTCAGCTGCAAAACAAACCAATCATGCTCCAAAGTCGCTTGGTCATAGTACAGCTCTAGAAATCATTGTGCTCATTACCAGCATGAGTATGAACCGTCTCACCCTCATTACATCCGCTTTGCAAGCAGACGGGAAATCCTCAAGCAAACAGGACAGACCATTAAGGAGTCAGCAGATGTCTCTTGGTAAAACCAGTGGTGTAGTCTAGTTTTTTGTAGCGAGTATACTGTGATTTTTTTCATACCCAGTTTTTCATACGTTTTATGAGAACAGCCTCTCATAAACACCACCACACTCACTAAACAGGGCTCCATGCTTACTTTTATTTTTAGGAGCACTTGTGTTGCCAATTTAAAAAAAAATAATTAGAGGCACAGTAAAAAAATCAGGAGCACCTTCTCCTCAATAACAAAAATTAGCCTTCCCATTACGAAGTAATATTGGACTCCTTAAAGTGATTTACAGGAGCATTTTTTTCTAACTTTATTTGAAGTGTTACCTTTCATGTCAAATTTCAAAAGTGTATTGTTTTTACTAATTAAAACAATGCAATAAGAAGAATAGGTTAACGATCAAATCAAATAAGTATTAACAAAATTAAGTTGCACTACAGAAGAGGCACAGAAGAACACAAAAGTGGCTTGTAGGTATTTACAGAGAGGATCAGAGGTGGCATGAGTGCAATTAACTTCATTTAAAATATTAAATGATTTAAATAACTGAAATGATACTTTAAAAATGTAACTAAGACTGCTGTTAGGTGGTGGCAAGTTACTGATTTTATCACTGAATCATTCATTTAATTGATTCGTTCGAACGGCTGATTCATTCGGGAACAAAGCAAGTCCCTGTGTCCCAATGTGCATACTATCCACCCTATCTGCTCCAAATAGTATTGAAAATGACTAATATCACATTTAGGATGGATAGTATGCACATTGGGACTCAGGCAGTGACTGTCTTTATAAATGAGTAATTGAATCGACTCACTAGATTCGTTTAAGCGCAGATTCATTCATAAAAGAAACAACGCTGTGTTTGAATGGAGATGTGCAGCGGCTCAGTTGTGAGTTTATTTGAAACTATTTTAGTTGACGAAATAGAGCAAAATCATGCAATACTGTTCTAGTCAGACAATGTAAATCACTAAATATTAACTTTTTTTATTGAAATCACTCATCGTTCTTATATGCCAACAATTCCCTGCTGTTACAGTTAAGTTAATAATAACGTATACTCTAGCAAATACCAGGTAATGTTACGATAGCATCGGCCTCGTTTTCTGTACCGCGTAGGATAGTATCGGCCTTCTGGCTCATTTTCTGTCGTTTTCTATAATGTCATCTGTCTGCAGTGTCACCCGAAGCAGCAGCAGCTTCAGGGGCAGGC
Organism: Gymnocypris eckloni scoliostomus; assembly: GCA_027564155.1. NCBI lineage: Eukaryota > Metazoa > Chordata > Actinopteri > Cypriniformes > Cyprinidae > Gymnocypris > Gymnocypris eckloni. Next base: position 6,070,470 of record CM050414.1, on the reverse strand, counting down.
TTACGAAAACACTGAAAGGGTGTAGTTCGTTTCATATCTCCTTTATTAGTTCATTTCAAGCTTAGCAATAGTCGTCAACCGAAATATGGCGTGATTATCAGAAAGACGGTTTTTCGCAACAGAGACTGGGTGAATTTATGAATGAACTTGTGAAAGATCTGTCACAAAACGATGTTGTTACATATGCGCATGCTTTTTTAAGTGGGTATACGCAAATCCATGACCTTCCCTGCGTATCACGTAGACTAGATGTGTACGTCAAACCTGCTATAAAAGGTCAGAGAGATCAAAACGCTGAAAACTGCCAAATAAGTTTTGTGCATCTATCACAATTTTCAGGATGGTCAGATTCTGATTGATTTTGGCAGACAAGCTTGACCTTAAAATTATGTACCATGATAAACAGTGCCTGACCTATTTTACTTTGCCGATTCTGCTAATATGTATCAAGCAGAGTGGACAATGGCTGATAATAACACTAATATTTCAGGGCTCGCAAAATCGCTAGCTTGACGTCCCGGGGCTATTGTGTTTTCCAGTCGGGCTACCAAAATGTATCACTGCCCTGCCTCACTGCCCGACAGGCTAACTTAAATACAGGGCTCTCATGGGTCCTTAAAAAATTCTCAATTTACTTGTATAAAATTTAAGGTCATAAAAGTTTTAGCAACGTTGTCTCTGCGGTTAAGGAGGACGAGCCTTTGAGGATAACACTGCAAAGCTGTTAACACCATGGTAAAGGGATTGAGGTGTCGATGGTGTTGAATGAATTATGGGGTAAGTAAGTCTATGCAGCATGACACAGCAGGAAATGAGATGCATCTTGAAAGTTATATGGTTTTCTTTGTTCACTGTTGCAGAGCTGCAAAGTGTTGCTGATGCATGCACAGATTAACATTGCAGACCATCCTAACCAGTTGACGTACACCATACAATACAAAAGTGGTCTCCCCCACACACACAACAGTTCACATCTTGTTCACATGCACATCACCCATGGACTTAAGAAAGGGCCTGATATACTTGATATCTTATTTACATACATTTTTACAGCCTGATCAGCATGGTAACACCAGAAAGTTATAAAGCTGGTGTCACTACTATCTGTCACCATTAAAAACTACTAAGAAAAGTGTTTCTAGGTTTGGGTTATCAGTTTAAGGGTTCAGTAAAGGTTCAAAGGTTAGGATGGTTTTAGCTGCAGCAAGTTTATAGACGCAAATTGTGACGCAACTAGTGTCCTAACTATGTGAGACAAAAGCAGTTTTGTTTTGAGATTTTGTGATAAATAACCATTAACCGCAGCAAGCAGAAGAAAACATTGTTGGTCACATGGCTTTATTAGCATCGTTTTGCATTGGGTAGACACACCCACAGTGAAATCTCATTGGTCTAAAACCTTACTCTGCATAAACGTATTTTTAAATGTCAAATTATGTGAACTAATATAAAGAGATATAATTTAGATATAAAGAGAAGATTTATATCTAATTTGATGCCAAATGAAATCATAACTGAGGAAGGAATTCTACACCAAAACTATAACAATAATGACAGAGCAACATCATCGTTTGAATCTATTCCTTTTTCTTTTTTTTACTAGATGATAAACGATAAAAACACTTATAGCCAATCAGAATCCATCCTGCTTTAAAGAGATTGAGAGTTTAAAGCGGTAGACAACATAACAGCAGTGAAAGCTTCGAATAAACATAACGTTTTCATCCTTTGGCTAACATTGTATTAACAGTTATCTTTCTTGTATTAGGGATGGGCATTTTTGGCAATTTCTTATTTTTCGATCATCGATAGGTTTAAAAAACGCTTAATCGAGTACTCGGGGGCAGGGCGTGTGCGGGGGGCGGGGCATGGGCCTAATGGAGATAATTAAAATATCTGAATACACTTATGAAAATGATTGTTAAAAATAAAAATATGACATGAAAACATGTCTATGAAAACATGAACAAATGAATGATTAGATGTTAGATTATGATTATGATGCAGCAATGTTAAAAAAAGAAGCATCTTAAAAAGAATAGCTACCTGAGGTGAAGCTGACTGTATGCCAATAAACTGAAACCCGTTCTATGACATAAATCAGATAACTGGGATGCATAACATAGACATATCATTACAACTTGTATCTGTACAAAAGGATGCATATGCCAGTGAACTTTAAGTTATGCGCTATAATGAGAAAGAGAGAGAGAGAGAGAGAGAGAGAGAGAGAGAGAGAGAGAGAGAGAGAGAGAGAGAGCTCCTGCCGTGATGTGCTTTTAACAACGCATGAGACACAGACAAGGAGAGGATTTACTATAGATTTTACATTCTATAAAGTTATCATTATAATGCTTATGTCATTACTGTTTATGACAGATGTGCTATATTTTAATCTACGTTATCAAGTGATTCCTAAAATCGCCTGCGTGTTTTCGAAGCCATATGAAGTACGAAAACAATTTTAATGTATGCATACCGTTGAACAAATATGACAAAAAAAGTTTTTCGGGATTTTTGAAAAAGAAACATCTAAAAGCAATACAACCGTCTCAAATAAATCAATATCGGGCATTGCATTTGAGCATGAAACTACTGGTAATATGCAATGCATTCAGCATGTAAATAAGTGTTAATATCCCAACACATCCTATATTAGATGAATCAGATATGTACAGTGCTCAGCGTAAATGAGTACACCCCTTTGAAAAGTAACATTTTAAACAATATCTCAATGAACACAAAAACATTTTCCAAAATGTTGACAAGACTAAGTTTAATATAACATCTGTTTAACTTATAACATGAAAGTAAGGTTAATAATATAACTTAGAGTACACATTTTCAGTTTTACTCAAATTAGGGTGATGCAAAATGAGTACACCCCACAACAAAAACTACTAAATCTAGTACTTTGTATGGCCTCCATGATTTTTAATGACAGCACCAAGTCTTCTAGGCATGGAATGAACAAGTTGGCGACATTTTGCCAGATCTATCTTTTCCATTCTTCAAGAATGACCTCTTTTAGAGATTGGATGCTGGATGGAGAGTGATGCTCAACTTGTCTCTTCAGAATTCCCCATAGGTGTTCGATTGGGTTCAGATCAGGAGACATACTTGGCCACTGAATCACTTTCACCCTGTTCTTCTTCAGAAATCCAACAGTGGCCTTAGATGTGTGTTTAGGATCATTGTCATGTTGGAAAAGTGCACTGACGACCAAGGGCACGGAGTGATGGTAGCATCTTCTCTTTCAGTATAGAGCAGTACATTTGTGAATTCATGATGCCATCAATGAAATGCAGCTCCCGACACCAGCAGCACTCATGCAGCCCCACATAAGGACACTGCCACCACCATGTTTCACTGTAGGCACCATGCATTTTCTTTGTATTCCTCACCTTTGCGACGCCATACAGTTTTGAAGCCATCAGTTCCAAAAACATTTATCTTGGTCTCATCACTCCAGAGTATAGAGTCCCAGTAGTCTTCATCTTTGTCAGCATGGGCCCTGGCAAACTCTAGGCGGGCTTTTTGTGCCTGGGCTTTAGGAGGCTTCTTTCGTGGATGGCACCCATGCATGCCATTCCTCTGCAGTGTCGCCGTATTGTGTCACGGAAATAGTCACCCCAGTTTGGCTTTCTACTTCTTTAGATAACTGCAGTGAACTTGCATGTCGATTTTCTTCAACCCTTCTCATCAGAAGGCGCTCCTGGAGGTGTTAACTTCCGTGGACGACCTGGGCGTCTCTGTGAGATGGTTGCAGTTCCATCTTTTTAAATGTTTGTACCACTTTTGCTACAGTATTCTGACTGATAAGTAAAGCTTTGCTGATCTTCTTGTAGCCTTCACCTTTCTTGTGTAAAGAAATTTTCTTTCTCAGGTCTTGTGACATTTCTCTTCCATGTGGTGCCATTGCTGACAGCATGAAATGGGAAGGGGTTTTCTTTAAGTAACACCCTTTTATAGTCAACTGTCACCTGTGTAATGAATAATTAGACTCACCTGTGGTTGAATTCTTGTTAAATTAGACATTTGTAGTCTAAAATTTAGCTTTGCTCCAGAGACTTTCAGTGGGGTGTACTCATTTTTGCATCACCCTAATTTGAGTAAAACTGAAAATGTTGTTCTCTAAGTTATATTATTAACCTTACTTTCATGTTATAAGTTAAACAGATGTTATATAAAACTTAGTCTTGTCAACATTTTGGAAAATGTTTTAATATTCATTGAGATATAATTGTCTTCTGTGTTTAATATAAGAATTTTCATACAGGTCTGGAACAACCTGAGGGGAGTAAATCAGGATTATCATCATTAAACTAAAATTATGAAAACAAAAAACATTGTTGTTGCTTGAAATAAACATTAACTGAAATAAAATGAAATTATTAATAAAATAATATTGCCAAAGCAACATTTGTTTTCATTTAGTTTTACTAAAATAAACTAAAATTGAAATAAAAATATATAGACATTAGCTACAGAAATAGACAAAACACACAAAAATACTGAAACTTCAATGTTAAAATGAACAGTTACCTTTACAAAAACTAAAATAAAACATCGATTAACAATATTAGTAAATATAGACAAGTAAACATTGTCAAAATGTTCATTTAATGTATAACTTTGTGAGAAATGAAATTTTTATAAAAGAAAAGAAAACAATAACTAGAAAAAAAGAGACTTGTTTTCTGTGTGGGAGGAAAAACTATGAGTAAGATGGTAATTATGAGGCAGCGGGGAGGAAAGAGGAAGATGAGAAACACGAGACGAAGGCATTCACTGAAGCTCATGCACTCGTTCCTCTGAAGGGCCGAGGACTCGTCTCATCACATCTTCAGCTGATGCACAACTCATTCTGCATGAACATCAGAGGACTGTACACATCTAATGTGATCATCTAATCATACTTAACAATTATTCACCAATCATTGTAGTAATGCCAAAGCCACCGGATGTAGAGCCATTATAAACCGGCATGTGTCAGAAACTGAAGACCCGATCAGGTCATCCTTTATTTGATACACATCAAGGCATTTAACTCCTGCTTGAATAGCAAAGAGAGAAAGTCTTCCTGGAAATTCAGCTTGTTTTAATAGCTCGTACCATTATTCGATGGAAGGTCAGTGCGATATTTTTTATATATTTTCATTTGGCAAAGAAAGAAACCTTTAGAAGGTGTTGTTTCTTTATTCCAGTTACATTTTGGATTCTGTCCCAGAACTGCAAGGTCTTTTTACCTAAAAGCCTTTTCAACTTTTGCCGATCAGCAGTCACTTATAAATGCATGATACATAACTTGGTTCAAGTTGTCATGGTGATTCACACATTAAAATCACCCCACCATTTCTAGCAAACTGATGAAATAGATTTGTGAAAAAGGAGGGACAAAGTGACATGCATGACGCACCACATGACAACATGATGCAACACAAATGATAATGAATCGATTAGATGATGGTGATTTAACAAAGATTTAGATGCCCATTTTGTGTTAGTGTGCATTTTTGTATGAGGGGGAACCTCATGGTATTTTGTATGGTATTTGTATCAAGTTTGTTTTTCTGCCTCATTTGCTTTAATCAGAAAAATATGTTTTCATTAGTGAACAAATGCCACATAAACAAACTGGATCTGGGAATTCAGGGATCCTGCAGCTGCTAGAACAACAGTGCTTTTTAATATCTTGGAATCAAGGGCAGAAAAGGAAGTTATTTTCTCAATGATGAAGTGCTGACCTCTAGTGGTGAATCTGTACAACAAACATGGAACATGGAGGATCTTAAAGGAACAGTTTGCCTCAAAATGAACAATTTGCTGAAAGATTTACTCTTCCTCAGGCCATACAAGATGTGGATCAGAACAGATAGAGAGAAATTTAGCCTTACATCACTTGATCATCAACAGATCCTCTGTAGTGAATGGGTGCCGTCAGAATGAGAGTCCAAAATGTTGATTGTAACAAAATAAGTAATCCACCCTCGATCAATAACACTTTGTTCAGTGAAAAAGACCTCGCCTGAATCAGGAGATGAACATGCACAGATCAAGCACCGCTTACAAAACCGTTCAAAACAGTCCTAAACAAATATGCTGGTGGATTTTGATCTAAGAGGACAACATGGGATGGACTTTTACACTAGTGGACGTAATCAATCGCGTTTGGTCTCGTACTGTATCGCGTCCCTTGTCAGTGTCGGGCGCTTGCTTGGCCATTTATTGTGATTAACAGGAAACTGTGTTCAGCTGAATTGGAGTAGTATTTTGTTAGATGGGTATAAAAAGCGTAGTTTACCGCGGCAGCGGTCGCGTGAAGACCTCCTCGTGAGAAGACCGAAGAGTGTAAAGACCATCGAATCTACCGTGCGACTCCACCGGGCAGGGACACTGTCAAAGGATATAAGTATCTCTTTTTATTTATCTTCTTTCTTACTGCTTGTTTCACTTCTGTTTTAGTTTTTATAACCAATTTTTACTATGTGTAAGTTGTTGTTTGTTAGCATGTGTATTTGTTCTTTTTTTATTACTGATAAACTACTGCCGTTTGATTTGTTATCTATTTTAATTTAGATGAATTATGTATGAATTTAGTATTTTGTCTTTATAGGTATTTTCTTTAGTTTTAATAAATTGGAGTTATATTAGTAACGTTACTTCAACATACTACATGGAAATTAAATAACATATATATATATATATATATATAAGTGTTTGGCTTAGTGTCATTTTAGAATAATTTTTATACTCATACCTTTTGTTGTTTAAATATTTTGAATTGTTTTTAGATAAAATTTTAGTTTTTATTTAAATGTTTGGTTTTGAAATGTTGTTGTATGCATTTGTCATTTTATTTAATTTCTCAATTTTCTTAAATGTGTATATATAGTATTTATAGAGTTTTAACTTATAGTTTTAGTTACTTTTTCTTATTTGTAAGTCACTTTGTATAAAAGCGTCTGCTAAATGACTAAAAAGTTAAAAAAAGTATTATTATTGATTATGGACAGGTATTTTAGCCAGAAGTGACGGTTTAAATTTAGAATGCCTTAATGATAATGGATTTGTTTCTTACATTCACAAAGTTTTTCAAGATGAAAAAAGCTTCTCAAGATGACTGGAGTTGATGGACTGGAGTCAGTTATTTGTGGATTTTTGTGATGTTTTTAATCAGCTGTTTGGACTCATTCTGACGGCACCCATTTACTGCAAAGGATCCATTAATGAGCAAGTGATGAAATTATACATTTCTCTAAATCTGTTCCAACAAAGAAACGAACGTATCTACATCTTGAGTGGCCTGAGGGCAAGTAAATTTAAAGCACATTTTCCAAATGAAAATTCAGTTATTGTCCTCACCTTCATGGAATTCCAAACCAGGAGACCGTGTGAATCATTTTAAAGTGAACTGTTTTTATATCAGAGATTCTGTGGAATTAAAAAGTGCAAAGTAGATTTAATGAAGACAAACTTTTTTATTGTTTGTTTTGAAAAGATCTGTGAGACAAAATAGAAATCTCTTGTGGCTTTATGTAAATTGTTTACATAATACACTTATATTATGAAATTATTTACTCCATATTAATTAATCTCATTAAGACTGACAAGACTTCATGTAATGCAAATACATTGTGACAATGCCTATTACATTAAAGTACATTATATTCCACATTTTGACAACATTTAACTTTTTCAAGAAATACTCAATTCCACCTGGACCTTAACGACATCATACAACACATCATGTAATCAACTGTATGGAATAATTGGAAAATGTATTAAAAATAAAGAATATTCTTCTTTAATTTGGAATAAACTAAAACATCACATAAAGTGAATATATTATTCCTTGCATAGACAGATATGACATTTTTAAACATTACACTATTTAAAAAAAAAAACAACGCACAATTATGGGCCTTTCAACAATTTACACACGCCATATACATCACAAAACAAAATCACAGTGGAAAATTCACACATATTTCTCTAAAATCACACTCCTGCCAAAGCTTTTCAGTGCCTGCTGAGCTTATCAATCTACAAAGTCCATCATATAGTATACCAAATCATATTGTATATTACTGCATGTTCCTTCTGTAAGAGCTCGTGTAACTATTTCTATTAGACAACATTTACTTTCTATTTGTTCAATTAAGGCAATATTTGGGTTGCACCACTGAAATGAAGATGAACTCCAAGACTTGGACTACAACACTTTTCCATCACAAACAGAACAAAACACAGAACGTTTTGACAGATGATTCATATTCCATGATGCATACGCACCGTGCTGAGAGGTTATTTTGTGGCTGTTTTAAGGCTGTTTCAGGTCAGTATTTGTGTTGAATCAGAGGCTAGAGGGCAGTGAAGACTGTTCCTGAGCGTGTGCTTCATCAGGATCTGAACTGTGCAGACGTACACTAGAGGTAGACCTATATAGTATGTTCAACATCTAGGAATATATATTCTTCATCATATACTGTACCGTGAATGTCATTCTCAGTACAAAACCACTTATCTGAGTTATTCAAACTATTAGAAAATGTAAAAAGCTAAATACATTTTAATCTTTAGATTACAAATAAAAAACTAAAATTAATTGTAATAAATTTAAGTGGGCAGAATTAAAGTATACACACGCACAGTGTCCCAAGAACCTTCAGAATGATTGGAAAATAATATATTTTATTTTTAAATTATAGGTGTTTTGTGTTCATTTCTTTAAAATATTACTGACCACAAACATTTGAATGGTCGTATTATATATGGTGTTTATATAGATATATTAGTTATATAGTGTACGTTTTTGATATTGTGACTTAAGACAATTTAAGTAAACGTTTGGCTTTTTTATTTTTCAAATTAAATAGATTATTATTATTATTTCTTTAGGTCATAAAAATTCATATTTATTCAAGAATTAGAAAATATGTTGAAGTTGACATTTAGATAAAGTACAGTACATGACAAGCATGACAGTTATCTTAGTGTCATTGTGACGTTTAAGAGAAAGTATTACTTATATGCTTTTCTGATCGCATTGGCAGCTAGTATTTCTCTACAAGTGGTCATGAAGGCCTGCTGCTTTTCATAATATGCAGCCTCATTAATAAACGTGGGGTACACGGTGTTGGCACCTTCATAAAGGATTGTTCTTCCATCGAACGTCAGGAACATAGGGTCACCCCGGTTCAAAGGCTCCCAGTCACAGTCCTAGATAAAAAGAGAAAGAGAGGGAATGGAACAAGACCAGTATTGTGGAAAATAAGTGAAGCCTGGGAGTCAAAACAAGCACAGCAAACATCTGAGTCACAGGACACATTTTCGTACACGTGTTTCCCCCTCCCTGCATCCCTGTCATAAAGAGCAACGCTTTTATTCATCGCTCGAGGGCATATGCTTTCTTTCAAAAGAAACCCTCTCTATGCATTCCTCGGTGGTCCATTTAGAATACCTGTAGATGAGGATGCACCATCGCTGTGATGTTGCCGTTGGTGTCTCTGGGGTAGTCCATTCTCTCCTGGACTCTGAAAACATCCACTGTACATGGAGGAAACTCTACACCTATGACAGTAAAAAAAAACATGGAAAATTAGGTGAGGAAGAAAAAGAAAAAGAACTGAGATTTGACCTTGTCTGTTAAAGGAATAGTTTAGCCAGAAATGAAAATTTCCATAAACTTATGCACCTTGCACCCTCAGGTCATCCAAGATGTAGATGAGTTTTTTTCTTCATCGAAACAGATTTGGAGAAATTCAGCCTTACATCGCTTGCTCACTAATGGATCATCTGCAGTGAATGGGTGCCGTCAGATTGAGAGTCCAAACAGCTGATAAAAACATCACAATGATCCACAAGTAATCCACACAACTCCAGTCCATCAATTAACAACCTGTGAAGTGAAAGGCTGGGTGTTTGAAATAAACAAACCCATCATTAAGGTGTTTTCATTTCACTTCTGGTGAAAATGGGAGTCATTAATCCAAAATAATGCTTCCTCTAATGAAAAAGTCCATTGCTTCTTGTCCTCTCACATAAAAATCCATTGACACATTTTTTGGACTGTTTTTACCTTTATTTTGGCCAGAAGTGACAGGATTATGTGAGGGTTATTGTGATGTTATTATCAGCTATTTGGACTTTCAATCTGACGGCACCCATTCACTGCAGAGGATTCACTGAATCCATAAACCCATCTACATCTTTAATGGCCTGAGGAGAAGTACATTTTTATTTTTTAGGCAATCAAAGTATTAATCTGTGGCTTACATAGAGATGCATTACATCTAGAAGCATGTTTATTATGCTTAGGTCATGCTGTATTTTTTCAGCTTTGGTTCCTTCAGCGGGGAGTGGGATCAAGCTGGCCTAGAAATGTTATAAAAGCAAACTCTTTTTGTAAATAAGCAGACCTATTTTCCTGCTTCTCTCAGTTAATTTGTCTAGAAGTATTTGTATATTTCCATGTCCAGAGTATTTTCCCATCCCTGTACCATGTTATTAATATGTTCTAGCACTCGTGTGATAAACGCTCAGCATTGGGAGCATGTCAGACATGTGTGCAGACATGGACAGTTATTACAAATATCACTTTCCAAGTTGCTACAAAGTGTTGCCATTATGATCTTCCCCGATATCACGATCTATAAAAAAACTAAATATTTCATATTTCAAGTTAACTGGAACATCTAAAATGACAATGTTGTTTTACAGCCCAAACACCCTTGCAAGGAAGACAAACGCTGAAGTGCTCCTCATGTTTCACTAAGCATTTTTCTTTACATTTATTCTTTGATGAGTTTTTAATTTCTATAGTTGTTTCACTTGGAACCCTGCCATGTGGCAGTTCATTTTTATAGTGATACAAGCCATTAATTATAATAGTTTATAATATGCTGGTCAAAGGTTTGGGGTCAGTGTGTTTTTAACACTTTTACTCAGCGTGGACAAGCAAATTAATCAAAAGTGACAAACAGTTATAATGTTAAATATATTTATTTTCGGAAAAATGTTTCAAAATTGAATTGATTTCTAAATGATTGTACCAATGACTGCTGGAAATTCAGCTTTGCCATCACAGGATTGAACGTTAATATTAAAATATAAATATTTTAAATAGTAGTATTCACAAATGTACTATTTTGACTGTATTTTTGATCAAATAAATGCAGCCGTATACACAAGTTATGAAAAGATGAATATATGCATAAAAAAACCTGCTCAGCGTTTATGTTCCAAATCCCTTAAAGTGTAATATGAGTAATATTAAATGTCTTCTTAAAACAGTTGGATCACTTTCATAACAGATGCCTCTTGCGTCATCTAATTAATATTTTCCATTATGTCAGATCTCTTGTTTTGCTTGTTATGTTGATGTGGTCCAAACATGGTTCCACACTGGCAAACGGAAAACACGTTTGAGCGCTCACAATGAGACATTCATCCACAACAATGCAGCCCTCTACACAGCATGACACTACAAAACCCAGCAAGCTACTAATGACATGGAAACTAACCAACTAGCAAGCAAACAAGTATTCATATCCCAAAACCAGAAGAGAAACCAAGCCAGCCACGCTTGCCTAGCTCAGCATGTTCCTGCTTAATGTGGGGCATGGAGAAATCTGTATCCATGTCAGGCTGAAAGAACATGTGACTACCTTGTTTTAATGTTTCCACAGTTGAGGGGAAAAGAAAAGAGGAAGATAAACACTCGAAGAAGACTGTACTTCAAACCGGCTGAAACGCTGAGGTCAGACAGTTCATATTTAAATAAGAGCTTTCTGACTCAATGACCTGAGAGCATAACGTTTGTCTTGAAATGCCACACACACTATCCTGGCTGAGAAATGCATGACCACATGACCACGGGAAGAAAGATATGTAAAAATTATGCATCTATAAACGATATGAGAAACACATTATTAAAATGCATTATTGAAAACTATTCAAAATGTGAATTGTGTGATATCTGAAAAACATTATGTCTCCACACGGTCACTGCACATTTACTATTGGTTTATATTAGAAAATAATCCTATTGTTTAGGAAATAATCTGACACTGAAGACTGGGGTAATGGCTGATGAAAATTCATGACAGGAATAAAGTACCTTTTTAACATTTATGAAATATAAAGGTTATTTTTAAATTGTAATATTTACAATATTACTGTTTCATTGGATTTTTGATCAAATAAATGCAGCCTCTGTGAGCATAAGAAACCTCTTTCAAAAATTATTTTAATATATACAAAATTATATTTAATATTAAAAATATTGCTGTTTTTCATGGAAGCATGTTTCTTCTACAAAATAAAATAGGTACTTGCTTATCTAACAATTCTGTTTTTTTCCCATGCAACTCTGAGAAAAGAATAGTAACATAAAAACTATATAAACTCGCAATTCTATGAATTGTGAGATATAGGCCTAATCTTGCAATTGTGAGATAAAAGTCAGATTTGTGGGATAAAAACTAGGACTTCCCTTTATTTTTTTATTCCCCAGCGGAAAAAAGAACTGCGAGATGTAAATTCAGATTTGCAAAAATAAAGTCAGAATTCTGTTTTTTGTTTTTACTTTTTCACAATTCTGAGAACTATGAGGTACAAAGGCTTCTATAATTGTACTGTATTATTTATCAAATAAATGCAGCCTCAGTGCACATAAGAGACTTCTTTCAAAAGCATTTTCTTACAGACCCCAAACTTTTGTGCAGTGAGTGTGTGTCTATATACAGTTGAAATATCTCACACTATCCTGGCAGAGAAACAGATGTCCACAGGGGGCAGAAAGTTAGGTGAACGTGAAGCATCTATAAACAATACCTCATTATTCAAATAGCATTATTTCTCATCCAATTGTGTGACACATCTGAAAAACACAACATTATGGTGCCATACGGTCACTGTCCATACTAGAATCACACGTGATTACTATTGGTTTATATTAGAAAATAATCCTATTGTATAAGAAATATAGAAACTAATCCTATTGTGGCCACCTCAGTTGACTTTAAAATCCTTTCTAGAAACACATTCCAGGTTCAATGCAGTAAGCGTGCTGATCTCTGCTGAACCTCCAGTGACCTCACCACTATTGAAGAGCTCGATGAAGTCCAGCGCATGCTTCAGTATCGTCCTCATGGTTTCGAATACATTGCTCCTCAAAACACCCTGCGGCTGAGGGCCCACCTCAAGACCTGCAACACAAACACAGGTCTATTCTCATAACAGACACTAGTGAAACACCACGTTAAAAGAGGGGCAACTGCTACTGGTGTTGGGTTTCCACTATAATATTAATTCATGAAAATTCATGAGTCTCATCAAATGACACAGAATGAGCTCTACAGAATTATCTACTGAAGCTCTAGATGCTTTCACTATAGCTTATCTCTTCATATTATCCCTCATTATTCCACTTCTTTGCAGCTGGCTGACTTTCAGGGGTAATATTAAACTCGGTTTAACACTAGGTTTGACCTGCTGAGTATTCAAGGACTTTGGTACTCACCAATAGGGTGTTTGGCCACAGAGCGTGTGGTTGAATACTTCAGCTGTGGGTGTTCGTTTAACAGTACTGAACAGGTGTGGGGAGCCATAGCTTTCTATAGGGAGAAGAGCACAGGTGTCTGTGTAAAGAAGGCTTTTTTTACTTATTTGAACTCATTAAGCAAAATTTTGGTTGGTAATATTTTTTTTATGCTCACCATGTCTGCAGTTATTTGATGAGAAATACAGTAAAAACAGTAAAATTGTGATGTATTATTGCAATTTAAAATATCATTTTAATATTAACATTTTTCAATTTTAATATTTTATCAATGTAATTTATTCCTGTGATGCAATGCTGAATTCTTAGCATCATTACTCCAGTCTTCAGTGTCACATGATCCTTCAGAAAGCATTATAATATGCAGATTTGGTGCTCAAGAGACATTTCTTCTTACTATCAATGTTGATTTTTAAACATTGTTTGAGGAACAGAATGTATTTCAAATAAATCACGTCACGTTTGACCAGTTTAATGTGTCCTTGCTGAATAAAAGTATTTAAAAAAAGAAAAAGTCTTACCCTAACGTTTTGAACGGTACAGAGGGTAAATAATTGGATAACAATATAATTGGATCTAGTTTCTTACTTTAATATAATGCACCATCTGAAGGTTGAAGAGGTCTGTTGAGCTCTCCAGGATGAGGGTGGAGCCCATGTTTGAGGTGGTGTTGTGTAGGTCAAAGATGACATCATATGCCTCTGAGCTTCCTTTGGGTCCGAACAAACGATTTATTTCCTTGGCTCTCTGGACTTCATATGGCAGACCTTCAACATCTGGAGCACTGTGGTTGGAAAAATCCTTATCAACATTAACAATACAATAATTATAAACAGGACACAACAAAATGGCCAATTGATAAAACAATTAATTTTCAATACAAAACACAAAAATACTTTTTTGAAGTATGTTTAAGTATAAACATGCACCAGTGAAATATAAGACACCGAGAAGTTCAAACCTATCCAAGACCTTGAAGTCTTTGTCCTAAAGGAAAATAGCATGCAGGGACTGGTGTTAAAACTTCCTTGAATAGAAGTTAGGGGCAAGTGTATCGTTACAGAGCAGTTTGATGACAAAAAGGTCAGCTATAACACAAATAATAACTTATTTACTGGTTGGAGAAAATTTTCCAGAAATATTCCCATTTCACAACATTGACAAAATGACACACTTTATCACCAGCAGGAATAAAAAAGCAAAGAGATGTATACAATCATGCACACAAAGCAAGGGAGAACTGAAATATAAAGCTCAGAGAATTTCATTAGGCTTTCCAGCTGGTCCAAAAAAAAAAAAAGATTGCCTAAAAATCATCAGCTGTGAACTTCTGTTGTGGTGTCTTGTGTATGTTTTGTAACACCTCATAGTACATTACATGACGTGTCACCTAGCATTGAGAGAGATGAACTGTATTTAGAACTCAAGACATGCCACTTTTCATTTGCAAACCTCATTTTGTATTTAAACGGTCTATTCTCAATAAATGGAAACGTTTTCCAAAAGATTGTATGCAAATGTAATAGAGCAAAACTATTTATATAGGAAAACATCAATATCCCTATATATAATGTGACATTGAAGCACAGAGCAAATTCTGTTCATTTTAATATCTGTATGTAAAATGTAGATTCTTCATAAGCTGTTGTTTTGGTACATCGTACTGCTCATTATATAGACATTAATGTTTTTCAACTTAATGACTTTACAAAACAAAAAAAGTGAAGTGTATACATTTTCTCTTGGACTGGGTTCATACAATGGTTTCACATTTCTAGTTCAACTGTTTGCATCTAGAATATTTTCTGTATGTATTCTATTACTGTTCTATTGTAAAGATGTCCTCCAAAGTAAAATTCCAGTCGTCAAATTTATTGTTTAACTGGTTAAATTTACCAGAAAGCCAATAACAGGCTGTTTAATTGTGATGGGGGCAGGTTGTCACAAAAGGTCAACATGCTCAAACCTTTTTGATGAGTAACAACAGCAGTACTGTTGAATAACCAAGTATATGTACACTTCTGCAGACTCAAGAATTTAAAGTATTAAATGTGTGCAATACTTACAGTAAAATGTCACATTTATAAAACTGACATTCTACAAACACGTATGTAAATAATGTCCTCAAATAGTCAGTTACAACCGCTATTCTGGAACTCAACCATTGTTATGTGTTGTCCAGAATGCAATATAGCAGGATTATTTCATGACCCAAATCACGCTTCACTCTAATCACTCACGTTTCTCAACAGTCCTGACATGAGTGGCTCGGATCAGCTGACCACTCGCTCCACTGATATTTTATCGCTCGATTCAGTGCTGTCGTGTCCCGTAAAGGAACTGTTTACAAGGGACGCGTTCAGCTAGACTGAGCCCAACGCGGTAACAGAGTGCAGCGCTCAAACAAGGCGCGAGACGCAAAACATCGGCCAAAAACGTCGATCTGACGTATGCACGACTACAATAAACAACACGCAATAAGAAGCCTTCAACACACAAGAGCGAGAAGGTTTTGCGACAGTGCTGTTTTATAAAAGCGAGTACATTTAAAGTTGAAGGCATAAACAAACGAGCCGGACTAGTACAGAGAACAACAGGTTTGGCAAGGTGTTTATTTACCTGAGGTTCTCCGGCGTAAAGGCTCTGTTCAGATCCGCGTCGATGTACCTGGTATGGGCTGTGTTTCGTGCCAAGGATTACCTACCAAAGCCAACAGTCGTGTACTTTTTACGTCTGAGAAGGGGTACGTCGCAACACCAGACGCGTGAAACCAACGCCGGAGGAGGAGGGGTACGTCGCAACACAAGACGCGTGAAACCAACGCCGGAGGAGGAGGGGTACGTCGCAACACAAGACGCGTGAAACCAACGCCGGAGGAGGAGGAGTACGTCGCAACAAAAGACGCCGGAGGAGGAGGAGTGGTAGTGCTTAACACTACGGATGCAATATTCTTTTCGGCCGCTAAGCGCTCCGTGGCGCACCTCCGGGTTCCGGCGTCGCGGGAAGTTTGAATTCACAGAAGAAGAAAACACTGCGGCGATCGCTAGTGTTGTTTAATTCAACGCATTCTCGGCGCATTTATCAAAGGTAAGATGCTTTATGCGACATCTGTTTATGTTTTGTTACCAAACTTTACCCTGTTGGGCTTTGTTTACTGTTGATCATCGTGGGTTTGTTTGTTTGCATGCCAAATTATGAATGAACATAACTGTAGTTTACATTTCTGTGTATTGTTTGTCATCATTAAGACATCATGTGTCGATTACAAGCTAAATTATGAGTTTACATTTCTGTGTATTGTTTGTCATCATTTAGACATCATGTGTTGATTACAAGCTAAATTATGAATTAACATAACTGTAGTTTACATTTCTGTGTATTGTTTGTCATCATTAAGACATCATGTGTCGATTACAAGCTAAATTATGAATGAGTTTACATTTCTGTGTATTGTTTGTCATCATTTAGACATCATGTGTTGATTACAAGCTAAATTATGAATTAACATAACTGTAGTTTACATTTCTGTGTATTGTTTGTCATCATTAAGACATCATGTGTTGATTACAAGCTAAATTATGAATGAAAATAACTGTAGTTTACATTTCTGTGTATTGTTTGTCATCATTAAGACATCATGTGTTGATTACAAGCTAAAGTATGAATGGGGATAACCATTATTTTCATTTTTTTGTGATGAGACATTTGATATATTATAATTAATCTCTGTTTCATGAATTTTTAGATGAAGCATGCTCTGACAAGACCCATCCTCCCACAGAACAGGTCACCCCAAAGACTGTCTTATTTTAACATCACATCACACCAGGCACTTTGACAGTGAAGGATCAAAGGTCAGGGAAGCAGGTAAATCAATTATTTATACAGGCACTGATATGTGTTAACTCTCTGTCTCATATGTGCACACAAAGACAAATATTTTAAGCAATTATGTTAATCTTCTGTAGAACTGCTGAGTTAAAAGCAATATTTACTTACTTAATACTTATAACGTCTAGGGCTGTAACGATACGCGATATGAAACCGAAATCGCGACACTCAGATCCACAATCCTGTGTCGCGGTGTGATAAGGGAGAATCGCGACACACCCCGTGACTACCTTTCCAATCATGTGACACCTGCCTGCAAAAGTTGAGCTAGTGGCACACAGATTTTCCCCTCAAGGACATCGCGTGCGTGCTCCAATCATATTTCTGAATTAAATTAATAAAGAAACTAAACGAATTAATGACCACTTTGCTATTAAAAACCAAACGGAACAATTTTAATGGCTGCAAAAGCAGATTTATAATGTTGGGGAGAGATAGAGAAAGACACGGGCTCTGGTCGGACTCGGGCGGCGAATTCTGATAAACTGCAAGGATCTATATTCATTCCCTAGTTCAATTAAAAGTTCCCCGGACTAATTGTGAACAGATTGCTCTCCCGTCTTCTTCCCGAGCATGTGAACATGTTCATTTAATATATGAAATAAGTTATTGTTATAAAGACAGACGTTAAAATAATGTTCACATAATAAGCGCCGTCATTCAGGCTGTTCACAAGAGAGGTCTGCTTCCTTTCGGGTTTCGGGGCGCGTTAATATTTAATGTATAGCTTCGGGCTCGAGTTTGTAGCTAAACCAAAACTATATGCAGGCTACGCTGCTTTCATAGACGCACGCACACATTATTGCACAGATATCAGAGATCGCGTAGCGCACAAACTGCACGGGAACTTTTCTTAGTAAAATAGCTCGATAGGCTACTGACTCGCAACATTATATTTCTCTGCAATGAGGAGGTAAAATCGTTTTTAAAGTAACTAAGCCTCGATGCTTGTAGAGAGACGCGATGCAGGTGCACATGTACGCGCGCAACTTTCATACCTCTCTCTAACTCTCGCTAATTCAAATAAATGATTTGCTCATCAATAACCTATATGAAATATGTTATTGTTATGACAGACGATAAAATTAATGTTCACATAATAAGTGCCGTCATTCAGGTTGTTCAAAATATGTTTTAGCGCGTAATGTTTTAAGAATGATATTCTGTTTACCGTAATATGTTTTAAGCCTAATATTCATTAATTAATTAATCAAACGGTTACGTTTTTTATGAATGTTCATGCTCATTTTAAAATATAAATGTCCTAACCTTATGAGCAGTTGATAATCGACGGACTGTTCTGTTAATAAATGCCTCATTCGGTTATGTTATATTAATATGTTTCAGCAATCATAAGTTATGACCATTAATTGTCTCAGGTTAAGATAGACTATTCTCTAATTAATAAAACTGTTATCTTACAGATTAAAAGCCTGAATAGTTTCTCCCTTCTCTCTCTCTGTGTATGTGTGTGTGCGTGGGTGTGTGTGCGTGGGTGGGTGGGTGGGTGGTGGGTACATGCACTGAGGGTGCGATTTTGAGTAATAATAATACCCAGCGATTATCGAATATTACTTTTGCTTAAAATGCACATCCCTACTATTTATATTGTTAATAATTTGCATAGTTAATCTTGTTCTTTGGTGTTCAGTTTATAAAGATTTTTCAAATGTTATTTAATAAAAAATATTGTTTTAAAATTCTTTCTTTTTTTTCTCCCACCCCCCCCACGAAAAAATCGTGATACGAACCGAATCGTGGGTTTGGTGTATCGTTACAGCCCTAATAACGTCACTTTAGCAATATTAACTTACTGTGTTGTATATTCATTATCATATAAATTGCATTTATATTCTCATGTAATGGTATTGTTAATGGTATTGAATGGCTTGTGATGTTAGGAAACATTAAACCAAACTCGTCGTTGAAAATACAGCATTTATTTTATATAATTTTATAGATTAACTTTCTTTGTAAGACTGAATCTTTCATCATGAATCCCTTACTATATATTTAATTTTTTTTGTGAAAATGTTAACATTGCAATATGATACTCATAATGTAATTAATATGTATTACACACATATATTATATTTAAATTACAAAAAAATGAGGGCAATATAATGGTATAATTTAAAATGTGTGTGTGTATAAAACATTTTTAATTAGTTAAATTTGTTTATATATATATATATACGTACTCACACATGTATATTAAGTAAATTAAATAATACATATTAAATAACACAAATGTATTAAACACTATTTTAAATTTAAAGTATCTTATGCTCTAAGGCTGCATTTATTCAGCTAAAAAACAGTTATGTTATGAAACATTATGGCAATTTAAAATAACTATTTTATATATAACTGCTGCTGATAACTGTCTTATTTCATTATATTAAGTATTTTCATGTGGCCATGATTTCAGAACAGCATCATGAAGAAAACAGTTTTTCCCGGGAGAGTCAAGATGTCTTTCAGAAAAGGCCCATCAGGCCATTTACGCGGGACCCATCAGAAGAGGCAAAATAATTAAAGTGAACACCTCAAAGAGAAGATCTGGTCAGGTTGAATGCCTGTTCTATTGTCTTACAGAGAGGAGGGGATGTCATCACCATCAGCTTCTGCTGCAAGACCACCTGTTCCTTCCAGTACTGCCTCTGATCAGCCTGGTAAGTTAATAAAATGCATGCAAATTTGCTTAAAGCCTACTGATGCAATTTATTTTGTTTTATAGTGATGGAAGAGGATGAAGAACTGGAGAGGATGATGCTGAGTCTTTCTCCAGCCAAATATCTCACACAACTGAGTAAGTGAATCAAGAAACATCTTGTGTGTTATACAGAGCCATGTCATGTTAAGCATGTTTATGACATATAAAATTGCGCATACTGGAGCAAAACTATTCAAATTATAATGCTTAATTTGCAGGATCATCTGCAGTCACAGGATCCGCAGCCTTATCTACAACAGGTTACTTTCCACATCAGATTTGGAGGCTTATTCTGTTACATACAGACGTATCCTCCATTTCTGAATTTAATTATCTTATTTGTTGTTTTGGCAGTGTTCTTGCCTGTTCTAAAAAAACATTGTATTTTGTTCTAACTACTGTTAAGGATTGAACATACCAGTGGTGAGGGTGAGTGCACTTCATGAATTGTATGCATGGTATTTAAACTGGTTTTATTTGTTGTTAAACGTGTACTGGTTACTTACAGACTTTTGGACATTATTGGAATTTGCATTACTAGAATAAACAATGATTCTAGTCATTTAATGTAGTCAAGACAATTAAATACACATCATGCACATTCATTGTTTTAAAATATTTTTTATTTTCTCCCTGTGCTGTTCCATGCAGGTCTGCCGCAGCCTCCATCAACATCAGTTCCTGTGTGTAGGCCCTCTTCACGGGGTGAAGGCTCTGTACCACATCCAGCAGCACAATCAACACCTGCACCAATGCCGTCTGCACTGACTGAAGCAACTCTTCCCAGCTACTTGACCAAAAAAGGTAAAGACAGTTAAATACACATCATGTGCAATCAGTTTTTACACACATTCATATACATATATAAAAATACACACATATATATATATATATATATATATATATATATATATATATATATATATATATATATATATATATATATACAATTTATATGTTTCCTTTAAATTGTGTTCCATGACTTTCTACCGACATCACATGCAGTCTTTAGTTCTTCCAGTCCCAGTCCCAGTATGCCTTCACAGACTGATGGCTCTGTACCACCTCCTGCAGCACAATCAGCACCTACAGCTCCTGCACCAATGACGTCTGCACAGACAGATGAACCTAGCTACTTGCAAGATATTAGCCGCTGGAACTGCTCTCTTCATCAAATAATTTTAAAGACATTTCTTGCACAAGGTTATGTATATATGTATATATGTATTATTATTATTATTATTGTTTAATTTATTTCCATTTGGTCATTAAAATACCAAAAGTATTATATTTTCTTTTATTGCATTGTATTGTAGTGTTTTTTTATTTGATTTACTTGCATTGTTTATCGTGCTCTGTTTTGTAAACACTGTATGTTAATAACTGTTACTATTACACTCTGTACATTATTACTAAATAATAAACATACAAATTTTCATGCTTTTTCCCTGTGTTATCCACAATTTTAGATTGTATTGTTGTTTAATCTATTATTTAAAATTATTTCGTTTGTTAATTACAATACCAACAGTATTATATTTAATTTTATTTTTAATTGACTTGCATTATTTTATCTTGTTCAGTTTTGTAAATATGTTATTATAATAACTGTTACTATTAAACTCTGTATTTAATTTCAAATACATTTTCTCTAGTTTTTCCTGTGTTTTCCAAAACTATTGATTTTATTTTTATTATTATTATTATTGAATCTTTACATTTTATTAATTTATTCCCATTTGTTAATTAAAATACCAGAAGTATTGGCCATATTTGCATTGTATTAAATGTTTTTTATAAGTCAATTTTATAGACTTGCATTGTTATTATCTTGCTCAGATATGTAAACTAAATGTTAATAACTGTTTCTAATAAACAAAATTACTTAATTTAAAACACATTTTTCTTGTCTTTCCTGTCTTCTCCACAACTTTAGATTTAATATTTGTTGTTTAATCTATATTTCTTTAATATATATTTCTTTAATTATATATTTGATTTAGAACTGTACTGTAGTAATTACATTTTTCAGTTTTATACATGTATATTATTGAACTATAAATACAAATGTGAACTTACCTTTTGCTGTTTATGGTTATATTTCATACATATTGGTTTTCTTGATATAGTTATACAAATATAAAGTTAATATTTCTTCAAAAATAGAGGTCGAAAACATTATTCAAATGTTATTTTCATTTTTCTGTCAATAAATTCAAGACTCTTGACAAGAGGAATAAAATAAATATAATTTTGTGCAGACTTTTATTTGTTAGCCTATCTTTCATAAGAAATGTGAACAAACTGTGAATATATCGTGGGAGCGGGTGAGTGCAGAATAAAACCTCAAACAGTCATGCGCAGACCTCTACATCACAGATCAGATTTCATTTATCACGTGAAGAGAGATGACTGACAAGAAGAGTGAGGTGACACAGACAACACGATGTGGAAGAGTTTCAAAACCAAATGTAAAAGCGCCCGTTTAAATGTTGACATGAGTCTGACATACATATTAAATAGAATAAATAATTAAAAAGGCGTTTTGGGATGTATCTTTGTTGCATTAATTTAATAATAATAAATACAATATTTGTGTATTATTATTCACTATTCACTATCAGTAAATAGTTCCTCTGTAAGAACAATCTGTCTGATGCCCGTATGAACACCACTGATCCTCACACACTTCTCCAACACACAGCATCCGTTATAAAACACTCGCTGTATTCAAGCAGAAATATGATGATAACATCATGACCGAGAGCGCACATACACGGTTCGTTTGCGCATCATTTATAACGGACATAACCCGCAATTACAATAGTCGCCCATCAAAACTTGTGTGTGTGACACTGGCTTCTGTTATCCAGCGAGAGCTGTAGTTTGTGTATCATATACTCATACAGCTATTTTGAGCCACGATTCAGTCTGTATGCACAGCGCCACGAGAACCGTATTTCTCCTCCGAAACACAGAATACGTAGAGAGGTGGTACTGTTATTTTTTATAGGCTATATATTTTTTTACATGACTTATCATGCGAGTCATAATATTAGTGAATATATTATATTGTAGTTTTATGTCTCGCCCCCTCTGGTTGAGAAAGACTAAAGCACGATCTCCAGCATTGATCTATTAGGCATCCCTGATCTATATATGTGATGTTTAAAAAAAAATAAACAAACATTCGTTTCTCATTTATTTGGTTCCACAGTATTTGCTGATTTTTATTTTATTTGAACACTGCTTGAGAATTACCGCTGATATTAATTAAAATCAAGGTAAAATGCACACGGTGCTTACAGGGTATTTAAAACCTAAGAAAAGCAAGGAAAACTCAAACGACCCCAACGAATTAAAGTTATATTTTGAAGTTATATAGTAGGTGGTTTTTATTTTACTTCCATAATATTTGAGGAAGGGGGCACAACAAGAGGGCACCCATTTGACCAGCACACACACACACAATATTGCCACTTGTTAGTTAACTAATTACTGTGAAATAAATAGCCTATAACAAATACATATAGTAATGCAAATACATATAATGCGACGTACATAGAGACGACGTATATATCAGGCGTCATATAATGCGACGCACTTTGATGCGACGTACATATCAGGCGTCATATAATGCGACGTACATATCAGGCGTCATATAATGCGACGTACATATCAGGCGTCATATAATGCGACGCACTTTGATGCGACGTACATATCAGGCGTCATATAATCCGGCGTACATAGTTCAGACGTACCTATCACACGTCAGTTTTTTGTAAATTTCTCACGTACGCCGCCGTCACGTCGCCGCCTATGATTGGTTCTACAGTGACGTCGCCGTGACGCCGCCGTGGGCCTGTCGTCTGCCCTTCCTATTAATCCCATTCAAAATTTGACACGGTCTGACGGCGACGGGAGGGTAGACTGCTCCTTCTCCTTCGCCTGGTAAGCTTAGGACTGGCATTAGTAACACCTCATACCTGGTACATTTCTCCACTGCTCTAGGGTTGCTTATGAACGGCTTGATCAGCAGTCCGTTTCTCTCTATCTCGGATGAATTCTGTATCCACATATTTACCAGCGTTATGCCAGACATCTCATTTCCATGTGTGCCTCCAAAAATAGCCACTTGTTTGGCTTCTTGTAAACAAGAAATATTAGTTCGCGAACTCATAGCGAGAGACAGGGACGCGCGCGGTTTACGGAAGACGAAAGCTCAAAGTTTGCACACCACTGCTGTTGCCTCTAATCGCCGGTGCGATGTGACTGCTGTTATATAATGTTATTTTAAGGCTAAGCCCAGAGCATAACTACGTCCGTGTGTCATCTAACCTACGTTAACGCGCATGGCTCGGGTTTCACAATCGCGCTGTGGCTTGTGGAGCGATTAAATGTTGGTCGATTTGGTCACAATGTTACAGGAGATTACACGCGGAAAATAAATAATAAACGCGAGCAGGTGGCCCATGCACCCAAGCAAACTAATCAGTGGATCAACGGAAAATAAATCTAGGCTATATAGTGAAGAATACAGAGACTAGGATTTACTTACTAATTATTTACCCTTTTGCAAAATCAAATAGGTTTATGGGATTTGAAATATTAGTAGTATCTCTATATAAAAACTTTTTGAATGAATTGCTTTAATGGATGATTCCTGATTGATTATTGACTGGCACAATGACATTACTTGCAGAAATAAAAATCACAGACCAATTCCCACCACTAATGCATAAACAAGGCATGTGGATTGTTTCAAATTAGAAGAATGGATTTTCTGTTTTTATATGTTAATATAAGGATGAAAGTAATAGTTACCCCAAAATGTAAATGTATACTCACATATATTTGCTCTAATGTTGTTCCAAACCTGTAAGACTTGGCTACTTTCTTAGGTGAAACATGTTATTCTGATGAATGTTATGTGGTGCCCAATTATTTCCATTTTAGGGAGGGAGGGAAGGAAGAAAGACTGGGTCATTTTCTCAATGATCCTTTATTATTTACATAAAACCAAGTTATACAGGTTTGGATCGACTTAAGGGTGAATATTTTTTTCCTTTTTGGGTAACAAAGTAAAGTCAACATCCAGCAAAATGCATTCAAAGACATGAAACTACAGTATCTCACAGAAGTGAGTACACCCCTCACATTTTTTTTAAATATTTTATTATACCTTTTTATGTGACAACACTGAAAAAAAATTACACTTTGTTATAATGTAAAGTAGTGAGTGTACAGCTTGTATTACAGTGTAAATTTGCTGTCCCCTCAAAATAACACACAGCCAATAATGTCTAAACCACTGCCCACAAAAGTGAGTACACCACTAAGTGAAAATGTCCAAATTGGGCCCAATTAGCCATTTTCTCTCCCTGGTGTCATGTGACTCGTTAGTGTTACACGGTCTCAGATGTGAATGGGGAGCAGGTATATTCAATTTGGTGTTATCGCTCTCACTCTCTCATACTGGTCATTGGAAGTTCAACATGGCACCTCATGGCAAAGAACTCTGAGGATCTGAAAAATAGAATTGTTGCTCTACATAAAGATGGCATAAACGGCTATAAGAAGATTGCCAAGACCCTGAAACTGAGCTTCAGCATGGTGGCAAAGACCATACAGCGGTTTAACAGGACAGGTTCTAATCAGAACAGGCCTCGCCATGGTCGACCAAAGAAGTTGAGTGCACGTGCTCAGCATCATATCCAGAGATTGTGTTTGGGAAATGGACGTATGAGTGCTGCCAGCATTGCTGCAGAGGTTAAAGGGGTGGTGGGTGCTCAGTGCTCAGACCATATGCCGCACACTGCATCAAATTGGTCTGCATGGCTGTCGTCCAAAAAGGAAGCATCTTCTAAAGATGATGCATAAGAAAGCAGACTAAGGACATGGATTACTGGAACCATGTCCTGTTGTCTGATGAGACCAAGATAAACTTATTTGGTTCAGATGGTGTCAAGCGTGTGCGGCGGCAACCAGGTGAGGAGTACAAAAGACAAGTGTGTCTTGCCTACAGTCAAGCATGGTGGTGGGAGTGTCATGGTCTGGGGCTGCATGGGTGCTGCCGGCACTGGGTAGCTACAGTTCATTGAGGGAACCATGAATGTCAAAATGTACTGTGACATACTGAAGCAGAGCATGATCCCCTCCCTTCGGAGACTGGGCCGCAGGGCAGTATTCCAACATGATAACAACCACTGCCTTGCTAAAGAAGCTGAGGGTAAAGGTGATGGACTGTCCAAGCATGTCTCCAGACCTAAACCATATTGAGCATATGTGGGGAATCCTCAAACGGAAAGTGGATAGAAGTCTCTAACATCCACCAGCTCTGTGATGTCAAAATGGAAGAGGACTCCAGTGGCAACGTGTGAAGCTCTGGTGAACTCCATCCCCAAGAGGGTTTAAGGCAGAGCTGGAAAATATTGGTGGCCACAAAAAATATTGACACTTTGGGCCTAATTTGGACATTTTCACTTAGGGGTGTACTCACTTTTGTGGCAAGCAGTTTATACATTAATGGCTGTGTGTGGAGTTATTTTGAAGGAACAGCAAATTTACACTGTTATACAAGCTGTACACTCACTACTTTACATTGTAGCAAAGTGTCATTTCTCCAGTGTTGTCACATGAAAATATATAATAAAATATTTACAAAAATGTGAGGGGAGTACTCACTTCTGTGAGATACTGTATCCACACATTAAATATAAACACTCAAACAAAATGTTAAGTTTTAGCTCTTAATAAAAGAAAAAAAAATCAGGTCAGTAAAGATTTTTATCACACGGGAAACCAGTTATATTTTATTTCTCTAAAGCATAAAAAAGTGTCCATAATGCAAAAGTACAAAGTAGGTCAGAATTATATTGACCAAACACACTGCCTTTGTATAATAATACTCCGATTCTGATAATAAAAATGATACAGTTCTCTAGAAGAGATTGTATAATTTGGCTGTACAAAGATTTACTAAACCAAATTAAAATGTTTTTATTATTAAAAATAAACCTCATCACTAGAATTTTGATCATCTACACATCTATAAAACAACAATAATGTAGAGGTGATTGTGTTTCATGTCTCACAAAACAATTCTTTACAAATAAAAAAATGGCAATCACACATTAGACATTTTGTTTATATTAATCTGTAAATCTCTCTTTGCTTTCACATTTTTCTTGGCCATTTATCATGAACCGAAAACCTTTTACTAACACTTTATGCAAATAGCTCGTCTTAAATATCAGAGCGGTTAAGACTACTTATCTTTTGAAACAGTTTAACTGAGCTCTAGAACGATTTGCCACTGCATAATTACTTTATAATTTTCCTCCTCCCCTTATTATTCTGTTTAACTAATATACCATCATAATCTTCTGCCCACACTTTTCTATTGTGCACTGAAGAGTTTTAGCTATCAAGTACAGAGAAACTTTCCTCCCTTCTTTTCCTCTTTTTCTTGCTTTTGTGCAACATCACATCATCAATCTGAGACACAGATGATTCTCTTGCCCCAGATCCCTCCTTTAGGTGATTCTCTTCATGTTTTCTGTGTGAATAGAGAAAGTTATTTGCATTACACTCAGCTTGAACAGAACCTGCTCTGTCATGACACCTTTGCCTCTGTTTTTCAGCTCTTTTAGGTGTGTCAATTGCAGCTGAGTCAGTGTTCGGAGACATGGAGATTTCCGTAATATTTTCAGTATCCTTCTTCCTCTTCTTTTTTTTCTTTCTAATATCTGCGTAATCTCCCAGTGAGATAATGTTGGCCTGTCTGTCTGCATTGTTGTATTGTATGATTAAGTCGGTCCTTGTTGTTTGTACAGTTTCTAGTTCAGCACTATCATACGGTATGTGATTTATGCTTTCATTCATTTCCTTGTTTTTCTTTCTCTTGGATTTCTTTGTAATTGCCTCAAGTGATTTCAACATCGGGCTCTGAGACTTTTCAAACAGCACTGTATGATCCGATTTTTCCAAAGTCAATTCATCACCTACATTTGTGATGTGATCAGAGTTTCTTTTTTTCTTTCTCTTCCTCTCAGCTCCAAAAGTTTCCTGCATTTGTGCATCAAAAGAGCTGAACTCAGAACTGTTATTAACAGACAAACTTGATCGTTTCCTCTTCTTTTTGTGTTTAGTGTCATTTGATTCAGCTTCTGTTTGTTCAACAACATCACTTGGTCTTTCTTCAACAGCCTCGTGAGTAGTTGATCTATAAGTGACATTATTAAACTGAGACACTGAATTTATATCCTGAGCAAAATCAACAGATTCATATTGAGATTCTTCACTGCCATTCTTCTTTTTCTTTTTCTTCCTCACTGATTTTAATCCTGTGATTTCCTCTGATGTCTGTATGTGCTCAGGTTGTTCGGTCTCAGGAGCTTTTGAACTTTCATTTGACAGGAAGTCTGTATCACTATTGTCCTCTACGTGTGTTGTCTTTGTCCTCTTTTTGTCTTTTCTCTTCTTTTTTGTTCTTTTGGGTAACATTTCAGTTGTTTGTAACTCACTGAACTGATCCATCTCAACTGAATGAACATTGTCTGCACCAGACTCTGCTTCCTTTTGCTCTTTTAATTTGTGCTTGTTCTTTTTACTGGTAAACGTGCTGTCTGAAAGGACAGGTGAATTAATTTTTTCCACATGTTCTGTTGTGTTTTCTGACTGCGAATCTGACACAGTGTTTTCCAGTCCAATGATATCATCAACTTGAGATGGAGAACTTGCATTCTGACTTTTCTTTTGCGTTTGGCCACCTTTAACATAAGTGCTTTATTACCTTCCAAATGTTCCACTGCACTGCCATCACTTGGCCTTCTTTCAATCATCTTTTGTGCCATCAGCCCAGAGACGACATCAAGCTGAGACGCAGCCAGATTCACATCAATGGATTCATACTGTTGTTTCTCACTTCTATCCCTTTTTTTCTTCTTTTTCTTCTCTGGCCTTAATTTAGTTACACTGGGTGAAGGACATCTTGTAATTTCCTCTGATGTCTGTAAATGCTCAAACTGATTGGTCTTGGTGGCCTCAATGGACCGAATCACATTATTTCCTCTCATTTCTGAAGGTCCGTCATCCATGTGGTCCAAAATTTCATTTGATAAGCTATCTGCGGTTCTTTCTCTGTCTTTGTTTGCTCTCTTCTTTTTGTTTTTTCTGGACAGCAAATCCGTAGTTGGTGACTCCCTGTGTTCTGGATATCTGGACACCTGGACATCGTCTCCAATATCTGAAGCAAGTTCTGCGTTCTTTCGCTCTTTTGAATTCTGCTTTTTCTTAGTTTTCTTTTGCAAGAGTTCTTCTGCGCTTTCAGACTGCAAACCTGACACATGTTTTTCCAGTCCAATAATGTCATCAATTGAAGAACTTGCATTTTGACTTTTCTTTTTGCATTTGGCAGCCTTTAAAATAAGTGTATTACCTTCTAAATGTTCAGCTGTGTTGTCATCGCTTGACCTTTCTTCAATGACCTGTTGTTCAACCGCTCCATCAACATGATCAAACTGAGACATAGAACTCACATCTAGATCAACAGATTCATATTCAGGCTCTTCAGTCTCATTTAGTTTCTTCTTTTTCTTCTTTTTAACTGATTTCAATGTAGTTACATTAGTCGTTGGGCATCCTGTGATTTCCTCTGATGTCTGTAAATGCTCAGGTTGATTAGTCTCTGGAACTTCACTGGATAGATCATTTACTCTGAATTCTGCTGGTCTATCAGAGTCCAAAGTTTCATTTAATGGGATGTCTGTAGCACTATTCTCCTCTACATATGCCATCTTAGTCCTGTCTTTGTCTTTTCTCCTCTTCTTTTTAGTTATTTTGGATGTCAGTTCAGCAGTTTGTGACTCACTGAACTGAACGGTCTCAACCGACTGATTTTCAACAGTTGGCTCTACATCCTCTTGTTCCTTTAATTGGTACTTTTTCTTCTTTTTCCTCTTAACCTTTGAGATAACACTCTTATCTGCCACGCTCGATAAAACACTTTCCTCCAAGATCTCTGATGTCTCCTCCAAATGTAAAACTGATGCGTGCCTTTGCTCTTCATTCAATACTCTATTTTCCACTTCATGCCATTTCTCGTTCTCTCTGGGTGTTGTTTTAACTGCAGTGATGTTATCAACTGGAGATTCAGAGCTCACATCTACATTTGTATTACACTGCATGAAATTAGTTGCACTACATTTTTCCTTTCCCTTTCTTTTCTTTTAATAAAGCTCAGTCCACCATTTTTAAACAAAGGAGTCTCCTGAGTATCTGTTTCCATCTCCTTCATCGTCCTTCGTTTACTCAAGCTGAGGCGCTCAGATGAAATAGAGTAAACTTCTTTTAATGGTTCATCAGCTAGTGGTAAATGTTTAGATGGTTGCACATTCATGGTCTCCTCTACATCTGTAACTTCAGAATCCTTATGAGATCTTGACACTGCTTTTCGCTTTTTTTTGTTACACTTTTCCTCTTTCCTTGAGAGCAGTTCAGTATTTAGTCCAACAGGACTCTGGTCTGTCTCTTGGGATTCTGGGTGTTTGGTACGGTTCCTGTCTTGAGTTGTAAACTGCTTATTTGGGGTTCCTGGCCCAAACACGGACACAGATTTTCCCTTAGTCTCTATTTGAGTTTCGTCACTATCGTTGTCCAAATGTGCATGGTGGTCACCATCACACCATCTTGGTGTTCCTGGTCCAAATATGGACACAAACTGTCCTTCTGACTCTATTTGAGTCACATCACTGTCTTGATCGCTCTCCTCCATGTTTTCGGTAATAGATGCCGCTTTATGAATTTGATTGTTCTTATATTTCTGACTGTTCAATGGCGTGAATAAATCCTCTGAGCCAAAGTCACTGTCAATCTGTTGAACATCATTCTGTATAGAAATGTCTCCCCCTTGGGGTGACAACAAAGAATTGCTTTTGTTGAGCAGGTTCTTTTCAGACGTCAGGTCATCCTCGTGCTCCACTGCTGGTTCTGTAACTACATCCACAGAATTTCTGTGTCTATCTTCAATTACAGATAAATAATCTTCATGCAAGTTCTCATTTAATTCAGCTTCTGTTTGTTCAACAACATCACTTGGTCTTTCTTTAACAGCCTTTTGAGTAGTTGATCTATAAGTGACATTATTAAACTGAGACACTGAATTTATATCCTGAGCAAAATCAACAGATTCATATTGAGATTCTTCACTGCCATTCTTCTTTTTCTTTTTCTTCCTCACTGATCCTGTGATTTCCTCTGATGTCTGTATGTGCTCAGGTTGTTCGGTCTCAGGAGCTTTTGAACTTTCATTTGACAGGAAGTCTGTTTCACTATTGTCCTCTACGTGTGTTGTCTTTGTCCTCTTTTTGTCTTT
The DNA here is from genome assembly GCA_027564155.1 of Gymnocypris eckloni scoliostomus. NCBI lineage: Eukaryota > Metazoa > Chordata > Actinopteri > Cypriniformes > Cyprinidae > Gymnocypris > Gymnocypris eckloni. The sequence continues at coordinate 6,038,925 of CM050414.1, read as the reverse complement.
TCTCTTCTTTTTTGTTCTTTTGGGTGCCATCTCAGCAGTTTGTGACTCACTGAACTGATCCATCTCAACTGAATGAACATTGTCTGCACCAGACTCTGCTTCCTCTTGCTCTTTTAATTTGTGCTTTTTCTTCTTTTTCTGTTTACTGGTAAACGTACTGTCTGAAAGGACAGGTGAATTCATTTTTTCCACGTGTTCTGCTGTGTTTTCAGACTGCAAATCTGACACAGTGTTTTCCACTCCAATGATATTATCAAGTTGAGATGAAGAACTTGCATTATCATCATGCTCCATGTGAACTGCCTCTATAGAGTTTCTCTGTGTCTCTTCAATTACCACTAAATGATCTCCATCCAAGTTATCAGCACACTGGACAGTCTGCTTAAGTTGATGTCTGCAATGGGCAAAATCTGGGTGTTCAGCATCTGAACATGAAGCTAAAACCTCATGCGTCTCATGTTGTTTTTCCTGCTCCATATAGAGAGTGTCAACAGATGATTCTGATGATGTCCTGGATGGAGCTCTGATTTTGGGAGCTTCAAGTTGGTTTTTTGATAGTTTTTTAACAGAAGCACTAGCCTTGTCTTTCTTAGTAGATGTAGTTTTTATTTTATTCTCTTTTCCTTTGATGTTGAATAACTGTTCTTCGTTGTCGTCTGAGAGTGAATACTGGATCCTCATCTCCATGAAAGATTGTGGAAGCCATTTTTGTTTGTTTCCTTTAAAGTAATCTTGAACAAAAATGCTTCTATCCTGGAATATAAAAAAAATCAATGAAACAAAATCAATCTATTAGGTGAGCATGACATGATCCTTCAGAAATAATACTAATATGCTCATTTGCTGATCAAGAAAAAGTTCACAGTAATATGAAAATATTCATTTCTTTAAAAAAATACAATCAAATAAAAAATACTGCCCCTTAAATGCACAAGTATTGTACTGTCAAAATTTCAAACTACTTAATATAATTTCTTCAACATGAACGAATGTAGATATTACAGTGGAAATATTTATTAGAGAATTAAAAAAACAAAACATTAAATCTAAAACATTTTGTACTAAGTCCATAGTAATTACATACCACTTTCGTGACTTCATGATCACTGTTGTGGTCGTCCCCCTCAGAGTTATCACTTAGAATGAAATTAAAGTTTATTCATCATGAAAAACTATTATATTGTTTAAAATTATATTTGTTTTTAATTAGAACTTACTCAGAATGCAGCATAGGTGGAATTATTGTTCTTTTTGTGCTCACACAACCCTCCTCGATTTTCCTTATGCATTTTAAGAACCCTCCCATTTCTGAGTTCTAAAAAAACACATACATTTTTAATACACATGCATAATTTAATAACAATTTATAGCATAGGAATGTAGATGTAGAAGACACATTCGACCACTCCAGACCTGTCCACATGTCTGAGGTCTTGGAACGGTCAACGTGTCGTCACTCACAGTAAAAATCAATGACTTTGCCAGAATGCCAAAAACAGATTTAATTTTCTGAAGAAATGGGATAACCTTTCACAGGTGACAATGTGGTTGTTTGTGATTTTAAATGGGTTAATTCAATATTAGAGGTTTTTAAACTATGGTAAATTTGAATGTTCCGAATACATTCCGCTTGTTGTCCTAGGTGAAAAAAGTGTTGTAAAATATACTTTATTTCAGCACACTTGGTACACTTTCATAATGTACTTAAAGTACTCAGTTTTCAAGCATAAATGTTGTACTTAATATACTACAAATTATTCTTTAGTACTTAAGAACATTTAAGTGAACTCAACTGTGCTATTTTGGGACACCATGAATATGAACTAAAATGTGCTATTAAGATACTTTGTAAAAAAAAAAATATATATATATATATATATTTAAGACATGCTTCCTGTGCAAGCAGTGCTGCATCATATAATTACGCCGAATGAGAGTATAGTTCCTAGCCATATCAGTCTAGAAAAATCTCAACTTTTTATTTTCCATTGGTCTTAGTACACGATGTAACTACAGTAGAGTCAAGCTTTAAATAGGAAAAATATCGAAACTCTTTGGTCATTTTTGAACGCGATGCTAACAGTCTAATCAGATTTAATCATCTATGCTAAGCTAAGCTATAATTGCTCCCGCCAGAACCGGAGATCAGCTGGATGGATTTAAAACTGTAAAACTCAACTGTTTAACTCTTGGGGAGTTGGAAAATTAGCCTATTTTCAAAAAAAGTGGAGTGTTTCTTTAAGCAATGGAATTATAAAACACTTCTAGTACTTTCTCTAAATACACTTAAAATCAGCTAGTGCTAATTGTGCTAGTACTAATTAGTATTTTTCAGTATTTATATTAAGTGTACTTAAGCAGCACAGGTGGGAAACTGTTCTTATAACTGTAACATTACTGATATAATGTAAATAATATCAATCTGAACTAGGGCTGTGCAATTAATCGCATGCGATTCTCATGCGCATCTCGTCAGTAAAGCCGGCTCCGTGATCGCCTGTTTTCAGCTATGCGATATCACATTCATAATCGAATGTGATTCATCTGCGATATTGAACATGATATTGTCTAGCTTGTCAGTGAACTACGGCTCTGTGTATTAACTGCCGCTTCATCTGAAAACAGGCGATCACGGAGCCGGCTTTACTGATGAGATGTGCATGAGAATCGCATTCAATTAATTGCACAGCCCTAATTTGAACTTAGGATAACTATATAAAAGTGTACTAATATTGGAATTATTTTTTATTCATTCAAAGCGCACTTTCAGGAAATACACTAATGATAATCCTCTGTATATTTATGCAGTAGTATACTTTATTTAAATGTGATAAAAATCTATTTAAATGTCTGGTATTTAGTATACTTTTGCAATTGCACTGAAGTACTACTGAAGTAGAAATATACCTTTAATTAGTGTATTTATAGTGTGCAACTTTAAAAAATAAATAGCACAAAAAAATAAGAATGTACTACAAATGTACTTGCTTGGATTAAAGTATTTTTCATGCATTCAAGTACACATCATTTTTACCTGGGGATTTATTAATGTCATTGTATTAGTTTAGCAAAATCATTTGCTGAGGTCCATCACAGATATACATACATGTGAACACTTGAGCAATTCGACTGTGTATCTCCAAGCATAACTATACACATGCTGTCTTTGACCATTCTAACAGAGGGGACAGCTTATGGATAGCAGGCCAAAGAATCAGCTGATGATGAGGCGTCTATGGTAGCAAAATGTATCAGAACTGTAGTATTTTCACCAGCTAAAAAATGCGCTACTTAATTTGCCATGTTTATAAAATAATTACAAAATTACATTAAGAGATGTATACACAAAATAATAACACTTAACAACCCTCTACATTGCGAGTAAATCACTCGCATAAGGGACTAATCTTCACTATGGGCAACTAAATGATGTCTAATATTTTCCAATGGCTAATATATGCTCAGATTTTACTCGCCAGTGTGTGATTTGGAGACTAAGTATATGTTTAGCACATATATATATTTACTCGCTGAACACTGACTGAGCACTTCAGAGTTTCTATCTCCATCAGGCGATCTGTGATATTTTTCAGTTCATCTCAATGGATGCACAGCGCACTGGTGTTTGACGTACCGTGAACTAGTGTAACGGCGCACAACTCACCATTGCTTTGGTGAGAGCAGAGAGTCCAAGAGAGAGTCTTACATACATGCAGAATTGACGCACTACATGTAAACGATATTCTTTGTTGTATTTTCGTGTCAAAATAACAGAATTCCCTTGAATTTTTTTAGGAACTGCCGGGTTTTCCGGTAGTAGGCAGAACCAATGCGCAAACGGCAATCTCATTGGCTGGTGCTCACCTATTATCGTCCCTGTTTTGAATTCTGCGAATCAGTTCAAGTAAATGCACACAACCGGATTAATAATCATGATGCATTTTATACTGTTCTTATTAGCAGAATTCTTCTTTTTATTATTATTATTAAATTTATTATCATCGTTTGATCAGTATTATTGTTATTCTTTTCCATTGTTTTTACAGAAACACCGAACGACCAAAAAAGGACCACCACTAGTCCTAAGTTCAGTTAAAATGTCTATGCCTTCATACATGGCTGCTAAGTTTTCATTCTAATTACTACATTTCTATCATTAAATAATACTTGATTATCAAAAGGTCATATTATAATGCTTGACTGACTGATATTAAGAGTGTACTTTTAGGTATATAAAAAGCTGTACCGTTTTACAAATATATATAACCAAAAAAAATAACCAAAACCCAGCGACACTGGCCAAACAAATAAATACACTAAACAAAAGGATAAAATCGACAGATCTTGTCCATGTTTTTGCCACAATGTTACGATTTATTATGTACGGAAAGCACATAAGTTAGCCTAATGTTTCTCGGTCTCTCCCTCACAGACACACGTATAGTTTGCACACACCTTAACATAAGCGGTAATGTAGTTAGCACTACACTAAAAACTACATGACTTCTCACAAGCGAGGTAGCAACAACGGCTCGATTCATGAAGAAAATTAACTTATGTCTCACTATAGACATTGCTGCCGATCACTGACTCACAGAGGTAACATTCTCTCTCTCTCTCATAAGTTAGTTATTAACTGTATTAACTAGGGATGGGTCACGATTTTCGAATATTCGATTAGTCGATTTAATTATAGAATATCAATTAGGTTGTGTGATTATTTTCTAAAGGTGTACCCACACTGGGTGTTTTGAGCCGCGTCTGAGCCCCAAAGCCCTGTTCGTTTGACTAATGTGATCGCTCTGTGCCGCGCTCGGACGTGGTTTGTTTAGCAGGCCCTGGCTTGGTTGTAAGAGGTGGGCCAGACTCGGTTCAGTTGGACTCAGGCACGGCACATATGTAGTGTGAGCGCTAACCGCGCTGGAGCAAGGAACTTCTGATACGTGCAGCCTGATTGCGTGAACAATAGACCTGTTAAGCAATATATAGTGAGAGGGCCGTTTGTTACAGCGTCCCAAACAACTCAAAATAATAAACCACAAAGTTAGCAAAACGATGCACTCCCCTGAGCTGAGCGAGAGCACTTCTCTGCCACCTTCACGTGCTATCGGAAACATCCGGTTTCCCACTTATGACGTCGTGACGAGCTCGCTGCATTCAAATTTTTTGTTGAATGAATAATGTAATATTCCACTGGTTGATAACCATCAATATTTATGTAAAAAATATGTGTGCTGTTTTTCGTGTGAAATGTGAAGAATGACAGGTTGGATGCCACAGACTTTCTTTTTTATTGGCTGAGTGTGAGGTGTAATTTTCACTTTAACTTCACGCAATGTATTTATTTAGTTATTTATTTGAGAAAGGTAAACTGATCAAACTTGCACTGGACGCTTTGTATTTAAAAAAAACTAAAACTTGAATTTAACAAACATAAAATGTTCCAATCATATTTCTGAATTAAATTAATAAAGAAACAAAATAATGATCACTTTGCTATTATAAACCAAACCGGACCTATTTTAATGGCTGCAACAGCAGTTTTGTAATGGAAAGGAGAGATAGAGAAAGAGAGAGAGAGAGAGAAAGACACGGGCTCTGGTCGAACTCAGGCGGAGAATTCTGATAAACTGCATGGATCTATATTCATTTCCTCGTTTCAATTAAAAGTTCACCGAACTAATTGTGAACAGATTGCACTCTCGTCTTCTTCCCGAGCATGTGAACATGTTCATTTAATATATGAAATAGGTTATTGTTATGAAGACAGACGTTAAAATTAATGTTCACATAATAAGTGCCGTCATTCAGGCTGTTCACAATAGAGGTCTGCTTCCCGACACGAGCCCGTGGGTCCCGAAATACTTTCGGGTCGGGTTCGGGTTAATGTTTAATGGATAGCTTCGGGCTCGGGTTTGTAGCTAAACCAAAACTATATGCAGGCTAAGCTGCTTTCATAGACGCACGCACACACACATTATTGCACACAGATATCTGAGATCGCGCAGCGCACAAACTGCACGGGAACGATTATTAGTAAAATAGCTTCGATAGGCTACTGACTCGCAACATTATATTTCTCTGCAATGAGGGGTAAAATCGCTTTTTTTGAAGTAACTAAGCCTCATTGCTTGTAGAGAGAGACGCGCAGACGCAGGTTCACATGCACGCGCAACATTCATACCTCTCTCTCGCTAATTCAAATAAATGATTGATTAATATATATATATATATATGAATGTGAAATGGGTTATTGTTATGAAGACAGACGTTAAAATTAATGTTCACATAATAAGTGCCATCATTCAGGCTGTTCACAATATGTTTTAGCACCTAATGTTTTAAGAATGATATTCTGTTTAGCGTAATATGTTTTAAGCCTAATATTCATTAATGAATTAATTAAACGGTTATGTTTTTTTTATAATATGAATGTTCATGCTCATTTTAAAATAGAAATGTCCTAACCTTATGAGCAGTTAATAATCGACGGACTGTTCTGTTAATAAATGCCTCATTTGGTTATGTTATATTAATATGTTTCAGCAATCATAACGACCATTAATTGGCTCAGGTTAAGATAGACTATTCTCTAATTAATTAAACAGTTTGTTATCATACAGATTAAAAGCCTGAATAGTTTATCTCCCTCCCTCTCTGTGTGTGTCTGTGTGTGTGTGTGTGTGTGTGTGTGTGTGCGTGTGTGTGTGTGTGTGTACATGCGCGGGAGGGGTGCGATTTTCGAATAGTTAATCGAATAATACCCAGCGATTTTCGAATATAACTTTTGCTTAAAATGCCCATCCCTAATATTAACTGCATTAGTCTACTATCAATGGCTCAAGCGTCCGTTACGGTTTAAAATGACGTTTTGGACTTAGCAAGAGAGGCATTGGATGATATGCGGAAGAAATAATCCTACTCACAACAGCGATTGTAGTAGAAAAACCGGACGAATGCCTTGAAATATATCATCTGATCAATGTCTTGAGGTGTGGCAACCGTAGTAAAGCGGAATAATTAACTCCGAGCCATTGAATTATTATAAAAATAATGCACACCCGAGGTGTAACGGCCACTTTGCTTCGTGACCGCATCACCAACTCGGGTGTGCATTATTTGTATAATAATTAAACGGCCCGTCGTCAATTATTCCTTACATATAAGCCTAGTATTATCATTCTGGAGAGTAAACAAAAAAAATGTACTATCAATAGCGATTCAATTGTCAAGGTGTCTGTAGAGTTGCATAAATAAACCCCACCTCTAGAACCTGGTGCTTCTTTAAGGACAGGTGCTGTCGTCTGAGTGATTTCAACAGAAATGGAAAGGTAGCTTTTCGAGGAGAAATATAGATGGAACGTATTCTTCTCTTTGGGTGCTCCACACGCTGACCTGCACTTCCCCTCTCATTTTCAGTGTCGTCATTCTCTCTCCCATTACCAGAATCATCAGAGATGGGCTTTGGTCTCTTAGATGATCCAAGTCGTCTTCCAGTTCGGACTGCTTTAGTCCTAGACTGTGTTATAAACAGGCTTTCACCAGAGTCACTGTACAGGGGAATGCAGAGATGTGATGCAATGCATGAGAAAACATGTTCAAGTGAAAGACTTCAGTAAAAATATATCATATTTGTGGTCTTTGCAAGCTTATTGATTCACTGAAAAGTCATCTCAAAACATTATTAGATGATTTTATGGTAGGCTTACATAAAGATTAAACTAATGTCAACTCAACTTTTTTTATTCTTTAAAAATGTAAAATAAAATATTTTAACATCAACATGACTCCATTTAATAATCAATTAATCAGTAAGATACTCATTACTCTCTACAATTCGTATTGCTGCTATGTAAATACCCTGTACAACCTGTTTGCACAATCTTCTTGCACATTCCTGCTTATATTATTATTTATTAAGTCTACAGTATACTGTCATGCACATTTTATATTCTTTTTAATGTTTTATTCTTATTTGTTCCTTTTTTCATACCTATATTTATGTATATTCTCTTGTGTTTGTATTCCATATAATTGCACTGTCCATGGAGCGGACCTGACTTACGTGTCACTGCTGGTTATATTCTGTATAATTGTGTATGTAACGAATACAAAATCTTGAAACAACAAAAGAGACTTTGTATTGTAGCACATGAGAAACAAACAATCCAGAATTTTGAAATGTCAAACTAATGTATACTTGGATAATTTTCAAGCTGGTTTCTGATGGCATCAGATCATAATCTGACTGCATCATAATCTTAAAGGGGTCTTATGATGCTTTTTAAAAAATCATTCTTTTTTGTATTTGGTGGAACAGAATATGTTGACATGTTTTAATGTAAAAAAAATTTTTTTAAATACTGTACATTATTGAAGGTCCTCTATTCATGATATACTAGTACTTATTATTTAGATACTAGAACTTATTTCAATAGTGACTAGTAACTTTTATATTCTTACTAATAACACATTTTTAATTTTTGCCATTGACTTCTACGGGGATCTGTCATTGAGATATCAACTATTCATTTTTGACTAGTAAGTATTCCACTAGTGACTAGTACTTAATTTGTATGTACTAGTAGTTATTCATTAGGTACTAGTGTGTATTTTTTAGATACTAGTAATTATTATTAGATACTAGTACTTATCCATTAGATACTAGTACTTATCCATTAGATACTAGTACTTATCCATTAGATACTAGTACTTATCCATTAGATACTAGTACTTATCCATTAGATACTAGTACTTATCCATTAGATACTAGTACTTATCCATTAGATACTAGTACTTATCCATTAGACACTAGTAATTATTTTTTAGATACTAGTACTTATCCATTAGACACTAGTAATTATTTTTTAGATACTAGTACTTATCCATTAGATACTAGTACTGTAAAAAAATCTTCCTCCACCCCTCAAATTAAAGAAATCCCCTCTCACAAGAGTCACCTGAGAGGGGAATTCATTTTCAAAAATGAAACTCAGGCCCTGAATAAATGTCTAAAATCTTGATTGAATTATCACTATAAATAACTCTACATGATAAAAAGTAGACTTTAAAAAGATGTGATCGGTCTCAAAAATCCTGATCGGAGCACTTCTATAATAAAGTCAATAAACAAGTGTACATTCAAATAAAGGAGTCTGTTTAGCAGTTATGCCACGCACAGCTGGCACCAACTTTCAGATATTGCACTATATGATTTTACTTCTGAAATTTTGAAAAATATGTATAATACATTCAAATAATTTATTTTTAAATACTATCAAATCAATTATAAAATGCTTTAGTTCAATCTTATTTCTTACTTTACGGTCCCTATTACAGTGCAATTTCACAAATGAGTACTGAGGAAAATGTATTAATTAACATGAACTTGGGTTAAATTGATCCCAGTGTATGTTTAGCCTCTCACTGAGGGATATTAGGCAAAAGATTAAAAGCAAGAGAAGCAACACAACCACACGTCTAGATTCAACACAAGCCTTGTTTTACCTGTGCGAGGAAGATTGGTGGACTGTAGCATCACTTCTTTTCTCCACGGTGCTGGTGAACTGCTCAAAACACTCATTGATAGAGTCAACAACATCAGGCGGAGGAGTTTCGAAGATGAGCTCCGAGTGCGGATCAATGTCAATCAGCTCTCCAACGTGCGCCACAGCCGGTAACGTTAACGGTACATTCTTCCGCGTGCTCGGCGACGCAAGCTGGCTTGCGTTGTCTTCGATACCGAGAGCCATACTTATTTAATTCACTGATCTGGTGAATTGTCATGTAATCCTTACCACGAGATTTGCGTGATGTCGAATATCACTCATTTGCGCTGCCTCGCCGGGTGCTTATGAAACACCGACCGTTTCAGCAACAGATTAAGCATGAACACAAAAGTATGTTACTGGTCAAAAAAATAAATGAAATACCATATCAGAAAATGCTGTCTCTATGCCAAACATATCCACGTGTTGCACAGTTCTGTTTTCATTATCGCGGGAGCCACTACCATTCAGTTCCGCCCCCGGAAATACGTCAGGTAGTGTTTTGGTAGCGCGCATGCGCACTTAATCCATTTGAAAAAAATCGCATTCAAAGGGTTCTGCAATCAGATTGATTTCAAATCAATTCATATCAAATCAAATCACTTTTATTGTCACATCACCACAGCACATGTGCCTTGGTGAGTGTAATTCTTGAGAGCGTGCTCCAGACAGTGCAGAAACAATTTACATATAGACAGTACATACTTACAGACTTATACAGATGACAATGTGCAGAATACACATACATATATTCAGTACACACAGTGTACTATTAGACATACTTACAGTCAACAATACAATACGATTTTGTAAATATTCTGACAATAAATGCTAGTATCATTTTCAAAATGACCAGTGGTGGACTGTAATGAAGCACATTCAGTACAATTCAGTACAAATGTGAAGTAAGTTACTATATTTAGTTGTTTTTTTTCTCAAAGGACAGCAGCACTATAAAAATATGGTCTTCTGATGCATTGTTGTATATGAAACTGCCCAACATTATATGAAGTAGGCTCAGTGGTGTAGCAAGTCAGCCCAGGGCCCTTATGCAAAAAAATAGCATTTTGCTCACATCTGATTGGTCCAATTTAAGTTTGAGATCTCTATCTCAGAACATAACCTGCCCCGGAGCAGGTTAGCTGTGGAGTGTAAGGTACTATGGCAATGAACGTACCTAAAACCCAGGATTGTTGCAAACTAAACTGAAACTTACCTGGCTAGCCAGCAAATCCGGCTTCATGGTACAGGCCCCAGCTCTAGGGGGAAACCCTAACAACACTAGAAACAGCATTGGGCTATTTATTTAACTATTTATATCTTCACTAACCACATCCATTAAAGTGGAATTTTCCTTAGATTAATTGTACTCATGCACATTTAATAAAACTGAGATGGTCTGACCAAATGAAACCACTAATAAGAGAAAGTGACCTTTGGGATCACTAACAACATGTTAAATCTCACCAACAAACTTAGTTTTTAAAGTGGCGACACCTGCTGATCGCCGTGAGACAGTCATACATTACTGACCCACTGGACCTTCAAAATGTAACATCATCTTGTGTGGAATGGGTTTGAACCGTGGTTTTTAACAAACAAAAAGAGGGCTTTGCGCTCTACATTGTTTCTTAATCCCTTGGCATTGAGATAAATGAACGATAGTGACACTGATAAACAAACAGCAATGAACAGCTGTTAACACAAGTCAAAACAAAGGCAAAAGGTCTAAATTGACTGATAGATGAGAAGAAAACTGAGATGAACAGAGCAGACGTCCTGCCTTTTAGCCCATTTTCAATATTCCGGGAATGACGTGCGGTGACGTTCCATGATAAAGATGTTACATAATAAAGGATTAAATACGCTCTGGCAAATAAATATATTTGCTCAAAGCTGTTTATGCTGAGTAAGGGGGAGCGATATTCAGGAGGCGTGTTTATGTTTTCTGGATGGCCAATCAAAGGTTTTCACGAGTTGACGTGCTCTGTTCTGCTCAGAGCGGAAAGAGAAGCCCGTCGTCACGTGATCATGTGATCTGTCTGCGTGCAGGAGCCTGACAGATCAATACACACCGAGGAGGATGACGAACACCCGCGAGACCGACAAGTTCCAGCTGCACGTTCCAAATCTCGAGGAATTATGTCAGGGTAATAATCGGCGCATTTCATTTCAATATGTGCATTTAAACGGGATTAGCTTGTAGCATGACTAGTTTCTCTCATTGTGCTTGAAAAACCCAAATGACAGGATATGAGTCCAAAGTTCACAGGGACTATTTTGACTGGTGTGATTTTTTACGTAAATCACGTAAAAGCCGATTGTCGAAATTCAAGACTTAATAGAAAAACATATCCTAAAAGATGCGTATGAGTATTATTTATAGTAACGCAATTACTGTTGTTTTTTTATAGTGTTTGAAATAAATTAAAGTCCCTAAAGGCATCAAATAAGAATTATCTAAAAACTTAATATAGTAATTTTGCTAGCTACAAAAAAGTATTGCACATAAAGAAATGAAAATAAAATAAAATGATTTGAAATGAAATAATTGAAATAGTAAACTTTTTGTCGACTAATGTTACAGAAAGTAAAGGCATTAATGCATTCAGTCCTTAAGATGTCAGGATAAAGTCCGTTATACTATTGGGAGCTAAACGTGAACTAAAATTTAGTGGGTGCACTTTTAAGTTACCCTGTCCTTACAAGAATTTGATTACGGGTTTTATGATCTTAAGCGTTTTTTTGCTGCTGGGCCTACATTTCTTTATTGTGACTAATATATTTCTCTCTCTCTCTCTCTCTCTCTCTCTCTCTGTTACAGTGCTGCAATCAGGACTGAATAATAATTTTTCTGATGTAAAAGTATCTGTCGCTGACTGTCCAGATCTTACACAAGAGCCTTTTGGGTTTCCTGTCAAGGGTGAGTAATAGTATTTCATATAATGGTATTTCAAGGTGTTACAGGTTGTTTGAACAACACTCGTTGCTCTTTTATTAGGTCTGTGTGGCAAACCTCGTATTACTGATGTGGGAGGCGTACCCCATCTTATTCCTCTGGTCAAACCAGACAAGGTGTGTTAATAAACCATAAATGTAACTGACAAACACATTGGTAACCCTAACCGATGCAAGCTTTCCCCTGTAAGGTGTACAACATGAACACTGTGTCCAAAGAGGTGGAGCTGCCTGGTGGATTTTTTCTTGGTGCTGGTGCTGTTTCCTGCAAGACAACCGGGATGAATGGAGAGGTCTGTATAGCTGCACGAAAACAAGCAGCATTACATTTTTCATCATTAAAATGTTCAGGCCTCATGAAATAAGATAACAAATAAAAAAACGAATGAAAGAAATAAAACTGATGTGAATTTGAAGTGACATTAGTAAACGAAAATTGGCACACATGGTGATAAGTTTCTGTATAAAGTCCAAAACTGTCATATCAACCTTATCAACAACAACAACAAAATCAGGTCACTACAAAACATATTTTTCTTTAAGTACACTGTTTTTTGGATATGGAGTCCAGTGGTTTACTAATACGTGATACTGTATCTTCCCTGTTTTTTCATAGTTAATGCCTCTGGTGCTGACTGAAGCTGAAGGAAGACCTGCAGTGAATGCCAGTTATTTTTCATCCATCAACCCAGTGGATGGAAAATGTCTGCAGGAGAAATACAGCAACCGGTTCCATGACTGTGACTTTGGCCTCCTTGCAAACCTTTATGCGTGTGAGGGCAAACCTGGAAAGGTAAGAACCATAGAGACTTTGCTTTCATATCACACTGACAGAATAAATGATGAAACAGTTAACAGGAGTGAGCTTTTACTAATTATTACATTAAACAAAACCACTTGAAATTGATTTATTTAATATTTTCACAATACTGTTTAAAAAAAGTCTCTTGTTCACCGTCCATCGCGTTGGGTCTGTTGCTCACAGCAGAAGCTGAACACTTTAAGTGCCAATCACATCGCCTTATGCAAATACCCCAATGCAGATGCCAGCCAATCGCGTTCATGCAACACCAGAAAACTAATGTGATTGGCTGTTCAGTACCAAGCTTCAGACACGCCCTCCATCAAGCGTCGACGCCCCGGTTGAATATACCGTTGTACATTTCTTTTGTCACTTTTTAATGAGCTTCAAATTTGACATGTCCTTGCAGAATGAAGCAATCAATATATTTAAAAAAATCTTACTGACCCTAAACGTTTGAACGGTACTGTATATATTATTATTCATTTATCAGCTTTTACACACAACAAACATTCTTGTTGCACAACATTATTATCAAACAGTAACAAGGTTTGAAAAACTTCCATTGCAGGTCATTGAGGTGAGAGCCTGCAGAAGGACTGGAGAGGACAGTCTTGTGAGCTGCATGAGAAAGACCATGGAAGAACGTTATGGGGAGAAGAGTGTGGCCTTGGGGGGAACTTTCGTCTTACAGAAGGGGAAGGCAAAGATTCATATCATGGTAACAAAATAAAACATCATTAAAAAATAGACATTTGTTGGGCCTATAAAGCAGTCACTGATAAACTCTATAGAATAAAGTAGCATCTTGAACTAGGATTAAACTTCAAAATGCTTGAGCAGAAATGATGTGATGGAAGCGTAATGTTTTCACTGCTCTGTCATTAAGCCACGTGAATTCTCCGCCTGCCCTCTAAACACAAATGAGGACGTCGATAACTGGCTCAGGCATTTTGAAGTCAGTGCTCCACTGATCTTTCAAACTGTCATGGTGTCCAGAGACCCAGTGAGTACCAATACACCATGTTATACCTCCATTTCTCTGACAATATTATTCTGTATCTTCTCTAAATATTTCATACCAACTAATTTCTCTTGTTCCCAATTCACAGGGTCTTGACCTGAGAGTGGAGCATACGCATGGCTTCAGTCACCATGGTGAGGGGGGGCATTACTACATAGACACCACCCCAAACACAGTGGAGTACCTGGGATACTTCCTGCCTGCTGAGTTTATCTACCGCATCGACCGACCCACAGAGACGCACGATATTGGCAGAGATTAAAATATTGACAGTTTATATTTGTATGCGTTTAATATGCTATAATTAATTTTGCCCACTTTATATTGATGAATAGTAAATCAATAAAATAAGTATTGAGCGATTTGAGCAGTTTTCTCAATCCAATCAATCTCTCTACATTTTGTACTATACTTGGTCAAGCCATTTCAATTAGCAATTTTTTTCATTAATTTCAGAGGGAAATTAACCTAGTAATTAGAATATTAGTGAACTGATCAGTGAATTTTAACAACTGAGATACCTTTTTGCAACTGATTTGGTAAGGCAACAAATATTGCAGCAAATCAGCATATTATAATGATTTCTAAAGGATCGTGTGACGCAACTGGAGTAATGGCTGCTGGAAATTCAGCTTTCATCACAGAAATAAATTACATTTAAAATCCAGTCAAATATAAAACTGTTCAACTAAACAGAAAACCAACTGTAATACTATTTAATAATATTACTTGTATTGCTGATCAAATGAATGCAGGCTTTGTGAACCTTCTTTCAAAAATATTAAAAAATCTTAATCATTTTAAACCTTTGACTGGTGGTGTATTAAACATTTAAAAAATATAGTGTGTCCAGTATTCATTGTAACACTCAAAACCAAAGAATAACATAAAGAGACTTTTCACCAGATCGTTTATTTAGTCAAGACCTTATATTAGGCCTGACTCAAGTTTGCATATTGTACTGCCAACTAAATCATTTGAACAAAGTCTTTAACATTTCAATTCTAATCTGACATTAGCAATCAGCTCTGAAAGTTATGGCCGTGGCAGAGAAAGAAGCTGATTGGCTACTTTCGCGTGGCTGATGGTTCAGGAAGGGATATGAACTCCGTACCATCAGCATCGATCTTCAGAATTTCTCCATTCTTGCTTTCATCTGTCACAAGAATAAGGGAGGCCATGGCAACATCCTCGGGCCTATAAATAAAGCATTTACACTGAAGTACGTTTCTCTGAAACATGAAAAGCATAAGGACTGTTAACTCACTCCACAAAGTCATCCAAAACCAACTCCTTCATTCCCTCTAGTTGTGAAAACGGTCCAAAATGGTCCTCTTTATTAGAAGAGAACAGCAGGTTAGTCTTCACCGCACCTGGACAGAGAGTGTTGATCCTCACCCCGAGTTTGGACTTCATACCCGCCTGTTAAACATACACAATTAAAATAATCGGCCTTATTGTTAGCAAGAGATGTACTCCTCGTTATCTATCAAGGATTTAAGTTCATGCGTTATTGCTGTTATTATATTATAAATGTAACGTATGCTTTGTATATTGCTAAATTTACCGCAATAGCACGGCTGAATCCCACCGCTGCATATTTAGTCGCTGTGTAGATGGGCGCTGTTGGCACAAACCACAGACCTGTGGCCAATAGGAAAAAAAGTTCAGTATACGTATATATATACTGTGTGTGTAGCTATATATCTTTAATCTGGATTTACTTGCAGAAAACAAAACAGTAATATTGTGAAATATTGTTACAATTTAAAATAACTAGTTCTTTTTTAATTGATATTAATGTCTGTTATGGCAAAGCTGAATTTTCAGCAGTCATGCAGTTATTACTCCAGTCTTCAGTGTCACGTGATTATTCAGAAATCATTCTAATTGGCTGATCTGGTGCTCAATTATTTCAGTTATTTTATTAATGGTTCTTATCAATATTGAAAATATTTTTTGCTCTTTAACATTTTTGTGGAAATCATGATGCATTTGTTCCTTTAATTAATCAAAATTCAACAGTATTTATAATATATATTTTTTAACATTATAAATGTCTTTATTACAGTCAGCGATGCTTTTAATATAATGCATCATTTTTAATAAAAGTATACTTTTTTTAACTTACTAACCCTAAACTTTTGAATGGAAGTGTATCACTGCTTCCACAACTGTTTTCAACATTGATAAACATACAAATGTAAGAGTTTCTTGAGCACCAAAGTTAGTATATAAGAATGATTTCTGAAGGATCATGCCACACTGAAGACTGGAGTCATGAAATGTTCATGAAAATGAAAATTCAGCTTTCATCACAGAAATAAATTACATTTCAAAATATATTAAACTAGAGAACAGTTTTTTATTAGTTGTAATATATCTCAATGTTACTGTTTTTGCTGTATTTTCAATCAAATAAATATATAATATACATATACAAAAATGTATTGATTTGACTAATTTATTACAAAAATTTATTGATTGACTAATTTAGTGTATTAAGTTTCAAACCTGCAGTAGATGATATGTTGATAATTGTCCCTTTGCTATCCGGATTGTCCATCATGTACTGCAGAGCCAGATATGTTCCCCTCACCAGCCCAGACTATAAAAGCCACATGAACAGTTTAACATGTTGCCCGATGAACAGACTGACAGACAGATGAACTGATGCATTATTAAAATCATACCATGTTTATGGCAATGGTTTTCTCCCAGTCATTTTCATTGACAACACCTGCATTGTTGTACATAATGTCGATGTGGCCAAACCTGTCCACAATTTTCTGAAAAGCTCCTGAAAAGAAAATCTGATGTTATTTCTTTATTCCCAAACAAATTAAAAGACTAAAAATCTTCAAATACCTTTAAATTCCTCCTTAGACGAGACATCCGCAGCGTAAAATTCAACCCTGTCAGGTCCATATTCTTCAGCAAGCGCAGCCTTTAACTCTTCTCCCAGTGGTTCATTCACGTCGATGAAGGCCACCTGTGATCAAAACTGTAGTTCAGTATCCTATAGTGCAGTCAAATCTTGCTATGAAGCAGGTTGGGTTTGGGTACTTGACATGTATACGCATGCAAGCAAACAACAAGACTAATTACATTTGACCCCTTTTTTAGGAGTATTTCGACAAAGGCTCTGCCCAAACCCTGAGCACCTCCGGTCACCACAGCCACTTTATTCTGTAAATCCATCTTCAGTCACGTTCCTTTGAAATAAACACATCAAACTTAAATACCTATCACATTTAGAAAGTGATTTTAAATAGTTACTGTACCTGTTCACCCAGTCAACTTCCAAGATGTTCAACTCGAGCACTGATGAGCGCTGATACTTCACATGCAGCAACTTATATAGCAGATATTCTATATGCGCAATATTAAAATAACTGTTTTTTTGTGGTTTCCATGTGATTTGCATCTGTGCCTTGAATGTATGATATGTCTTGAGGTGATCATATAATGCAAAAGCAGAACATTTTTGTGAATTCACAGCAATGGCTTGATTACTTACTGTGTGTGCTTGGATATATTTAGGACCGTAAATGTTACTTGAATATGAAGTCCTGGAGATGTCTTTAGAGTGTGGAGATTAGTTCCCAGCCATCAGAGTGTGAATTATGTCTTAGTACTGCCTAAGGACTGTCTTTGACAGCTTATTTGACATGATCTACATATAAACCATCTACAGCATTTAAATAGCCTATTCAAATCTAATATGGGCTGCAGATATTAGACAGCAATTGTGTTTAAGTAATCCGCTTCTCTTCTCTTGTGATGAAAATGCTTTTTGCTTAATATTTTTGTGGAAATCATGATACATTTTTTCTTTAATAAATGGAAAATTCAACAGCATCTGTTTATTAAATAGAAATAGTTTATACAATTTTAACGGTTTGTAACATTTTAACGGTTTGCAACATTTTAACTCATCACTAAATTATTTTTATTTTAGAGTGGCCTTTTATTGTGGCCAGCCTAAGACACACCTGTGTAATAATCATGCTGTCTAATCAGCATCTTGATATGCCACACCTGTGAGGTGGATGGATTATCTCGGCAAAGGAGAAGTGCTCACTAACACAGATTTAGACAGATTTGTGAACAATATTTGAGAGAAATAGGCCTTTTGTGTACAAAAAGAAAACGTCTTAGATCTTTGAGTTCAGCTTATAAAAAATGGGGGCAAACACAAAAGTGTTACATTTATAATTTGTTCAGTGTATATCATTGTGGAATGCAAATATCTGTGGAGCTTCTGTGGACAGGAGCTATTGACACGTCATAGTGATAAATAAACATGGATAAATGAGTAATAAGCAGCTTTCTGTGTGTGTGTACCCAAGACAAAGATAACTATAAAACTAATAATATATATATTTTTGAATGGCTTGTAAATCTAAATGTACTCTAATTAAATTATCTGAGAATCGGAAACAGCTTGTTCTGAGAGACTGTTCATTATTTTTTTATATTCTAAAAAAATGAGTGGGTGGATTTTTACCATTACAGGCTGGTTGTTTTCACACACTGAGGCCACACAACTGTGTTCAAACCTTATAAAAGTGATTTTTGCATAATAGGTCCCCTTTAATGTGTCAATCTCTGGTCCTTAGAGGGTGACAGTCCTGCCAAGCTTTCAAAACACCTGCCTGGAAGTTTCTAGTAATCCAGAAGACTTTGATTAACTGGTTCAGGTGTGCTAAATTAGGCTTGGAACTGATTTGGGGACCCTATGATTTAATACATCAAAGTTATTATTTTTGTGTTTCTTTGCACTATCAACACCTGATCGGGTCATCCTTACTTTCTTATACACCGAAATGTATACTTGAATTCCTTGTAAATCTCCTTGTTTTGTTTTTTGCTGTATTTGCTAAATATCATATGAATTTATATGCTAACATTTCCAGCAGCACTGCTATTACTCAAAACTTTCTCAAAACACTTATATGATTTTTCATCATTCAGACGTATCTGGTAAAACAGCTCCAGGAGCATATAATGTTCATTTCTTTGTAGTTTGAATAATCATTCATGTAAAACAGGATAATTTGGTAATTCAGTGGATCAAAGCCACAGGCTATTTTGTGTAGGCTATATTCTCTGAGGTGACAAACTATCGTGAGAAATCTCATTTCGGACAGTAACACACAGTGTTTCCAACCAGACAATAGAAGGAATGTTAAACTAACTGTAAAAATAAGATGATACAGTAATGTAAATAGACGTAAACACAGAAGAGAACATTCAAATACATTAATCTCTAAATCTCAGAACAACAGAACATTAATAAAAAGACAGAAAAAAGAGTACTAACAGAGCAATGTTTTGATTGATCCGTTTATGTCTCAGTGGATGCTTTTTTATTAAAATAATATTTTTGTTATACTGTTTAAAGACCACATGAAAACCATCTGTCTTTATAATTTATTAACTTTTTTAATTATAGATTTATTTATTTAAAATTAATTTATTGTTTTACCCTAACCAAACACGGGCTTGTAACCATACACTATGTATTTAAAATATAAAATTAGCACGACTTACTGTGTGTAAATAATTAAAAGTTGCTTCTTGGCATAGGCCTAATTTCTGTCTCAAACCAACAATTTTGCCTCTAACAAGTTTTGTCCCTAATTTTTCTTGTTTCTTTTGAGTACTTGTTTACAAATGAGAAGACAGCATTAATGAGACATATGCCCCTGGTTTCACAGACGAGGCTTATGTGCGGCTGGTTCCAGACTAAAATGCATGTTTTGAGCTGTCTCAACTGAAAATATCTTGCCCTGACATTTGTTTTAAATATGCCATTGCCATTGTTCTCTCTCAAGATGCACCCTGTAAAAAAAATTCTAAGGCATTTTTAATAAAAGCTGCTTAAATATCTCAATCTAAAGGCCTAGTCCTGGTTTAAGCTAAATCCCGTCTGTGAAACCGGGCAGTTATGAAAAAACCGCTGAATCAGTTTGAAGTAGCTCTTTTAAACGAGCTGTTCGAAAGAACCGATTCGTGGGTATGACTCAGAGTTCACTTGCTCACGCGCCACTCGCGCCAAAACGAATTTGTCGCAACAAACAAAAATGCTATGACATTAAAGAGTTAATATAAGGTCAAATCACAGACACGCCTTGAACTACTGAATAAGCGCTTCTTATTCACATCTTTTCTCTTCATTGACGACATTTCGTACTTAACGTTACTGGTAAGCACAGTTTGATTCGCTCACGAATAAGCTTTTACCGTTAGCGAAATTAGTTTACGTTAACGTTAGCAAATACTAAAAAAATACGCTTTACTATTAAAGTTACGTTACATAAAAAGTAATTGTTACTTAACATGTTAACAATACTTGTGATTTTGAGCTGAGTTGAGAGAATGAAAACAAAAATAGACAGAAAAGGACATAAATTAGGACAACTGCTAACTGACATATAACGTTAAACGTTTATGAGTTATTGGAAATGAATGACTAATAACAAGGAATTATTGTTTCACTTTTACACCATAATATTGTTAACTCTCAGTCAGTGTGAGAAGTGATTTGTCGGGATGTGGAGGAATGAAAACCAGAGACCAACCGCAGGTAACGTTAGGATTTGCTTTCTATTAAAGGCTTGTGTTACTTGGTTGGAAATGCACAACAGAAAATAAGAGTTGGATTAGTCAAAGTCTGCCATCTACTATCAAAATAATCTAGCTAACGTAACTACTTGCAATTGAATAGATATTATTTTCAGGGACCTGTCTGTACATACATTTGCCTGCAGTTCAAGTGTTATTCAGGTCGCTGGAGCAGTTTTGTTTTTCTGCAGGCTCTCTCTCCGTGCCTCTGTTTAATCAAAGGAAGAGGAACAGGCTGCCCTTGACATCTAATCCCTCAGAGAGTGAGCTCTTCACTACCAGCCACTACAATGAGACACAAACCTCCTCCTCGCCCTCCTCTGCTCGTCCCCGTATGTATTTCCACTCAAATCCTGATTCAGCACTTTGTTTCAATGTTCAGATGTCAGATATTCACTTTTATAATTCATGGTCATTATGTTACACTATAATACACTGAAATTATTTGTCAGGTAATTTTAATTTGTGCTTAATGTGGTAGCATCTAAATTAACTGTTTTTATTTATTCAGAGTCAAAAAAATAATTAAATTACACCTGCATATTTTATATATTTTATTTATTTTTTCAATACAGCTTATAGGTTATATTTACAGATTAAGTCAAGTTATTTATTTGTGTAGTACTTTTCACAATACACATGTTTTTAAAAGCAGCTTTACAGAAATGCTAATTTGGAAATAACGTAATTGTGCAGTTTAGAGTTGGGTTATAGGATAGTTTTATCGTCATTTGTGATGATATTAACTATCAATCAGTTCAGAAATGGTGTTATATATATATATATATTGGCCGGCAGCCATATCACCCTGCAGCCCAAGACGGTTGCCCACTGAAGCTAAGCAGGGTTGAGCCTGGTCAGTACCTGGATGGGAGACCTCCTGGGAAAAAACTAGGTTGCTGCTGGAAGAGGTGTTAGTGAGACCAGCAGGGGGTGCTCACCCTGTGGTCTGTGTGGGTCCTAATGCCCCAGTATAGTGAAGGGGACACTATACTGGAAAAAGCACCGTCCTTCGGATGAGACGTTAAACCGAGGTCCTGACTCTCTGTGGTCATTAAAAATCCCAGGATGTCCTTCGAAAAAGAGTAGGGGTGTTACCCCGGCATCCTGGCCAAACTAGCCCACTGGCCTCTGACCATCATGGCCTCCTAATCATCCCCATACACTGATTGGCTTCATCACTCTGTCTCCTCTCCACCAATAAGCTGGTGTGTGGTGTGTGGTGGGCGTTCTGGCGCACTATGGCTGCCGTCGCATCATCCAGGTGGATGCTGCACATTGGTGGTGGATGAGGAGATAGCCCCCTTACTATGTGAAAGCGCTTTGAGTGTCTAGAAAAGCGCTATATAAATGTAACAAATTATTATATATATATATATATATAGTTTATGTGAATGTACTCTATGCGGGTAAAGCTGGAAATATATTGCAGTTGGAAACATTCATTATGCTGTGGTATGGAAATGGGTAAATTTTGAAAGGAACTGTAAGGCTAATTTCAGCATGTATGCAGACAAATCTGATTGTCATTTCTTATAATAATAATGTAATTTTCTGTCTTTCGTTGGTATGTTTTTTAAAATATAACGCAAGGATTCTCTTTAGCTTTGGGTCAGAAAGCTCAGTGGAACCAGGGAGCCTACCTTTCATCACAGCAAGCCAGCGTGAGATCTGCTCCTTCACCTGGTGTGGCGGGACGAGGATATGCACCTTTACCTCACCCAAAAAAACCTGCCTATGTCTGGTACTCAACTTATGCTAAGAAATAATGACTACATACCAGAAAGGTTTTGTAGAAGACTGTAAAGAAGCTATTTCTTCCTGACCTGAGCCTCAAGATTCACTTTTACAATATTTAAGTAACCGGAGGTTACACTTGAAAGGAATAGTTCACCCAATATGGCAATTTGGTGAAAATGTTCTTATCCATCCAAAGTTTTGAGAAGTTTGGCTTTACATCACTTGCTCACCAATCTCTGCAGTGAATGGGTGCCGTTAGAATGAGAGTCCAAACAGCTGATAAAAACATCACAAAAATCCACAAGTAATCTTCATGACTCTAGTCCATCAAATTAACGCCTTGTAAAGCGAAAAGCTGCATATTTGTAAGAAACAAATCATCACAGAGGTGTTTTTAACTTCAAACTGTTGCTTCTACCTAAAATATGAGTATTCTATCCATAATATTTCTTTCTCTAGTGAAAAAGTTGTGTCATCTGAATCAGGAGAGAAATATGCACAGATCAAGCTGTGTTTACAAGTGAGAACAGTATAAAACGGTTCTAAACAAAATGTTGGTGGATGGGTGACAGATAATGGTCTTTTTTACTGGTGGAAGCATTATTATGAATTATGGACTTGTATTTTGGTCAGAAGCAATGATTGAAACCTGGGGTCCGTTCTTCGTACATCGCTTATTACATCCGAGATCAAATGACACATCCAAGATGATATCATCACGCTAATCAGGATCTGGCTAACTCGGTTCTTCGAACGCACCTGCTGTTGATGATTAGTATGGTACGATTGAGTTATCTGATGGTTTGAAAGGGGCTATGTATCGAT
Source organism: Gymnocypris eckloni scoliostomus (assembly GCA_027564155.1). Lineage (NCBI taxonomy): Eukaryota > Metazoa > Chordata > Actinopteri > Cypriniformes > Cyprinidae > Gymnocypris > Gymnocypris eckloni. The sequence continues at coordinate 6,015,398 of CM050414.1, read as the reverse complement.
ACTTGAAACCACGATCAGCAATGCAGCGATTGGCTGGCGGCAAGACAGCAGCGTAATGACATCATATCATTAAAAAAGTCACCTGATAAAAACTTTTACAAGGAAACAGCCAAACGAACAAACTACATAAATGTTATAATAGATAAATGAAATATGCACTATTTTTAATTTATTTTAATTATTTTAAATGATTCCCAATTATTTATATTCATGATTTCTAGTATTTGTACAGGCTTTACATTTTTATTTCAATGTAGTTAATTAACAATTCATTTAATTTTATCTTTGAAACGGTTTTGTTACTTGACAGCATTAATTAAAGTTTCTTAAGGGTCAAAATTAATTGACCTGATTCTCTTTGCTTCCGTAATATCTGTCATCCCTCACATTAATCCCTCGCACGACTCTACATTAACTGTAGCATGTGTGTAAGACTAATACAATTATGAAGTAATTATTTTATGATGAATACATCTTTCAGTGAGGATAACTGGCTGTGTCTATAGTATTATAGACGACACAACATTATTATATTATTTTTAAATACATTTTTAAATGATTATTTACAATGATTGTCCCTGGATCAGTAGGGTACTCTTGTAATAAAGTAGCCGTGGCTGGGACAGATTTTAAGTCTCAATTCTGCTTAAAAGGATGCGATCTAATCCTGTTTAATCTTACGACCCGTTGCTATGACAGCAACTCCGGGATGAGCTTCGAAGAACCAAACAATCCAAGATCAAGTGAAATCGTCAACAATCAAGTCCAGCTAACTGAGTTAGCGACGTACAAAGATGTTCTTTTTTGGGTGAACTTTATCTCATTTATTAATCTAAGTTCATGTTAATTTCAACATTCTAATACATTATTAAAAATAAAAATAAAACAATACACAATTAATTAGATACACAAGTATCTGTTAATATTATTTGACTTGAGCTAACATGAACTAACAATGAACATCTGTATTTTTATTAACTAACATTATCAAAGATTAATAAATACTGTACCAAATGTATCACTCATTGTTATTTAAGGTTAGGTAATGCATGTTATCTAGTCGATCCTTGTTGTGAAGTGTAACCTAACCTTGGTACATAGTCAAGTTGATTAACTTATACTGAATCATTTTTTGAAGTTGAATAAAAACAGCTTGTTTAGAAGTTTTAACACATAATGCACAATTGTATTTATCCTAAAAAACATTTGTGACATTAAATATTGTATTTGTCCCCATTTTACCTCCAGGTCACAGATGGGGCAACAGAGGCCTCCAGGGAGACAGGATTCAATGCCAGCTGCAGCTGGATCCCAGCATCATGGTGGTTTTCCAAGGAGCAGCTCAGTGTCACTCGGCCAGCCCAGATGGTCCAGCAGCATCCAGACTCAACAGTCATTTAACAAGCCGTCAAATTCCCCCAGAATCCCGTACCGTCCCCAGCAGTGCACCCCCGCAGCAGCAAGCACTCAGGGCCCTGGAGCTCAGAGTCACAGTGGAAAGGGGAACTTCAGACCTGTTGGACAATCAGCCAGTGGAATGTGGGCAAAAGAAAAGATGGACACCTCTAGTGTCCAGACCACCCCTCAGAAGCAGCAGGTGTGTGTCAGTTCATTTAAAGGGCACCCCATTCTAAAGACGCATTTATATTCATATTAAAAACATATTAACATATAAAAAATAAAAAAACAGTCTATTGCCCTTTACTGCAATGCTGCAAACTTGCAGCATTTTTGTGTACTCCTTTTTTCAAATATGTTCTGCCTCACAGTGTAAAATGTTGTTTTATTTGTTCGGCTAACATTTCTGATATACACTCTCTCCTGCTGGATAGAAGCCCCCTCATGAGACATCCCTGCATGTTATTACTGCTATTATTGAAGGCATGAAGCACTGGAGCCAGTACAAGAACAGAGTACCAATGCTGTTTGAGATATTTGGTGAGGAGACTATCACACATGCGGTTCCCGTTGGTTTAAATCTGCGTCTAACAGTCCTGTCTCTCATTACAGCTACACTGGACTCTGCAGTTACAGTTGGAGAACACGGAGCAAAGAAATTTCTCATGAGGGATGGTAAAGAGGTGGTCAACTGCCTTTACTTTGAAAATGTAAGTCTGAGAATATTGGTTTTCTTCCAGAGGTGCATCTTTTCTTCTTCCCTATAAAACATAAATTTTTACAATTGTATAATTTATTTTATTATTATTATTATTTTTTAAATACACAACCGTTGAAAAGTTTGGGGTCGGTAAGGAAACATTAGATTAAATAATGTTACAAAAAAATTGGATACTGTTTTAAAGCATCAGACTACATTCTAGTCATTAAAGAAAAAAATTAAAATAGTAAAAATGTATTATAGTTTCCAAAAATATTAAGCAGCACTATTATTTCCAATATTAATAATAATAAGAAATGTTTCTTGAACATGAAATCAGCATATTAAAATGATTTAGAAAGGATCATGTGACATGGAAGACTGGAACAGTGGCTGCTGAAAATTAATCTTTCTCATCGCAGGAATCAGTTACATTTAAAGGGGGCATATGATGCTATTTTAAAGATCATTATTTTGTGTATTTGGTGGAACTGAAAATGTTGACATGCTTTAATGTTAAAAAAACACATTATTTAAAAAAAAAACTACATTATTGTAGGTCTTCTATGCCCAGCCTCTCTCCAAACGCGTTGTTTTCACCACAAGCACGCATCAGAAATGTAACGCCTCTTACCAGAATCGTGAGCTTCAGCTTTCAAGTTAGTTTTAAAATCAGTTCAAGCCCGAAAGGGGAACAGAGTCGCGTGACAGACACAGTGATGAAGCTTGTATGTATTTGCAGAACACAAGCTGCGATTAAGACGATTTCTGACGAGCTGTATACTCCGCTGTGATGTGACCCTGTTCCCCTCACAGACACACACACACTCACACACATGACGTGTTACAAGCAAAACTCCGCATTTTAATAGTTAATAGCAAATACTTGAACTAATAACAAAACATACTTACAGTCGTTGATTCAGAATCGCCAGGTTGTCATAGCAAAGTCAGAATTCAGCTTGTTACACCCCAAAGAGAAAGGAAAACTTGAAATCGCAAAATTTGACCCCTTAAAAAATTATATATATATACAGTATCTCACAGAAGTGAGTACACCCCTCACATTTTTTGTAAATATTTTATTATATCTTTTCATGTGACAAAACTGAAGAAATTACACTTTGCTACAAATGTAAAGTAGTGAGTGTACAGCTTGTATAACAGTGTAAATGTACTATCCCCTCAAAATAACTCAACACACAGCGATTAATGTCTAAACCGCTGGCCACCACAGTGAGTACACCCCAAGTGAAAATGTCCAAATTGGGCCCAAAGTGTCAATATTTTGTGTGGCCATCATTATTTTCCAGCACTGCCTTAACCCTCTTGGGCATGGAGTTCACCAGAGCTTCACAGGTTGTCACTGGAGTCCACTGGAGTCCATGATGACATCACGGAGCTAGTGGATGTTGGAGACCTTGCGCTCCTCCTTCCATTTGAGGATTCCCCACAGATGCTCAATAGGGTTTAGGTCTGGAGACATGCTTGACCAGTCCATCATCTTTACCCTCAGCTTCTTTAGCAAGGCAGTGGTCGTATTGGAGGTGTGTTTGGGGTCGTTATCATGTTGGAATACTGCCCTGCGGCCCAGTCTCCGAAGGGAGGGGATCATGCTCTGCATCAGTATGTCACAGTACATGTTGGCATTCATGGTTCCCTCAATGAACTGTAGCTCCCCAGTCCGGGCAGCACTCATGCAGCCCCAGACCATGACACTCCCACCACCATGCTTGACTGTAGGCAAGACACACTTGTCTTTGTACTTCTCACCTGGTTACCGCCATATACGCTGTGTGCGGCATATGGTCGGAGCACTGACAGGCTGACCCCCCACCCCTTCAACCTCTGCAGCAATGCTGGCAGCACTCATACGTCTATTTCCCAAACACAACCTCTAGATCAGTGGTTCTCAAAGTGTGGTATGTGAGCTTCGTCTAGTGGTACGCAGAGGAATCTCAGAATTAAATATAAATCACCACCAAATCGCTTTTGGTGTCCACCAAAGCGATTTTTTTAAATTGTTTTAAATGGGAGCGTCTTTTTCATGCTGAGCACTCAGGCGTTTTTTTCTTGGCACCGAGAATTTAAGAATGTTAGCACTCATCACTGTCACTTTTTAGTCAGCTAACCAATCACAGTGGAGGAGGGGCGGGACCATGGGCGTAACCACCATATACTTTGGGGGGGACATGTCCAAGGGAACAAGGGAAACAAAACTGTGTGACCACCCCTCGATTGTACACTTGGTTGAGCCCGTTTGACAGCGCGGCTTGCGGCATCGTTTGAAAAAACCGCTCAGTCCGACTGTCACTGGTGCTTAAATGAAATGAAGGTAGGAGCTAAAAGAAAGCAGGGCGAACAGGCGGACATTAGCCTTTGTTTTCAGGCGGTAAGCAAGTAGACACCTAAAAAGTAGTGCCATGGTCAAAAATACCGGAAATTTTTGAATAAATGTGAAAAAATATCACGTTTAAATGGCTCAGTATTATAGCTAGGTAGCTAGCATGATACCCTGAAAATAGTCTGAATAATGAACTGCTGGAGTCACAGACCAAGGAGTTCCCGCACTTCCCCATTGATAAGCCTCTATTCATTCGTTGATGGCCTGGCCTGTTTGTTTTACGATCTGATCCACGACTGAGCAGTTTAAGTTGACACATTGATTTGAATGAAACCTATCTGAGCGGTGCCGTGGATACGAAAAGCTTAATTCTGGTGGGGAAAAACTTTTAAAAGGGGTCCATTTACTCTGTCATCAGTGTGTACAATAATATTGTTATGAAAAATAATGCTTGGAGAAACATTTAATTTGCGATCGTCTGCCATATTACTTCAGCGGATATTCCATATCATAGCAACCGCATGGCGTCTGAAATCGCTGCCCTCGGCGCTCACACCTGGGTGTTTTCAGCTGGCTTTGGTGGAAAGCGTGGCCTGATTGTTGTTACTTGCAGCTACATATACAGCCTGTGTTTTTTTTTAATCAAGTACTTTTTATTTAAAAGTGAAATAAAACTGTACATGCAAAGATTAAATGAAAATGTATTGTAGCTACTTAAATAAAAACTAAGTTACTGTACTTAAATGTTAAGTATGATACATTTTCATTTAATCTTTATTTAAGTACAGTTTTTTAACATTTAAGTACAGTACAGTTTTATTTTATTTCACTTTTAGGTACAATATATTTTAATTTAATAATTAAGTTTTTATTTACTTGGAAGTAAGCGGTTGCAGTGTTCATGTTCAAATTGTGTATTTACTATATTTTGGGAGGCTGACAATAATAAATATCCTTATAAGGTTATTAAACTGACTCGTTTTTATAAAAAACCATTGTTTTACTGTGTATAGTGCTACTGAAAGTGAAAGTGTGACATACTCAGAATTTGTGCTCTGTATTTAACCCATCCAAAGTGCACACACACACACACACACGTGAACACACACCGACAGTGGGCAGCCATTTATACTGCATTTTAATGTTGGTCATAATGGTGGTACTTGGAAAGCCAAATATTTTCTGAGGTGTTTCTTGGTGTAAAAAGTTTGAGAACCACTGCTCTAGATATTATAGCACGTGCACTCAACTTCTTTAGTCGACCATGGTGAGGCCTGTTCTGAATGGAACCTGTCCTGTTAAACTACTGTATGGTCTTGGCCAACGTGCTGCAGCTCAGTTTCAGGGTCTTGTCAATCTTCTTATAGCCTACGCCATCTTTATGTAGAGCAACTATTATTTTTTTCAGATTCTCAGAGAGTTCTTTGCCATGAGGTGCCATGTTGAACTTCCAGTGACCAGTATGAGAGAGTGAGAGCGATAACACCAAATTTAACACACCTGCTCCCTATTCAAACTTGAGACCTTGTAACACTAACGAGTCACATGACACTGGGGAGAGAAAATTGCTAATTGGGCCCAATTTGGACATTTTCACTTAGGGGTGTACTCACTTTTGTGGCCAGCGGTTTAGACAGTAATCGCTGTGTGTTGAGTTATTTTGAGGGGACAGCAAATGTACACTGTTATACAAGCTGTACACTCACTACTTTACATTTGTAGCAAAGTGTCATTTTTTCAGTGTTGTTATGTAAAAAGATATAATAAACATTTACAAAAATCTGAGGGGTGTATTCACTTCTGTGAGATACTGTGTATATATATATATATATATATATGTGTGTGTATATATATTTAATTGCAATATGTCATTAAAATATTACGCTTTTCCTGTATTTTGATCATATAATGCAGCCTTGGTAAGCATAAGAGACTTCTTTCACAAACATTAAACAAAAACAACCGTAAATGGTAGTGTGAGTGTGAATATGTAAATATATATATATATATATATATATATATATATATATATATGAAGAGTTTGGATCCAAAACGTGATAAGCCAAAAAAAATAAATAATGAGTTGCCGCCAAAATCAGTATTGTACCTGGTTGGTAATGAAAAGTAATTTTTATTTTACGATTATAATGCGATATCTGCCATGTTATTCTGTTGTGTTTTCTCCCTTTTTTTCAAACTGCGACAAACTCCAGCCTCCATTCTCTGCAGAACGCAATAAATACGCTCAACCAATCACAGCGCACCATTTTACACACTGTAGACAGTACCGGTAATGGCGGCGCTTTGAATACACCCGGCATCCAAGTTTTCCTCATCTGTTTTGTATTTTCTGATCAACAAAACAAACAAAAATAGAGCTGCACGATGAATCGCATGTGATTGTCATCTCGTCAGTAAAGCCGGTTCTGTAATCTCCATCACGTGCTCTCAAATGGTGCGGCATACACAGAGCCGTAGATCACTGAAAATATCGCGCTATGTGGTATGGGAAATGTAATTTTGGAATTTATGTGGTCTAATTTGATCATATTCTTGTTCATGATGAAATTGTATTTTATTGTTGTAATTAAATTAAAGCATTAACAAGATAACCCGTTGAATAAATTTTGGGGGAGATGACTGATTGAATGTAGGCTATTTTTAGTCCAGTGCCTGTATACAAAATTAGTACTGACCAAGTTCAGAGGTTGTCATATGTGGATCAACTTACTTTGTCGTCGATTTTCAACAGTTTCAATATGAAAAAATAACATTTTTTTAATTGATTCAATGGATTTATTGCCTTAAAAAAAAAAAAATCATCATGGATTTATTGCATATTGGGGAAAAATCATCAATTTTTATAATAAATCTTGAAAAAAAAAAATCTGGATTTCAATTATTAATGTTATTATAACCTAAAGATGCTATGTGAAAGTTTGAAACAGAAAATAGTGGCTTGCATCTTGCCACTTTCTTGGTAAAGAAAACACATTTTTACTCAAATTAATCAAAATGGATTTATAGCGTTTTGGAACCAAACTCTTCATATAAATATACAGGTGCATCTCAATAAATTAGAATGTCGTGCAAAAGTTCATTTATTTCAGTAATTCAACTCAAATTGTGAAAACCCACCAATTCACTATCTGATTAGAGCTTACAGCTAATGAAAGTAAAAAATCAGTATCTCAAAATATTTGATTACATTTGAGTTTCAATAAATGACCATCCATAAAGTATAAATATTGCGTATCTCTTGTTCTTTGAAACCACAATAATGGGGAACACTGCTGACTTGGCAATGGTCCAGAAGACGATTACTGAAAGGGGTGGCTGTTCACAGAGTGCTGTATAAAAGCATATTAAATGCAAAGTTGACTGGAAGGAAGACGTTGGGTAGGAAAATGTGCACAAGCAACAGGGATGACCGCAAGCTTGAGAATACTGTCAAGCAAAGCTGATTCAAACATTGGGAGAGCTTCACAAGGAGTGAACTGAAGCTGGAGTCAGCGCATCAAGAGTCACCACGCTCAGATATCTTCAGGAAAAGGGCTACCAAGCCATTTCTGAAACAGAAACATCGCCAGAAGCATTTTACCTGGGCTAAAGACAAAAATAACTGGACTGTTGCTCAGTGGTCCAAAGCCCTCATTTTAGATGAAAGTAAATCTTGCATTTAATTTGGAAATCAAGGTCCCAGAGTCTGGAGGAAGAAGTCCAGTGTGAAGTTTCCACAGTCAGTGATGATTTAGGCTGCCATGTCATCTTCTGGTGTTGGTCCACTGTGTTTTCTACACGAGTCCACAGTCAACTACCAGGACATTTTAGAGCACTTAATACTTCCTTCTGCTGACAAGCTTTATGGAGATGCTGATTTCATTTTCCAGCCGGACCTGGCACCTGCCCACACTGCCAAAGGTACCAAAAGCTGATTCAGTGACCATGGTGTTACTGTGCTTGATTGGCCAGCAAAGCTGACCATAGAGAATCTCTGGGGTATTGTCAAGAAGAAGATGAGAGACACCAGACCCAACAATATGAATGACCTGAAGGCCGCTATCAAAGAAACCTGGGCTTCCATTACACCTGAGAAGTGCCACAGGCTGATTGCCTCCATGCCACGCCACATTGATGCAGTAATTCATGCAAAATGAGGCCCAACCAAGTATTGAGTGCATAGAAATGAATATACTTTTCAGAAGCCTGACATTTTTGTTTAAAATATACTTTTTTATTAATCTTATGTAATATTCAAATTTTCTGAGACACTGAATTTTGTGTTTTAATGATCTGTAAGCCATAATCATCAACATTTCAAGAAATAAAAGCTTGCAATATTTCACTCTATATGTAATGAATATATATAATATATGGGTTTCACTTTCTGAAATGAGTGACAAAAATATTGACCTTTTTCATGATATTCAAATTTTTTGAGATGTACCTGTAGACTTTCAGCAGAGAGCCCTTAGTGTGCCATGACTTTTCTGGAGGCTTCATTGAGATGAACAAACAATGAACATTTATTACGGTATTTATTAATCTTTGTTTACTTTAGTTAATGCAAATACAGTCGTTCATTGATAGTTCATGTTAGTTCACAGTGCATAAACTAACGTTAACAAACATTGGTTTTAATAATGCATTAGTAAATGTTGAAATTAATATTAACTAAGATTAGTAAATGCTGTAGAAGTAGGCTATTGTTTATTCTTAGTTCATGTTAACTAATGTAAATTAATGAAGCCTTATTGTAAATTGTTTCCAAAAAATTGTTACTACCTTTCGTTATTATTTTGGAACGAACAAAAAAACTGCATAAAAACACCTAGAAATGTATAATTATTATTACAAATATTAAATTCATAAAATAATTGTATGTAATATTTAACCAGAAAGATGTGACAACATTAAGTGTAACAGGGATATATATATATATATTTAGGGCTGTCAATCGATTAAAATATTTAATCACAATTAATCGCATGATTGTCATGAGTTTGATCGCTGTTTTGAAGGGAAAAAAGTCGCTAAAGGAGTCTGCACTGTTGCTAGGTTGGCAACACTGTGCATCTCCATTTCTCCAACTACGGGTTGAGCCACGGGTCAAACAGAAAATACGCACTGCGTTAATCGCGCGTTAATAAAATGAGTGCCGTTAAAAGGAATTTGCGTTAATGCGCTATTAACGCGTTAACTTTGACAGCACTAATATATATATATACATATTTATAACTGCCTCCTCATTTTAAAACACCACTGCATGCCACTGATATATGTGTACACACACACACACACACACACACATATACAGTGCCGTGAAATGGTTCTTGCTCCCATCTGTTTTTTGCTTTTTTGCATATTTTTCACTCTTAAAAGATTCAGATCATCAAACTAATTTTTATATTACACAAATATAATGCAAGTAAATTCAAAATACAGTTTTTAAATAATGATTTCATTTAGTAAGGGAAAAAAGCTGTCCAAAGCTACCTGGCCCTACATAAAAAATGAATTGCCCCCTCCTGTTAACCGAATGAACGTTTTAGAGTGTCCTTTTATTGTGGCCAGCCTAAGACACACCTGTGCAATAATCATGCTGTCTAATCAGCATCTTGATATGCCACACCTGTGAGGTGGATGGATTATCTCGGCAAAGGAGAAGTGCTCACTAACACAGATTTAGACAGATTTGTGAATAATATTTGAGAGAAATAGGCCTTTTGTGCACATAAAAAAAGTCTTAGATCTTTGAGTTCAGCTCATGAAAAATGGAGGCAAAAACAAAAGTTTTGCATTTATAATTTTGTTCAGTATATATAATGAAAAATGAAAACTGTCATTATTTACATACTGACATGTTGTTTCAAATCTTTATGACTTGTATGACTTTATGACGATGTTTTGAAGAATGTTCAAATTGTTCTCTTCCATAAAATGACAATTAATAGTTACTGTGGCTATCAAGCTCAAAAAATGATCCAAAAAATAATTAAAATGGTCTGTACCTCTTGTGCCCATACCACAGTATTACTGTAGTTGCCAGTAATCCCCCCCTCCATATATATATATATTTTTTTTTTATATTAAAGTATTTGGTTTGTATCAGATATGACATTACAGATACAGATCTGAAGAAACAATTAAAGAAATAAGGTGCCCTCTCTGGTTTAATGACACCCACTAGATTTCCATTGCACACTTTCTATTTTTCAAATAAGATCCATTATGACTGCACATTGTTATGTGATGTTGGCAGTGATAGAGACAGACACCATAAACCTTTATGTTCAAGTCATTGTGTATTTGTTCTTCAGGATCAGACACTGCCCAGACTGATCAGAGGTCAGGTGCATCGCTGCGTTGGAAACTACGACAGGCAAAAAGACACAATGACCTGTGTGTCAGTCCGGGCTGCTTCACTGTCAGAGCAAAGGAATGCCCTGGAGGCTGTGAAAGTGTCAGATGCAAGAATTAGGGATGTGGTGCTGGCTCTTAGTGAAATGTGATGTGGATCGAGTGAGTAACAGGAGAAAGATTAAACTAGCACAGACTTATACTGAAGTTAGGGTTGGTTTTGGTTTAGTTGTGAAGTAGTTAAAGAATGACCTATAATGCTCAGTGTTTTACATCTGTGATCTGTATCTGAAGATTTTGATTCACTTTGCAAATTTGATGCCTTAATATTTGATTTATTATATATACTCAAAGTATATATAAATTATAACTAAAATATGTTGAATGAATTTTAAATTTAATTTTAAATTTAATTTGAGATGATATGCATGTAAATTATAAATATTTACATGCATATCATCTCAAATTAAATTTAAATTAAATTAAAATAATTCAACATATTTTAGTTATAATTTAGATGCATATAAATTTAGTTCCCTTTAAACTATTCAGACATAGTTTATTTAAATGTGTGATAATATATTTATTTTGTATTTATTCAAATTGGTGTGCATATTTGAGTTCTAATTTATACATTATTATATTGTGAATTGTTGCATTAAAAACTATTTGTACTCCATTCCCAAACTTGGGAAATATTGTTTTTAAAGATTTGGTGGTGTCTTCATTCAAAAGACATCCATTTGCTAAGTTTATGAAATGCTTTATTACAAAGAAGAAACACATAACAGCAATTTGTTAAAGATTTCAAAGTTTAAACGAACACAACGATGAGGTAACATTGCAAAATATATCTTTCAAAAGGGTACCAACCATCAGGATGCCATGTTACAGAATTATTTACAATCAAAACACAGTGTCAACCCCACAGCACTAATCTACAAGATCCAAGATCTTTCAGTGGTCAGACTTTACGTACAAGAACTCAAGAATGCAAGTTGCCATTACTCTCAAGGCAATCGGAGGACGCCAGTGTACTCCTGCATAAACACATTTAAAGGGCCTGTTATATTTGACATCTCATGCCAGTTTAAAGTTGTGCTCTGTCCTCTGAGCCTCAGCTACCCTTAACAGTTACAACACACATCTTGGGGGGAATGGGTTTGTTTCGCTGTCAGCACATCTATATCATAATAGAATTTGGTGTTAAATCTACGAAAGAGGGCAGTTGAGTGCCAATGTTTTAGCCAGTCTGAACAGATAACACACAAATGGATTAACACAACAGCAAAAGTGAGCCAAGTGCAATATGGAATGATCTAAGTAGAAGCTTTATCTTCACCGTATTGCTGTGCCAAGTGTAAATGCATTAGCACATTAGCTTAATTTGATCGTTACAGCAAATTTTTCAAAGAAATACATAAATCTGTTATGATAAATCAGGACTGAATTGGTCGTCCTGTCTTGTTCAATGACTTGCTAATTTAGCTTTCATCGTTTAGTTCTTTTTTTCAACCCCTTCAAAATAAAACTGTCCATCAGCGTGGCAGCTTGGAGGAGCCAACGTTGAAAACGTTCAGCTAAAACTAATCATCATTAAAGATGGAGACGTACAGAAATAATCACACAATGTTAATCCAACAAGAAAGCATTTACAAAATGTTTTAGATGCAGATTACCTAATGAAAGGTACTTAAGTCTTAGCGATGGTCAAAAGGCACAAGTTGGTTAGAAGTTGGTATTTTCCAGAACGTAGTGTCTCAGTGTTAACTAAGCCCAACTTTAACTAAGAACAGCCTTGCTCCTGATTTGAGTAATCCTGAATAATTCAGTACTAGTAGGTGTTACAGTAAAGACTGCAATAGGAGACTTCACAACATATCCTGTTCACTCAGTTTGGGAAAACAAATGGTTTTACTTGTGGGATCATTTCACTTTCACATACTGCTCAGAAAAGTCCATGCTTGTGGTCCATCCATGGCAGTTTGAAGCAACGGCCTGCTCCATGTCAATAAAGTTCCTTTATGGCCCTCACGGAGTTATGAGAAACAAAATGAAGAAAATTCAGACAGGTGCCTGTTAATTAAAATCAGTTTACTTGAGCCACAGTGTTGGTCCTTGAACAGGTCTATATCAGGTGCTAGAAACTTTCCCACTGTCAGTTTTATTGAGTTTGACTTCAGGTTCTCTCAATTAACTCAATGAAACTTCCTTTAAACGTGTTGGATCCATTAGAAAAAGTCCATTTAAGAAGGGCCTAGCAACTGTTTTTGTTATCATTTCATTGCATGCTGACAAGTCTTAGTAAAATAGTATTGGACACTGTTACTCAATTATCATTTTTTTTGCTATTTTTGGTTTGGATCCTTGCAAACTAAATTTCAAAAATACTAATTTGCGCCATGGTCCATTATCCAATATTTTCAGTAATTAGTCCTTAGAGGTCTTCAATCAAGAACAGAGCTTGAAAATAAATTAGAAAGAAGGGAAAGAAAGCATAATACATGTAAACAAATGTTTCACCAAGCAAGTTGACTGTGTCAAAAAAGACCTTATTGAATTAAGTTAAGACACTAAAAAACAAAACCAATGAGAATAGAAGGGATGAAGGGTCTTGAGTTCTTCTCCAGAGCAACATCATCTTCATGACATCATTATTACCAACCACGGCAAATGATGCTGAGACTCCAACCTCAAATCTTTGATCATTTAATAATGATTTATGACGGCTGAGCAGGTTGAGTATGGTAGGTGGTGGTCTTATAAAAGAGTGGGCAGTGGGGTGGGTGACAGCTGCTCCTTGGGGGCGTACTTGGCGAAAAAGGGCAAGAAGAGGGTGAGCATGACACCTACGATGGCCAGCATGTAGCCCCATCCTATCTGACACTCCCCGGCGTAGTAGATGTCCGAGTCTCCGCAGAAAGACTTGACCAGGCTGGAGTTGAGACCGAAGGGGTAAACCAGTAAACCAGATGCCATAATGACCACTAGAGCAGAGAGACAAGAGAGGAAGCAAATTAATTCTGGGTGCATTTGAGAGAAATACAATGTCATGGTGTAATTGTTAACACAGGACAATAACAAAGCATGGCTTTGTGTTTACTTTGAATTGTATTTTGCTTTTAAAATGTTTCAATCAAAACTGTCTTTGAAGAGCACATAAAATACATAACATACATTTTGTGATAGCAGATGGGAATCAGGCATAATCTTGTTAAATATGAAACATGTATAAAATCACATCAAAATGACATACTGTAGACCCCACAGAAAACGAGAAGTGGTTTTAATATGAATAACAACTGAGTGGTTGTTTATTGTCAGACAATTTAGTCTTGCTTTTTTTAAGCGAATAAATAATTATTAAAATAAATGAATGAATCAAGTTCAACATACATCAATAATTAAAAATTGAAAGGCCCATAAAATGCTCAATTAAATTTAAAAACTGTTATACCAGCATTATTTTTCAATAAAAAATAATAAAATTATGTTACACCTTTTATTAAAAAAAATGAGATATTATGAAAATCTACATTTAAATGTTCATAAATTATGTTGGCTATTTTTTTTTAAGTTTGGTTGTCAAATCCAAACAAAATCATAATGTTTTACCCATAATAAAGGAAGTTCAACCTGCCACGGGAGCTGCTGAAACAGTTCTACTCTGCCATCATCGAGACTGTGTTCATCTATAACTGTTTGGTTTGGTTCAGCTACCATCAGAAGACTACAACGGACCGTCAGGACTGCTGAGAGGATTATCTGTGCCTCTCTGCCCAGCCTCCAAGAACTTTACACCTCCAGAGTGAGGAGAAGGGCTAAGAAAGTGACTCTGGACCCCTCACACCCAGCTCACTCTCTCTTTGAACCGTTGCCCTCTGGCCGGCGCTACAGAGCACTGAGCACCAAAACAACCAAACACAAGAACAGCCCCCCCCCCCTCCCAGGCCATATTCCACATGAACAACATAACACACCCCAGGACTGTACATCTGTAAATAACTCATCAAACCTTCATCTGTACATGGGACACATGCACATTCACAGCTCGGTCTATGGACATTTTTCCTTTCTGTATATATTTGTATTTTATTACTATTGTTATTCATAATTATTGTGTATTCTCGTCATTATTAGTGTTTTTTATTACCTTAATTATATGTTGTCTGCACTATGTTTGTACTTTCTGTACTGGAAGTGTGTGTGCATTCTGTGCAATAACGCTCTTTCTGATTCTGATTATCAATCCTTTTCAGAATCCGATGACACTTTTCCACAGTTATTAACATTTTAAATAGTAGTAATAGTAAAGTTTTATATATTGCTTTTTAAATCAATGGCTGAGAGAGTGAGAGCAATTTTGACATCTTTCACTCTTCTGACCACCGTAGTCTATCACACAATTAATTCAATTTGTTTTAAGTCATAGAAAGGTTATTGTTTTTATCTTCAGCTTTTGGAGCAGCTGGGAACACATCAATGATATTTATGGTTGTTTCTATTCACCACTATAGTTGACCCACTCATGACTTCTGATCAGTGACTAATACTTGTAGCAGCAGCATCAAAGCTCAGGGAGGCAGTAGAGAGCTGTTTCTCTGCTGAACTGAGCCTTAATGGAAGAAAGGTCCTCAATACTGTTTCCAATTTTTCATTGAATAATGACTGACAGTCCCTGAATGTGGGGGTGTACTGTGACTGAGGAAAGCCATTAGCAGAGTTTCTGGGCGATCCATTTTCTCAGACAGTATCAGTGCTCACTGCCCATGCAGAACAGCGATGTTAAAATCATTTGCTGTCAAATATCTATTGAATCAGGATCCATTACTATGCTAGCAGAGTATACGCATCTTTAATTTGATTGAATTATGGTCACAACAATAAAAGCAATGCCTAACTATTATAAACTGTTAAAAGTTTAATGACTATGCAAATACTACATAATAAACATGGCGAGGAAACACAATATTATACACATACACTATCATTCAAACGTTTTTTTAAAGAAATTAATAATTGTATTCAGCAAGGATGCACTAAATCGACCAAAGGTCACAGTATAAGGTTACAAAAGATTTATATTTCAAAAATAAATGCTGTTCTTTTTAACTTTGTATTCATCAGTGAATCCTGAAAAAAACAATGACAGTTTACATGAAAATATGAAGCTGTTTTCAACATGTTTTTGAGTACCAACTCAGCATTTCATTGTGATTTCAGATCATATGTATAGATTACATGTTAAAAAATATATATAGAAAAACGATATTTTACACTGTAATAATTTTCTATAATATTACTGTTCTTAGTGTATTTGTGATCAAATAAATGCAGTCTTGGTGAGAGAGGCTTTCTTTAAAAATGTCACAAAATCATACCAATCCCAAACTTTTGAAGGGCTGTGTATTTAAAAATATTATAAATATTTTAAAATAACAGCATGTTGCTGTGCAGTTGTGTGGTGAGTATTTTAGCATGACGGTTTTGACCAGTTATCCAAAATTAGTTTATTACATTAATTAAGTATGACAAGGAAACCCCCAGTACTACCGAAATCCTACATAACGGGTTAATTGCTTTTTTCACCCATGGGGCACAGAAGATCTTAATTCATCTATTTATTATCCCTCTTCAGCTTCTCCACACAAAACGACCCAGAAGCCCCTCTCATCTCCGTGCACACTAAGAACAGTGCTTTTCCTTCAGTTTAATGGCCTCAGATCCAGCTGTGCTCTACAGTGGCCTGTGTTTATCAGCGGAGGCCTGACATCTCAAAGCTGCTCTGCTAATGACATCATAATGTCCCTCTCTATCTTTGACTGTATCCGCACAAAGACGCAGTCAAACGCGGCTTCTCCGGCAGAGGGAAATAACTGCTATCAGTGGATGTTTACACTCCGATGACAGGGCATTCAATGAGACTCAACAAGCTATTCAATAAAATTCATTTCGAAGGCAACCTTCAATGAAAACACAAGCACAGATAGCACAACTGTATGGAGTTTAATTAAAGCGGGTCAAATCAACAAGGGCTTCTCTGCAGAGGCTTGCAAAGCTCAGGGCCAATTGCAGTCTGGATCAGATAAAGTCTTGAGTCTGTGTGTGTGTGTGTGTGTGTGTGTGTGTGTGTGTAATGGCACACTGCTGTGTGACTCTTCAAAGTCCACATCAACCTGATTCTCAAATTGCAGTTACAAAGTGGACTTATTTTTGTATTGTGGTAACTTGTTTTCACATGTGGCTTTGATTCACAAATTATATATAACTTAGACACTTAAAAGTGGCTAAATTTAGATTCAGGGTCAACGAGTACATAAAAAAAGAGTCTGTTTGTTTTGAAAATGGCATACTCCAACACAAAGACCTACTTTAAAGAAATACTACATGTTAAATAGAAGTTAAGCTAAGGGTGTCACAAACAGAGCCAGGAGAAACAGGTAAGTGATAATACAATGGATTTATTGACTGAATGCAGAGGGAGGGGTGATTGAAGCAGGTGAAGAGATATCCAATACTGAGTGTTATGGTGGGGAACTGAACCGAGTCTCTTTCACAGGGGACCAGGAGATCGTGAGCCCAGGAGAACAGGAAACAACGCTGGAGGATCGTAGGAGGAGTTTCTGGGAAACAAGTTAAATAGACACAGGTGAGTACGAAAGGAGTCGGGTTACTGTTCAGGGTAGTGAACCGTAGACCGGACGATGAGTGTCAGAGAGAGCATGGTAGTTATGGGAGTGCATGAGGGATTGCAGGTGCGAGGGATCAGAACTCAGGTGATTGTGATCTGGTGATTGCTGTTGATGGTGGTGACTGTGACTGTGGTTATCTGACAAAGGGATATTGGCTAAGGGATAATCTAAGGGATATTGTCAGTTACCAAAGTAGTTTCCCATACTTTTAAAGTCGGCATGAAAGGGAAGTTGCCTTCTTTTTTAATTTTTTCAATCTTTTAATTTTATCCATCCCCAATTAATTAGATAATTACAGTTGATTTTGCGCTTTCATGGTAAATTTAATTCATTTATCAGCTTGTAAAATGAATTGGGAAATACTTCCACTCGCTCTTGTGTGTCCACATCCCTTCCAGGACCCTGAGATCGGTACACCTTGTGGTACCATCATAGGGATGCACAAAATCACTTTCCATAAGGTTTTCGTCCATCGTTCCTTGCTGGAGGAATGATCTTCCCAATCCTATCTGGAACGCAGAATCCCTGACAATATTAAAAACGAATTTCTTTCAAGAGCAGTGCATCCTACTTTTTTCATATTTCCTTAATCCCTCGCTGTTCTAGCTTGTACTATTCTGAACAATGTCTGAAACATTGTATTACAAGCACTTCTCATGTTTATTTGCCTCTTTATAATGAATCGCTTCTATTTCTAATTTTAATCCATTCACATTGGATTAAAGCATCTGCTAAATGAATAAATAAATGTAAATGTAAAAATATGCTGATTGAAATATACATAGAGATGTGTAGAATGTTACAGGTGCCACATAGACTTATACAGACACATTGTTTTGTTTTAGTTTTTACAAGTTTAATATTTTGTGGTAGTACTATATTTAAATAAAAATCATTCAATTCAATTGGACCAAACATTCACTGATAAATAATGAGTTGACGAAATGGTCAATTAATGACCAATTTTGTTTCTTTTTGTCATTTTGTAATCATCCAATCAACCTGCAGATTACTTGTAATGACTATTTGTATGTTAACATTGTGTGATGAACAGCCTGAAGTTTAGTCATAATTCACTAATAATGTCTCCTCTCCACCAAAGCTCTGAAATCATCTCAGAACCTCAGACGGTGTGTTGTTAATCTCATATCTAGTTTGTTGGACAAAATGGCAAATTCAGTCAATTACTTCAAGGCGTGAGTCTCAAAATGTCCTGTTCATACAGCAGCTTATAATAGTTTCCTGACTGAACGAGTAACCAAAGTCAAGCCTGTATTCTGTTTGTGACTATCACCTGATGAAACCATAGACACAGTGACTAAATTAATATCAAAGACGGCGACATTCATAAACAAGTTTTATCACATTTGACTGCTGCTGCGTGAATGTGGCCAAAAATCATCATACAGGTTGGAATAGCATGAAAGCGAGTACATCATGATCGAATTTTCATTTTTGGGTGATCTATCCCTTTAATCTCAGTCCAGCAATTGATTTTTGCAAGCATGAGTGTTGTAGCCACAGACACATGACATTGGTTATGCAGTCAACATCAGACCTCCTCCAACCTTCAAAGCTTGATATATCATGCAACTATATTCTATATTGTCTCTATAATTTAAACATTTTCGTAGTCTCCTATATGAGTGCTGTGTTTGGTGTGGAGAGGTTAGAGGTTATATGGCATATGTTATCTGTCCCATTCCCGTCCCCAATCTTAAAGCAATACTGATCCGCAGAAGCACATTTCTTGCTTGGCGGGGTTGAATAACCACACAAACACACGACCTGCGGCCGCTGCTGTAATCCACTGGCAATATGTGCTTTGGTGACAAATGATTTGATGATGAGATTCAGTGAATAGTGTAATAACATTGTACCCTGTCCCTGCCCCTCTTGTGGCACACGTCTCACAGGGCTTGGTTCTGAATCTGCTCACCCAGACCACAGCCGAGTGTTTCCAGCACAGCCATTCATTATGACATGTTCATTGGACGTGATGAGGTCAGTGTCACCATCTGTTTGAATTATAGCGCTGTACGGATCTTTGGGGACGATGGGAGACACGTGATAACCGAGGGTGAACTGCACAAAAAGTGTGCGGACCCGTTGTTCGTGATTGAATTGCAACTGAGAGTTGGAAATGTTAAATTATTAATAAGCAGCAAATTAGGAGTTTATTGAGGTAAAAGTAGTAGTTACTGGTTTGTTAATAGCGAGAATTGAACATTAAAATAAAGTGTGAGTGGAATTATGTGTGTAATTATATTGTAAGTGGATATTATCAGCGTGATCGGCCAATCAGAGAGATGTGAGGTTCTTCACTGGTGTTGCTGTTGGAAGGTACTTTTCATACAAATATTTGACAGAGCTGGAAAAAAGGTTTCTGTGATTAATATTTGGTGTTGTCTGTTTAGCACTTTATATTAATTATTAATACGATAATACAGTATATTTTTATTAATACGGCATACATTTTTCCACTTCTGGAGATAGCTATGTTAATATTTCAAAAATATATTTTGGCTATCATTACAATAAATGATTCAATTATACTCTAATGTTGAAGGATGATTACTAATTTTATCCCCAGATATTGCTGACATATACTTAACATTTCAAATATTTCAAATACTGTCTTTATGTTGTTTCCACATAAATTTTGAGATTCAGTTATGATTACAAATTGTATGATTTGTGTGTGATTAATGTGTTACTCTATAATTACATAAATCTGTTTGATTAATGAATTACTTGTTTAACTGATCAACAGCAGTAATATTTATACATCATTGATATTTAGTAATATTTTAGTTTTATGTTTTTTTTTTTTTACAGTTCATTATTTTCTCTCCAAACTTGTAAGTAAATAATGCAGATGGGCCTAGAAGGAATCTGAAAAACATCATTTATATTTTATATTTTTATATATTTATTTTGAGGGGACAGTCGGTGTTAAATACTAAACTCTTTTGGTAGCTGAAAACATTATCAGATTAGCCCAAATATTGAATAAACACAAAGTATATTGGCCACAAATTTTGTGTGGGCCTAGTCACAGGAGTTCAGCTGAGAGCAAAGATGTGGAACCCTGCACTGACCATAAAACAACAACTCAAACTTGCTCGAAGTTTAAAGTTACACTTGAGACTATAGACTTGTCTCTTTCTCTTTACTCTCTCACCACATATGATCTGAGAGTCTCATGAGTAATGAAGCTGTACAAACAGTGCAAACTCCTTCTGAAGCTCACTCTCTCAAACACACACACACACACACACACACACGAGTAAACAGACGAGTAAACAGACGAGCAGAAGCAAGCTGTCTTTGTACAGCTCTGTCTCTGTAAATACAGCTCTAGAGTAGAAACTGAGACTCTAATGATACTTAATTATCGAGCAACGCTGCGGCCAGCGCTGTGCTCTCTTTGAGCCTCTGAATCCTTCACAAATTACAGCATAAACTTTTAAGCCTTCAGATGAAGAGCAAATTCAGTTAAGCTATACAGTGTGCATCAGAGAGCAGGCCTGAAGGGTAGTACAGCACTCTGACTTGTTTGAGTCTGGCTCATGTCATTTCCTGAACCCATTCCCCCTCTTTCTCATTTCATGACTCTTCTCTCACTATGCTTTGCATTACAATTCATCTCACGCTTTAAGAGAGAAAAAAGTGTAGTACAATGTTGTACAATGCTTTTGTTCACACAATTATTAATTACATTAACAACACATCACAGGTACACATCACATCAACAGTTTCTTGAAAAATCTGGGAAAAAATATGAGAAAGCCTAATTTTAAGAGTGATTTCTAGACCTGGAAAATAATACAACCAAGTTGTATTGAACTCAAAAAACTGAAAAACTTGGTGCTTTCAAATAAAGAATATTTATTCTGAAACTCATAAAAACGAGTTTTTGTTTGTTTGTTTGTTTGGTACTTGATTTAAGTACTTCACATAATTTAGGTAGGCTACTTGAGCATTTGTATTGTATAGCCTGTCTGACTTCAATAAAAATAGTTCATTGAGATTTAATTAAGAATTTGTATTTGTATTTTTTTAGCAAAATGCCCAAAAATCATATTTTCACATGCAAATGAGCGGTTTCATTTGATGCAAATTTATCACATTTTGTTACTGAACAGCTAACAGCTTTTAATAAACAGCTTTTGTACTTTTTTTGCTCTCAGTGTGTAGTTCATTCATGAGCATTACAAAAAAAAGAAAAAAAAGGGAAATGTTATTGAATTACAATAAGTAGGCCTATTATTAATATTTTCAACTTTGTATCTCACAATTGTGATGATGGCTGTATCTGAAAGCTTCGGCAGCAGGCAGGCAGTGTTTGTGCATGAAGGACCTCATTTCAATAGACTGAAGCAGCATAACAGAACAACGACCTACAACAATATAGAGTAAATATAAGCAAATATTGAATTACTTCAATACCAATATCATGCTAGAAGTGCCATTAAAACTGGAAGTTAGAAAACTTTTACACACAAACTGACTACAGCCCCAACTTTCAGACGTCATTTTTATTTTTTAGCTTAACTGTCACAATTGAACGCACAGGATTGTGGGATATACAAAGCAGCAAAGGATACACATATGCTGCCTTCAAAAATCAATTACACGAAGGCACAACAGGAAACAGGAAGTAAAGCTAACATTGGATTCAGATATGCCTTGATGCCGTCCCTATACAGTTTTTCACAATTGTTATTTTATTTCACATAATTTTGACTTTGTATTTTACTTTAACAACTTTATATCTCAGGTATTTTTAAGTTTCTCTGAGGTGTGAAGATCAAAATTATTAATTAATACATTATCTGATTTTTTTTTTTACTTTGAGGTACAAATGGGTTACCATATTTTACTTGAACTGTTACTAAAAAAATTGTGAAGTGTAGCTCTCTTATCAAAGTTGTTTACTGAAAGATTAAAGCGTGTTAATATTCTTCATAAGTGTGTGGATTAGTATCAAGCCTTTCCAAATTAATCTCCACTGTCATTTTATGCATTCATGAACAGCTACAACTCATGACCAGACAAATAAATGGTTAGCAAAACTTTATTACCCATAATTCTCTTGGTGACTCTGCACTATATCCAACAGCGGGCTGATTTAGAGGCCTGTCTCTGAGCGCTTGGCAGGCAGTCTAACTGCTCCCTAATGCATTTAGAGTTAATTAGACAGCAGTGAACACCACCCAGATTGAGTCAGGCCATCCACCAGTCCTCTCAGTCCCTGCATGATGGCTTCATTACAGCTGCTCTGCATCTCTGCTCATCTCTGCTCCTTCAAAACACACAACTTCTGTCTCTGATCAAAATGAATTAACAGCAGGAGTGGGATGTTGTGATTTGGTTAGTGTTGGGAGGAGCACAGGACTGGATTGAGTTACTTTTGTGTCTGTCTAGCTTGTCCTAACAGGCTCAATCAGCTAGAGATCACCATCTCTGCATGATTACTGGTACCACCATTCACTATTCTACAAACACTGTCTTTTCTTTCTTTCTATCTAAAAGGCACTTCTAATGTTTTTATACAAGCTACTCTCGTATAATATAATATAATATAATATGATAATGAAAAGTTTGGGTCAGTAAGATTTTTTTAAGGTTTTTGAAAGAAGGCTTAATTAAAAAAAAAAAAGAAAAAAAAGTGAAGTATTCTTTCAATATATTGTGAAATACTCTTATTTAAAATAAGTTGAAAAAAATAGCAATTTAAATAAAAAAATACATTTTTAAATGTAATTTGTTCCTGTGACAGCAAAGCTGAATTTCAGTGCTCAAATTTTATTTTTTCTTATTTTTATCTTTATGTTGAAAACAGTTGTGTTGCTTAATGTTTTCTAGGAAATCCGTAACACATTTTTGTCAAGATACTTTGATAAATAGAAAGTTCAAAAGATCAGCCTTTTTAAATCCATCCTTTCTGAATAAAAGTATTAATTTCTTTAAAAAAATTATATGATATTTATAGAAATAATAATTAAATACAATTTCATTGAATTAATTGATTTTCCGACTGAGAATTTCTGAACACCCATGGAAGTTTTTGTCTGTTAGTTCACAGTTAGCGGGAATTTCGTCTTTGCAAACTACATCTAAGCCACATATGCACACACAACAGATATAGACAATACAGTAGGAGAGAGGAAAGAAGAGTAAAAGACAACTGTTGCCGTGCTTATCTGTTCTGCACTATGAACCTGATTTGAAGCCAGCAGGCACCCCCAACCACCCACCCACCCACACACACACACACACACACACACACCCACCCACGCACGCACGCACGCACGCACACACACACACACACTGAATAGACATGAGGGAAATGGGTCTCCCAGTGTG
This sequence comes from Gymnocypris eckloni scoliostomus, assembly GCA_027564155.1. NCBI lineage: Eukaryota > Metazoa > Chordata > Actinopteri > Cypriniformes > Cyprinidae > Gymnocypris > Gymnocypris eckloni. The sequence goes on along the minus strand of CM050414.1, from coordinate 5,991,532 downwards.
AGTGTGTATGAGAGTCATGGCCCTCATAGTCATCAGCTGTATGTTGTTCTCTTCCTCAGGGTGGTGCTTGTACTTACAGTATCTGTCCTGCAGATTTAGCAAATATTCCAAGCTACTAACTCAAAATTTGTATGGCTCTGATATAATGGACTTTATAATACAGATTAACAACTGAAAACCAACAATTAAAGCCCAGTATTTGCTCAGTTGTTATCTCATGCAAAAACATCCTATATGCAAAAGATATAATCTCTTATGTAGTTTTTTGTTTTCCATGTAAATATATTTAAAGGGTTGGAATAAAAAGCATGAGAAAGATATACATGTATTACAGTCTAATAAATCTTGATTTGCAGGCCCTGCTCTGGTTTATTTGCTGAGGCTGTGTGCTTGTCAATGATGAAGCGAGGTGACATACGGCATATGCTGAGGGATTCCACCAAAGCCCAGAAATATTGTTTAATTACGCCTCCACGATGCTGCAATATATCAAAACTACTTTTTCAAAAGCTGTTCTTGCTTTTGACATTTTTGTTTTTGTCTTTTTTGCTTAAGCTCTTTGTTGTATCTCTCTTTAGCTCTCTTTTATTGATGCAAAATGAAAAACACACAAAAGGACAGATGCTCAACCTCTACCACTCCATTTACGATAATTTTCAATGCTTCTTTTGATCTCTTATTGTTGATCAGAAGCTTCAAACAGCAACTCAGAACAGATAATAAGTACTTAAATAAGTAGCATTTGTAAACACAAATATATGAAAGTATGTTTCATATAAACCTCCCTAAACACACAGAATGAAGTGACCATATCCAAGATGTAGATGAGTTTGTTTCTTCATCTGAACAGATTTGGATAAATTTAACATCACATTACTTGCTCATCAATGGATCCTCTGCAGTGAATGGGTGCCGTCAGTATGAGAGTCCAAACAGCTGATAGAAGCATCACAATAATTCACACAACACCAGTCCATCAATTAATGTCTTGTGAAGTGAAAAGCTGTGTGTTTGTAAAAAACAAATCCATCATAAAGCATTTTAACTTTAAACCACCACTTCTAGCCAAAATAGCCTTAGTCCATAATGCAGAAGATCCATTGGTGAGCAAGTGATGTGATGAATGCTACATTTTTCCAGATCTGTTCTGATGAAAAAAAAAACCTGTCTTAGGCCCTGTCCCAAATGGCACACTTAATGTGCACTTTCGGTCTTGAGGACTTAGAATGGCCGCTGCGTGTGCGTGTCCATCAAATCCACAAGAGGGTGTACGATTGGTCATTTTAGTGTTCAGAAGTGCACACACGAGCATCCCCGTTGTGCCCTCGATGCGCACTTCTGCTGACCCTGCAAGCCTGCGAGCTACGCAGTGACTTCTACCCGGCAGTCAAAGTGGCAATACATCATGAAAGTGTGAACTCTGAGGAAGACAGTGAGGGTTTGGGGTGCCATTTGGGGCAGGGCTTGGATGGCATGAGGGTGAAATGTTCCTTTAAGTAAATGTTATGATGTGCACTATTTCTGTAAACAGAATTAGAAATAATGACTGTTTTCGAAGAGGTTTCCTGAACATGCCCCCAGTCAGCCATTGGTCAGAAAAAACAGACAATCTCGCCCCAAACTCATGTTATTGGTTGAGCCTATGTTACTGTTGTCAGGTCGGGATGCTAACAAACAATGCAATGTTCTGATAGCAAAGTAGAGCCACATTCGGGAATCAACTTGAAATATTTTGTACAAAAAGTAAAATGTTAAATTATTCTAGTGGTCTCATACGTCTGGACTGGAGCCCACTATACTCACACATACACTTTCATCATCCTATAAGTCATTTCCAAGTGTAAGTCTCAATAATGAGAGGAGGAGAAGTGGCAGAGGGAAAGCACACATCTCTTGGAAATTGCTATTCATTGGAGATGGACCGGGAGCTATTTCCATTTCCCTGTGCAGGCGGCCAGCTGACCCTCTGCTCCCCTTCACTCTCTCTCTCTCTCTCTCTCCGCCTGTCGCTCAATCAGTCTGAGAAAGAGACAAGAAGAGGAGCACCTTCAAATGTCCAATGTTACATTACATTACAGACTTGGCTGAAATTCAGAAATCTGTCTGTGTGTGTGTGGATGAATATGATTTTAAAAAAGCACACTTTTTAAATATAAAAAAGGCTGAGGAAATAAAATATTGTCTGTTTCCATCTAAAACAGACACTGAAGTACAGCAAATCTAATCATGGCACAAGCATTATTCTGTATAAAGCGGAGAGCTGGAAGTCTGTGGAAAGTGAGTGACCGTTTGTTATCACTGCATTTGTCAAATTCCAGAGAGTGGAGTCTGATTTTCTGTGCTCACTCCAATCATAATTACATCTGAAGTGTTTATTGTCTGTCAAACTCATTCGTTACGAGGGTCATCTCAGAGAGACAGCGACAGGGAACACAACACGAAAAGCTATAAAAGCTCAATGAAAGAGAAAGAAGAGAGTGGAAGTGAAATACTCTGATTGAAAAACAGCGCCTGAGTGCTAAAGACAAATGATAACAGGAATAATAAGGGAATCAAGCGAAACACTTGACAAAAAGCCATCAGCAAGAGAATACTTCTTTAAAATGCTCAATACAAGCGGAATATAAAGTGAAAACAGCTCTTCGGTAGTCTAAACGTGCACGTTTGGGTGCAAGATACATTTTAAATTGAATTATTTATTTTAAATAATGGCGTAAAATTAAGAAAAATATATATTTATTAATAAATATTTCGATTCATTTTATATTGTTAGTCTACAGTAACAACAGTGCTATTCCACTTTTGGTGGAAATGACGTCTACCATGGATAATTTTCATAAGGGTTTCTATACAGTGTTTACATACAGTAATATTACTGAGCTGTTGACATTGACAACTATAAATTCTCCAATACACATATCCTAAATCTATATGCTACGACACAAAATGATGAAACGCACACGATCCTCGTATGTGTAAACTGCCATTAAAAATGTATCAGGTGCATTCATAAGGTACTGTATCTATTCATGTATGTTTCATGAGTGATTTGTGGAGCCTGTATAAACTGGTCATATGCATCAATGTAAGCGGTTAACCAGTTTTCTGAATAAGACTGAGGACTCTATGCATTGATAATTCAGTTTAAGATCTATTCGGGCACTAGACATTTGTCTCTATGTCACAGGCCATCTATCTTCTTAATTGCTTTCACGTCCAGGTAACCATTCACATCGTAACACATACAGCCAATTTACATGTGAAACGAAGTGCTCATCCTTAAATCTATTTACTCCGTAGAAGCCGAACCTCTTAGGGTTGCAAAGGATGAATTTTGTCAAGAACATGTTTTAAAAATAAAACAGATAAATAAAAATGAAATAAATACATTTTTACAGTGCAAAATAAAAATCACAATGAGATTACGGTAATGAGAAATGGGGGCGGGGTTCATTTAAATGGAAAATGCCAAGAACATGTCAAAAATAAACAAAATTATAAGCAAAAATGTACATAAATAGAAAGGAATTATGTAAGTTATTTTAAAATGAACTCATGCAATAGGTGCTAAAATATAAAATTTTATAAATTTTCTTTAAACAAATCATAAGTTCTTAAATTTAAACGTAAGTCTACAAAGTTTCAACTAAATTCTAAAAGCGTTTGAAAAGACTTGGTACACTCCTGCGACCTCATCACCTGTGAACAGAACATCGATTTCCAAACAATGAGGCAGACTCTGTGTGTGTGTGTGTGTGTGTGTGTCATGCTCTGTTGCTCATGCAGGTGGACACACTACAGGAAATACAAGAGGATTCACTCAGGTGTGATGATTGAATTAGAGCTACAGCCAGACCTGTCTGTCTGAGAATGAACACATGCTTTAAGATGACTAACTAACTCAGCTCAAGCAAGTCTCTCGGTGAAGCCCTGCTTAACCTAGTATCTGAACGCCGTTCAGTGTGTGTGTGTGTTTGGGTGTAGCTGGTTTGTCTCAAGAGAATATAGTCTGTCAGAAAGACAAAGGACACACACCTGAGCACTGAGCTACCATTAATCTGTCTGAAAGTGTGTATGTGTGCATATGTGTGTGTGTTGATATACATCCTAAGTTTTTAATGCATATCGATGAGTATATGTCAGGCTGTCCTGATTTTTGCAGAGGTGTGCCTGCATAGATATTTCTCAATCTCAGTCCAGACTCAATCTCATGGCCATGTCTGTTATACATATATATTCTTATACACACGTATATAGCTATGTGTGTGTGTGTGTGAGATGGTTTGAATGGTAATGAATTCCTTCAGGAGTAGACAGAGTTCGTGCAGAGCCGCGGTGATAAAGCTGGGGTCTGTCGTGTCTGTGGCCCCACTGGAATTAAGATGAGATAAAAATCATTCCCATTTCCCGCTTTAGGACCAGCAGGGGGCCAGCAGGGTTGACAGCTGCCCGAATGAGAGAGACACGGGAGGTCAAGAAGAGCCAGACATGAGGATGAGAAGTCGTATCTGATAGATCGGAGCGCAAGTGTGTGAGCTAAAATAATGTGTGTGTGTGTGTGTGTGTGTGTATGATATGTTGTAGTGGTTCATGTGAAGTCAACATCTGAATTTTGCATGTGGGTCAATGACAACTAAAAGTGTCTATGAAAAAGACAAGGAAAATCGTTTAAAATCTAGTGTAAAACGTGCCAAAACCTTTGTATCCGTGTTAATTTTTCAGACATTCTTTAATCATTTACAAGAAAACCTTACATTTAAAGACTCAAAAATATCATAAGTAAAAAGTAGAATAATAACATAATTTTCTGAATACATACTGTATGAGTGTACACATCTTAATTTTTTCCCCAAAACAACTTTTATGTAGTTTTACAGGTATTCAATCATTCATTTACTCATTCATTCATTCAAATACAATGGATTTGAATTATTGCTTATATGAATAATTAGTTAATGAATGTCATTTATTTTGGGGGGAATGACACACCATGATACTGAACTAACCATGCCATGTCATAAAGTCAAATTATCTGATATTTTAAGAAACTTGATGAACTGTGATGAGGATCTTTAGCTGTAAAATATCATGTGGTGTGACTTTCCTTACCTTTAGTTTGTTAAAAATGAAAAGATGATAAAAAAAACTATTCTCAGGCGATATGATAATTCAGAATGATACCTGGCTACCGATCCCGATAGTTTGGTTTCATAAGTAAAAAAATCTCTCCCAACTAATGCTGTAATCTTAAGGTTAAAATAAACAACACCACTATTATATTCAATGCTATTTATTTTCAGATATAATTGTCACAGTCAAATAAAAAACGTCTGTATACAACTCAATACCAAGCAAGAGTTCATAAAAACAGATTTATTCAAAAATACATATATAATTAACAGTAATTAAGCTCTGTATAGTGTTTTTAATAGCTAACTATCGCACTGTAAACAGTGGATCACTTTCCTGAGGTAAATGCAACGTTAAGTCAAATTGTTTTATTTGACGTCTTCCAGTTGAAACACTGATTGAGCTATTAAATGAGACATCATACATTTCGGTAAGTTGTACTGTACCTTTCAAAATACTTATTATATTTTGCACTATAACTTGTATTGAAGTGGAACACTAAATACAGAATTAGTATGTTTTGTTTGGTGAATGGCACATAGTGCACTAGGGGATAGGGAAAGATGAAGTGTAATTGTGCTTTCCATTGGGACGAATTAAGTCTGGTATCGCACTGTGTCACGCGAAGCGCTGCAGGCTAGAGACACGCTAGCACAGAGCAGATCATATACGCTAGTCGGCACAAACCATAAAATGATTCGGACCCTTTGGAATTCTACAAAGAAAGCTATATTTTATGCGATATGGATTCGATTAAGAAGAGAAACTGTTAGACATACTCGGTATTGATGATCAAGATGTGATATAAACTAAACGCCATTGGCTTATTAAAAAAAGGGGGTGGGGCTGCTTGCTATGTACTGCCCTGTCTTCCTGTTTCAGTTGAAATTACGTCAACACAGAACAGTGCTGTGCGTTTCAAGCTACTTCAGTGTACCTTTAATGATGCTGCTTTAATGTGCTATTATTGCTTGGACAGCCTTAAATTCAACACAAGAAACATTTTCTTGATGCTATCTAACACTTTTTTATATTTAATATTTGTATATGTTTTATATTGTTTAAAATTATAAAATTAATTATATATTATTTATCAATATATTATAATATATTTATATATTATTTAATAATTATTTATCATTTTTAGAATAGTTTACATTTCATTTGTATACTTTTAGGTTCATAAAATATACAAATTAATATATATTGAAGTATAAATAATTTCATGAATTATATATTAAATAATAGTACTATTTGTAATAAAATTTAGACCACACGGTATCTATGTGTTGGAAAAGAAAACATTCAAAGCAACAGACTCACTCAGCCATCACCGCACAACAAACACATCCAGGACCAGAACACAGTGAGTGATTCAGTTCAGTGCTGATCCTCTGCTTGGGCAGTTTAACTGTTCAGACACTGTGCTATCTAATCAACACAGCTCACCGAACACATCACACACACACACGCGCGCACACACATCACACACACACACACACACACACACACACACACACACACCACGCACAAGCGCACACACAACACGCACACAGCACACCACACATGCACACGCACACACACACACACACACACACACACACACACACACACACACAGTGACCACCTCTGTCAAGCTGAGCAAATAAAGAACTCTGATTTAAAAACTTCTGAAAAGATCAGCAACAGACCATAAAATGTCATTCAACAGCAGTTCATTCTTCAACTCCAAAAGGTTTTTCCTTGGTCATGTACAATGAATGCTCACGATTTGGAATGTTACTTTTTTTTTTTTATTTATTTAAAATACAAAAACATTGTCAGTAGTATTACAACATTTTCCATTTATGAATCTAGTAGGACAAATAATTACAACGCATTTGTTTTTGTTTTATTAATTTCCAATTCGGAGTATCTGACATGGTTATCACTCATGTAAAGCCACAGCAGCAATGTTTTCTCCAATCTTTAAACAAAACTAGAGCTGTCAAACGATTCATCGCATCTAAAATAAAAGTTTTTGTTTACATAATATATGTGTGAGTACTGCGTTTATGTATTATGTATAAATACACACACATTCAGTATACATGTTGAACATATTTGAATGTGTGTTTCTGTTTAGTTCTGTTTTGCCCTTATATGGTAGTTCCAGTTTTCATTATTTAATCTTCCTTTCATTCATATCAGCTGTCTTGTGTTTTCCATCTCGTTTGCTCATTAGTTTGTCTGTCTTTATAAGCCTATTTATAAGCCTTTATAAGCCGTTTCTGTTTAATCTTTTTCTCGTATTGATGTTATTATAATGGTCTACGTGTGTTGATGTTTATTAAAAGTATCTCACGTCTACTCATTCGTCTTGCGCCTTTACTACAACCACGATCCGTGACAACATGCATATATATTGATATATATATATATATATATATATATATATATAGGCATAATAAATATACACAGTACACACACTATTTTGGATGGGATTAATCGTTTGATGGCACTAAACAAAGCACAAACAAATATATCCTCCTGATTGCTAATATACTTCAACACTTGCACTCCTGTAAATTTGGATAATGTAACTAAAATTGTCTCTGGTTGTCTTTATGCTTTGTCTTGCAGTTCATTGTTGACTGTAACACCACCTGTTGTTCCCCACCTGCCTGCCAACACCCTCAAATCCCTGAGCTGCTCCTGTCTGTGGTCTGTTCCTCAGTTAACCTCTGCTGCTAATGAACGTCAGAGAGAGAGCATGGCCTGCTGAGCCCAAACCACACATATTAAAGGGAGGCTGTGAAGCTCCAAAAAAAGACACAAAAGCACCATATAAACAGCCCATGTGTCTTGTGCACTAAATTCCAAATGTTTCAAGGCCACTTGTTATCTTTGCCTGGGGAACATACCGAAAAATACAACATTATTCATTATAACAACATTATTATGTGTCAAAACGTGTTGCATCAGATTTCACTATTTCCATATCATTCCCACAGACATGTCTGAAAATGCTAATAAAACGCTCTCACTTCCAACATATACACTTGGGGGAATGTCTTCAAAAAGCTTAGACAGAAACAGTTCAGTGTGGATGAAAGGCCAAAAGGTTAAGATGATGCGTGTTCAATATTAATGTGGACATGGCCTCAATGTTACTTGCACTGTTTACTGGTGTAATAAAAAGACATGAGATGATTTGCTTGTATAGATCAAAAATATCGTTTGATCTTTAAAAACTATTTTACAGCACAAAGACAAACTGAAACAAAAATAACTTCTATGTTTAAAAAAAATGATTTTCTTTATTTCTTTTCTTTATTTGTGTTTCTCGTTTCCTTTCTTTTAAAAGAATAGTTCACCCAACAATGAAAATATCCTTAAAATGTACTCACCCTCAGGCCATCCAAGATAGAGATGAATTTATATTTCTTCAATAGATTTGGAGAAATGTAGCATTACATCACTTGTTCACCAGTGGATCCTCTGTAATGAATAAACTAATCCACGATTGTTCTTAACTTCAAAACATTGCTTCCTCTCCTCTGTCTATACTACTGCTTTTACAGTGAAAAGGCCATCTTGTCTGATTTGGGAGAGAAATATGCAAGGATTAGGCTTGCTGATATTTTACAAGTGAAAACAAATATATTGGTGGATTTTGATGAGAGAAGAAAACACGGGATGGACTTTTACTCTAGAGGAAGCATTATTATGGATTATAAACGGGTATATTTAAAACATCTTAATGATGGAATTGCTTCTTACAAACAGTTTTTCACAGTCGTGTGGATTATTTTGATGCTTCTATCAGCTGTTTGGACTCTCATTCTGACGGCACCCATTCACTACAGAGGATCCATTGGCGAGCAAGTGCTGTAAGGCTAAATTTCTCCAAATATGTTCTTATGAAGAAACAACAATCTACATATTGGATGGCCTGAAGGTGAGTATATTTAATCTAATTTAAATTTTGTGTGAACTATTCCTTTAATGTCGCATGTCAGATGAGCATGTTTCAGGTAGCCTAATAAATGTTCAAATAATGAAATTCTTTGATATATAACTTTTCAAATTCATGCTGTTACCTCAATAGTTTTGTTTTAATCCATTGTGTCTGATATTCTGTGTGTGTATCAGAGGGCGACAGGGTGTAATTTCCTGTCATTGCACTGCTATGATGCTAAAATGAGGTATTTTCACCCATGAAGAAACAAGACAAGACATGATGGGTGTACAGACAGGGTCAGGGAGGTGTTTTTCAGAGGCAGAGGAGAGGAGATGACATGGTCTAACACAGGTACGTCACACGCTTCAATCACTGAGTCACTGTGGTTTGGCCATGAGCCACAATTTCATGAGCAGCCGTGGCTCTAGTGGATAGAGTGTTGGACTTGTAACCCGAGGTTGTGGGTTCGAATCTCAGCTCCGGCAGGAATTGTCCACAACTGAGGTGAGACCCTTGAGCAAGGCACTGAACCCCCAACTGCCCCAACAAGACAAGCTAGAACAAGCTAGATGGAAGATGATAGAATTTGATGGGGGAATAGGGTGAGGTAACCCTCATTCTGTGAAAACTCTCAAGCAAGCACATTTTCTGTCCCAAGCCGTATGTTTATGGTGAAACAACACAACAGAGAATTTCGGTGTATTAAGCACTGCCTCATACTTGTAGCATTCAAATGAGCAGGATTGCATTAACATGATCTTACCAACCTTCATTAGGACTTTATTTAGTATGTATGTGCGTGCGTGTAGCGACAGCTGTGTGCCTGCTGGCCTGTATTGAAGTCACGCTCTCTGCGGCCTGATGCCATTAGGAGCTATCAGCACAGAGCGGCAGGGCAAACCTAATGGAGCTGTTATCTGTCAGCCAGGTGTATGTGTGGAAAGTGGGCTCTTGGGAGAGACACCGGTGGAGAGATTATAGTGCTCATTGATGAAAATTACAAAATGCATGCAGAATGACTTATATCAGTGCTTCTCAAAGTACTGAGGTAAGAGAGGCATGGCAGACTGCCCTAGTTCTCAAATCTGTCACACTGATCATATAAACAAGAAAGAAAAACAAGATTGTGTAAAGTCATTGTGTATCAGTAATGCATAACATTTGAAAACAAAGTGAAGTGACGTGTGACCCATACCTGTAATTTGTGCTCTGCATTTAACCCATCCACGTGCACACACACACACATTAGTGAGCACAGCACACACGCACACACACCGTGAACACACACCCGGAGCAGTTGGCAGCCATATAGCTGTGGCACCCGGGGAGCAGGGGGGGTTTGGTGCCTTGCTCAAGGGTCTCACCTCAGTCATGGTATTGAGGATGGAGAGAGAGCGCGTGTTATTTACTTCCCCACCCACAATCCCTGCCCGACCTGAGACTCGAACCCATGACCTTCAGGTTACAAGTCCGACTCTCTGACCATTAGTAACCGACCTGAGTGGGCAAATGCTCTCATTCAATGACATCTGGCACTTTGGAGAGGTGTTCTCTGCACTGATGAATCCCGGTTCTCACTGTACAGGGCAGACAGCGTGTATGGCATTTTGTGGGTGAGCGGTTTGCTGATGTCAATGTTGTGGATCGAGTGGCCCATGGTGGCGGTGGGGTTATGGTATGGGCAGGAGTATGTTATGGACAATGAACACAGGTGCATTTTATTGATGACATTTTGAATGCACAGAGATACCGTGACGAGATTCTGAGGTTCTCAGATTCACAGTCTTCTGAACAGATAAAGTGTACAGTCAAACTAAAGTGTGTAACCGTGTCAGTCAGTAAATCAGAGGAAAAGCACTGTTAAGTGAACATCACAAACACTCATGAACAACACACTGTGGAAGAACCCACAGCACTTCAGCACACTTTACACACAACCACATCATGACTCACTGTTCAATTCATATCTGTTATCCAAGATCAGTCGGTGTGAGAAAAAGCTCAACTTTATTTACCTACATGAATACTTTATCTCTCGGGCCTGAGCTATCAAAGGATGATCTCCAAGCATTGCAGCCCACTCTTTCACAAACACATTTATCAAATAAATAGTTCAGCCCAAGTTCACCTGATGCATTCACAATATGTAAGAGCTTTCTGAACTTTGTTTGCATTCAGCTGGTCATTTATTTACCCTCATGATATTTCAAACCTGTATGTCCTCAGTTTCCAGGTATCTTTTCTAAACAAATATTGTAAATTCTTTATTCATTCATGATTAAGTTTTGCTTTTGTTTTTATTCGATTTTTTCTTTCTGAGGATGTCGCACCACATGACATTTTACAACTTCAACTTCCCTTCAACTTTTCCTCGCCCTGTCAAAAACAGTACCTGATGATTACCTGATGATATACAGTATTAAGATAATTATTGACCTCAACACCAGGTACATGCAGACGGGGTGCTTTTGGGGGGGTCAAGCCTTTTACCCAAATTAACCAAACATGTTCTTCTCTCAACTTTTATCAACAATAGTATTGTGGTCAATTATTTACATCAACATGTACACAAACAGCAACAAATGGCTCAAAACTCAAGAAAAACCCTGTTTATTTGTACTTATATCTGTAAGTCTGAGACGCTGTTGCCATTGCATTGTTATAGATTGTGTGCATCTTAAACAAGCTCAAATGTCTCTAGACAATGTTCAGTGGAGCAGCATCATCCTGGTCTTATTCATAAATCAGTTGAAAAATATGTTGTTACTCTCCGTTTTTTTTCTTGTTTAAATGGGTAAAATGAAAAGGCTAAAATAGAAAATGTCAAATTAATTTGAAGTATTGTTTAATTTACTCTTATTTATGTTCTGATGTACTATATTACTATATTATATTGATATACCATTTAGCATTATTATCTATAGTTGGTTAAAAGCCCAAGTGCCACCAACAGGCCTGTTATGTAGGTGTAAGCAGTTCAAGTTTCTTAAAAAAGTACATTTATTTTAGTTTATTCAGTTATTTTAGTGCTTCAAATATTTTTTTTTACAGAAATTAGAAGTGTTGCTTTAGCAACTAGCTGAATTAAAATAAGTAAAAAAAAAAGTTAATGTTAATTTTATTTCAAGAAAAGTTTTTCTTCATGGTTTTAGATTTAGTTAATAATAATTACTATGGTTATGTGACTTTGACATTTTTAACATTATGCCCCATAAAATCACAATCAATTTTAGTTCAGAAAAACATGTTCATCATAGAAAAGGGGTTTCAAGTCACTAGATGTGTTAACTGCATTTTAATGTATTTTTGAAAAAATTAATAGACAGGACAGAAAAGAGCGTCATTAACTCAAACGTCAAACAGATTACTTTTGTCCATTAAAATACACTGTGATTTTTTTTTTTATTTTTATACAAATGATTTATTTAATGGACCTGTAATGTGGTGGGTTTTGAAAGTAGCTTTTAATGACTTTCTTTGTGGGAAGAAATGCAGCTAACAGAACAATGTGACGATGAACAAAGATATGAGGTCAGATCTCTGGTTTGTGAGTGTGTGTGTGTGTGTGTGTGTGTTGAGAGGGTTATTGAACGCCACAGTCCCTCTACAGAGACTTCCATAGCACTGTGGACTATAATGATAATCTATGTCTGCAGTAAAGGGATTCGATTGCACTGTTTGAACTGTCACTCGGCATCATTAAAATGAAATCAACCCATTAAGCATATTGATAGGCCTTCATACACACACACACACACACACACACACACACACACACACACACACACACACACACACCTCATTTAAATGACCTGGAGGAGAGAAAGACACATATCTTGTTCTACATGGTCGCCCACCCCAGGCTGCCTCTCTCATCTCTAATGCATTAGTAATTAAAACATGGCAGCCGTGCGCAAGTGTGTGTGTGTGTGTGTGTGACACAGCACATCTGTGCCATAGATTACCTCCAGCGCTCCGAGCTCACGGCTCAAATTCCACTCTGAACATTAGTGAACGACTTGAATACAGAACTCAATGTACATGTGTGAGGTCACTGTTGCTGACAGATGTGTGCACGTTTGTACACTCGCGTTTAGTGCAAAGATGGTCAGTAAACTTTCCACTGATCCATTAGGCTGTCATCTCAAACAGAAACTGACCTCCAGAAAACTAATTGCGAGGACTCTTGGTACATGATGTGCTTTCAAGCGGTTTTGCTAAGAAAAAAAAAATTATTCAGATTTTTTAGATTACTATGACAAACTGAAAAGGACACACATTTGATGAGAGAGAATGACATGAAAGTCTATTTCTTTATAAACCAGTTTAATGAGCACTATTTTACAGCAAGCTTTTGATTTTCTATATAAACAGTGCATGAAATGCATGCAATGCATAAAATTGTGCATAATGGTCGTAATTGCCAATAATCACAATTACTCACGACCAAAACCAATTATTATGAAATTAAGTTTGATATTGTGACTTATTTGTGGGTGCTCTTACTGTAAATACATTTGTTCCAAACAACTTCTTCCTTATAGGAATAGTTTACCTAAAATTAAACTTGAAAAATTAAATTAATAAGAAACCCTGAAATATGACCAGAGAGTGGTAAGGGCCACTTTAAAAAATAAATATATGTATTTTTTGACATACTAATAAAGTCATTCTCGTTCTATAAACAGAATGTATGTTTTTAAATAGTGTTCCACAGAAGAAATAAAATAACACTGGCTTTCCAGAACAGTAAATAAATGACTTCAAATGAATTAAAAACTTTTCTTTTTCGGTTAAATTTATACAGTCCAAAAGAAAGTGTTAATTCAAGTTGCAAGTATAGCTGAGCTTCAGCTTAGCATATTCAATGTTCTCTTTACTCGATGATCAAGGTTTATAAAGGCAACAATTAAATCATTCATATAAAGTGATCGTATTTATGTGAATAAAGGTTACGATTACATGTGCTCATATAAAGCTGTGTTTCTTCAGTAGAAGATACAAACAGCTCAATTCATTTGGATTACTTTTGATCTTGTTTTTTCACTTTTTGGAGAGTGCAAATTTCGGACTTCCAGTAGATTGACAAAAATATGAAAACAAAAATGTAAACAGATCTTTTGGAATAATAAGAGGTGGGTGAACTATAACACATGGCCTGAACTCGGCTCCAGCTTTCAGAAACGGCAAACGATCAGTTCAAGTTTGACTTCTTTGTTCTTTCTGGATGTGGCTGGAACAATGGAGTCAATCTGCTGTTCTTTCACAGTACATCAACACTAGTTCAAGCGTCTGTCTTCTTACCTACCTGTCGAGATCTGGGTTCAGCTGTGATGTTGAGTTAATGAACTGTTTTAATGCCTCTATTCCTCTAGTGTGGTGACACATTACTCATGTAAAATGCAGCATGCCTGACCTGATGGATGGCGACTATTTGTATTGATTGATTGCTGTCGTGTAGCTTTCCTAATAGATTTAACAGATTCCACTTCCAAGGGCAGGACCCATTGATTTCACCAGTAGAGCCAATCACAGACAGCAAAGAAAGAGCCGCCAGTGTGACACTAACACCACGCTTCAAACACACACTCTACCAGCACATGTATTCACCCCACATGATAGCAGACATAACACTGTGCACACACAAGCAGACACTACCACTGTCGGAAAAATACACAGAATTGATTTTCTTTCTCCATTCGTCTTCTTGTTTGAGCTCTCCATTTGTCTTCCTCTATCCTAGACACTGTCCTGTCTCAGAGTGGTCTGTGAATAATAGCTTGTAAAGTAATAAGACTAAATATGCAAATGTGTTTATTCTAATCTCATAACAGCAGGAGATTAAATGAAACCAGCTGAGATTTCAGCAAACAGGTAGGTTTTGGAGAGCGATTGGGTGGGAGTGGCCTTATTCGAATAATAATAATAAAATATATATATATATATATATATATATTCATTCATAGATATTCAATCTTTCTAACTTGGTTATGATTTTTCAGTATCAAAGCTAGAATTGTTCATTTTTTGTCATTTTTTCCCCATTGTTGTTCATTCTATTCTTTTCTCTTACTCTTTATCTAAACTTTCAATTTCCTTTTCTTTTATTGTTTTAACAGCATTTCTACATCTCTATTCTGCACACTGTCTCGGGCTTCAATGAAATTTGTCAAATGCAAAGATTTCCCATCTGTCACTTAAATTGAAAATGGATAATGAGAGATGTCAAAGTATTTCACTGCCATTATTTTTACTCTACATTTTTAGTCCATGCACAAAACATAATATTTAGGCATTTGGCAGAAGCATTTGGCAACTACATTTGATCAGATTATGCATTCTCTAGGGATCAAACCCATGACTTTGGCATTCGTAGCACTATGTCAGTGAAGCTAAATGAACAATTTGTGCTTAAAAAGGTGCCAGCACTCATAATAATAATAATGATATAAATGCACAATACACAATGATATATAACAGAATGGAAATGGACATACTGAACAATCAATACATATTATTCTGTTTTACATGGACATGGAGATACACTAGCAGTGGTTGGTGATAACGATGTGCAGCTCAAAAAACTAATTTGGCCTCAGCAGACACATAAATGCATAAGTTTACATTTACATTTCACTGAAATAATGTGCAATGAGGGTTGAACGTTTTTTTAAGTATTTCTCTTTTATCTGAATGAGCAAGTGTGCCTTTGTGATTATCTCTTTTGTCTGTGTTGTACCCCGTAATATCACTGAGGGTTTTAGGTGAAGGCTTTTTAATAATTCAGAAACCAGCTTCTCAACAGCTCAAAAACCTCAGCACAAATCCCATTAACAAGCCATGAATTATTTCAACCTTACAACACACACACACACACACACACACACACACACACACACACACACACACACACACACACACACACACCTCAATTTGCCTAATGGCCTTAGTCTAAACAGTTTTCTGATGTAGTCCTCAGTGCACAGAGCAATAATACAGTCTGTTTAAGATGCAGATCAGATTGGACTAAACACACTGTGGCAATATTGGATTATTTAGGTATCTCATCACAAACATATATTCATTCATTCATTCATTTTTTATTTATAAAGCACATTTAAAAACATCCCAGTGTTGACCAAAGTGCTGTACAGATCTGAGTCATCAAATAAAAATAAAAATTACAGTCTCTCAAACAGCAAACAACAACAACAATAGAATAATAAATTAGAAGCCCAAGCTAAGAAAATGAGTTTTAAGTTTTGATTTGAAGGAGGAAAGTGATAAACCATTCGGATTGATACTGGTAGGCTATTCCAGAGTTTGGGGCTTACTGTCGCAAAAGCTTCAAGATGTTTAACCTAGATCTACAAACAGAGAGCAATCCAAGGGTGCCTGGTCTAAGTGATCTAGGGATTATGATACTGTAAAATGTCAGAAAGATACGTTGGTGCTAGGCCATGTAATGCTTTAAAAACAAAAACAAGAACTTTTAATTCTATTCTCAGTTTTACTGGAAGCCAATGCAGAGAGGTTCAAATGGGAGAAATAAGACTGAATTTTCTACTGCCAGTCAGCAGCCTAGCTGCAGCATTTTGTACCATTTGAAGACAACTGATAGATGATTGATTTGCTCCATAATAGAGTAAATTGCAGTAATCAAGGCGTGAAGTAATAAATGCGTGGATAACTATTTCAAAGTTCTTTAAAGAAAGAACAGGTTTGACTTTTGCAAAATGTCTTAAATGAAAAAAGCAAGATTTGACAAGAGCATTGATTTGTTCATCAAACTTGAGACCTGAATCAAATAACACACCTAGATTTTTTTGCACATGGAGTAACATAACATAGTTACATAGTAACATAAGTGCTTAAGTCGCCAAGGTCCAGGTCACCAAAGTCATAGGAATCACTTGGACCAAACAGTATAACTTCGGTTTTATTCTTATTTAAGGCTAAAAGATTGTGTGAAAGCCAAATTTTCACTTCATGAAAACAAGCTAGCAGAACCTCTATGGACTTTGAATCATTATGTTTATAAGTTATGTATAATTGGGTGTCGTCAGCATATAGGTGGAATGATTCTCCATATTCGGAAAAGATGGAACCCAATGGCAGGAAGTATAAAAAGAATAATGTTGGTGCCAGAATAGATCCCTGTGGAACACCACATGAAAGATGTGCGGTTGAGAAAGTGTGTTTTCCAATACAGACAGAGAACATCCTATTAGTTAAAAAAGACTTGAACCAGTTCAGAACGGTACCCTGAAAGCCTAAAAGATTTTCCAGACGGGACATAAGAATATAATGATCAACCATGTCAAATGCTGAGCTGAGATCTAAAAGGACCAGAGCAACATCACTCCCATTATCTGTAACCAGCATAATGTCATTAGTTACTTTCAGTAAAGCAGATTCAGTGCTGTATAGTTTTTATAGTTGTACTTAATTCAGTGGTGCTACAAGAACTCAGCAGATTGTCCATTCTTTATCTTTACTTCTACTTGGATGTGTGACAGGGTAATAAGAATGGCCTAATTCAGAAAAGAGTTTATTGCGCTTGAAATCAACAATAGTCTAAAACGGCATTCAACAGGTCACACACACACACACACACACACACACACACACACACACACACACACACACACACACACACACACACACACACACACACACACACACACACACACACACACACACACACACACACACACACACACACACACACACACACACACACACACACACACACACACACACACACACTCTTTGAATGAAGGTGCTTGAACAGAGCACTAGATCCTGCTGCAGAAAGGCCAGCACCTTGCTAGAGCTGCACAATTAAGAAGTAATTGGCAAAACCAGCACAATATCTTGGTGTAATTTGTGCATGTAATGAATCCATTAAGGCTGAAGCAGCCAGGAAGCCCTGGAGGTTGAAGATGCTGAGCTGAAGAAATGAACAGTCGACAGGGCAGACAAGTCTAACAACAGGAACCCAAGAGCTCTTGATGTTAATGAGAATAAGGAGCAGTTCACAAAATACACGTTCCTACATTCAGAAACAGCACGACTGAATGAACCTGAACAAAGGGGTTACGGACATTTACAACTATTTTGTAAAATTTTTACCTTGAAACATCATCTAAAAAGCGCACATTTACTGCATTAAATGCTTGGTAAAGCAAACAGTATAGAGTCTTAGTATAGAGAATCAAGTATACCAAAGAGCCGTGTAATAAGCATAGATCATTTATTTTTATTGTACATTGTAATGCATCATGCAGTAGTTTTAATCAGCATTTTTTGTCATATGAGATCTGACATCCATTAATCAGACATAAAAGCCCCACCGGCTCGTCGTCATCTATCCCGCTAAAGGTCAGAGATACTAATCACACTGGTAAACGTCTCACCGAGACACAGCTGACGTGACAGACATCATTTGGCTGTGTTTGGCACAGAGGAATGAGCGGAGCTTGTTTTTGTGCATGCAGTAGAGCATTAGCTGCTCATTATTTCATGCTCATCTACTCTCTGGGTTGATCTCTCTACCTCTGCTGTCCCCACTTTACTCTGAGAGATTTGACAGTTGATTGCTCAGTGATGAACAAACACAATCACACGTTTATATGCAATCCACAGTTTAGGGAGAATATCACAAATATACAATACTGTTTAAAAGTTTGGGGTTGGAAATATACTTTTACTGATTTTGTAAAACATTGTTCACCAAGGCTGAAATATTTTTTATAACAAGAAAACTGTAATATTACAAAATATTGTAGTGTTGTTATTAGGGGTGGGCATAGATTAATTTTTTTAATCTAGATTAATCTAGATTAATTTTGGAATTAATCTAGATTAATCTAGATTAAAATGGCTCATTTGAATTCTGCCGAAGGCATTCAGAATATGTGTGCTACCCAAATAATGGCTAAAAGTAAGTCTTTGAGAACGGGTTTCTCAAGCCAGGTGGCGCATTAGACCAGGGGCTCATCTCCTGTTTCCAAAATGCATCACAAACTGCTTGAGAAAGCTGTTCTACTATGATAATTGGTGATGAAAATAAACTATGTTCAATAAGATGTACTTGTGTTTACTAACTGTTTATTCAGTTAAACATGAATTTTGAACTGTAGGCCTACATAAGAGGTCGTGATGAACTGTTTACAGTTTCCATTGGGAAGCTTCTTAAAATAAATTTTCCTGAAGCAAACCCGGCGGCTTCATAGCTGCATCCATGTTAGCACGCCACGCCTGATGTGGTAATTTCACAGTAACGTTAGGCATACACACAGGTTCGAAGCAGAGGGTGACACGGGAGTGAATTCTCAAGTTCACATGAGACCTAAAGCGCATCCTGTTTGCTTAAAAGCGCAACGTTTCGTTGTTATTCTGAGTGCACACAAATAAACGTAGAGTCTTTACAGATTCGAAAGATGTATTAGGCTACTTTTATCTGTATGACCAAAAATGACGGAGATTTTAAGAGCAAGTGAACGCACCGGAGCCTGTCCTGCAGCAAACGCGCTTCCACACAAACACTTCAATAGCGCACATTTCTCTAGGTTAACATCATATTGAGCGGCCATGTAAAGTTGATACTACATACATCTTTCAGATGAAAAGCCATATTTGAGGTTGATGAATGATAGGTGAGCGTTTGGATGTCCTGCCCGATTGTATTACCACATAGACCAGCCGTTAACAATCTGTCCATCACGGACTGCGTCATTCACCCCCTACAGTGCAATTCGGCTAGGTATACATCCGCGCTAAAATATCAGGGTGAAAGTCATCATAGCTTGCGTAGTATAGACCCAGCTCCCAACCCAACTTTGAGAATAGATTAACGGCGATATTTTTTTTATCGCCGATAAGAGTCTCACGTTAACGCAGCACGTTAACGCCGATAACGGCCCACCACTAGTTGTTATGGTACCAACATTTCAGTATTCGGTACCGATACCAGTAAAAATCCACGGTTCTCTGTAACACATTTAGTACCAAAGCAAAGAACAAAAACATGCTAATTAAAAAGCACACTATTTATATTAATAAAGTCAAACACATATAAAATATACAAAAATCAATGCCATTCTTCATGCTTGTTTAAAATTGTGTTTCAAGTTCTTCCGCAAGTCATACAGTATGAAAAACAGTAAACAAGTTTCACCCAAATGTAATTTGTCTTAATTAATGAAATTTAAACACATTTCATTTTTTTGGTAAATAAAGGGGATTGACTATTAAAATTTAAATATGGAAGAAATATTGTAAAAATAAAGATTTATAATGTTTTTCAACAGAATTAATAGTATCACATACATTCTACTAAATAATAGTAGCCTACTATATTTCTGGCAAAGTGTCTTTAAGATAAACTCTTATTTTGACAGGTTGCCGTGAATACTTTTATATTTCTGTGTTTATATGATATGACGCTAGTTTTACTCAAATGAAACTGTAAAATGCTCGTGAAGTGACTCTCAGATGTTGATTATGCATTGAGACGGCAGATGCTGAAATCACTGCGAGCTTCAGGCACGCTTCAGTGTATGTAGTAAAAAAAAAAAGCGTGTCTCTGCCATTCATTCAGTCACACACACAGTCGCAGAACATGCAATTCATATTTGAATCGACTTTAGCGGCTTAATATTTACACATACTAGCGATTTGATTTAAGTGTAATGACCTACTTTTATTAAATTCATCCAAACTTTGACAAATTCCGTGACATTCCGTGTTAAACTGTCAATTCCGTTTTCATGACTGGATTCCGAGATTCCGTCTGCGTTTTCTGCATCGTGGAAATCATAGGGCTGTACGGGTCAAGAACCAGGTTGACTGGGTACTCTGTACCACCGGTACTTGAAAAAACCTGGTACCGTGATGTTTTCATTTTTTTAGTACCGACTTGGTACCGAAGTACCAGGTCTTTTGACCAGACTAAGCATTATTATATTTACA
>CM050414.1:104622-142122 GCA_027564155.1 Gymnocypris eckloni scoliostomus | reverse complement strand
AAGCCAGTCATTCCTCCAGCAAGTGGGTCCTCGTCCTTTTCCATCTCCGATACCTGACAGAACGAACCCACCATGAAGAGACCCAGCGGAGGAAGGGCTTGCACCGCCCGCCACCAGCCTCCACACTGTCCAGCCCCCTCTACGAGCGCATCCTCCAGTTTAAGGCCCTGAGCTCCTTCCGTCAGCAGGGCACTGACGTAAGGACGTTTGCCCAGAAGTTCAGCGATGCGGCAGAGGGGTTGGGGTTCAACCATGCGGCACTCAAGGACCTCTTTAATAGTGCCTTGGATGAGCCCCTCAACTGGTGGAGGATGAGGGGGCTGGATCACCTGTCGTTTGGGGAGTTTTTGGGGTTCCTGGCTCGTTCCCCAGCAAAGGAGGCTGGAGTGCCCCAGGTTGCGGCCGACGAAGCTGCAGTGCCTCCAGTGGCAGCTGTCGAAGCTGCAGTGCCTCCAGTGGCAGCTGTCGAAGCGGCAGAGCCTCCAGTGGCGGCTGAAGCGGCTGCACCCCCAGTTGTGACTGACGAAGCTGCAGCACCCCCGGTGGCGGCTGAAGAACCGGCAACATCCCGTTCTTGGAAATGGAGGAGGAGGAGGAAGAAGGCTTCTTCCACCCTTCAAGGCCTGGTGGCCGTTCCAGAGCCCTCTGCTGGCCAGGAGGCCGTCCCTGAGCCGCTCCAGCTCCTTGCCCTGCCGGCGCCGCCCAAGCGCCTCGCCCTGCCGGCGCCGCGCATGCGCCTCACCCTGCCGGCGCCGCCCATGCGCCTCACCCTGCCGGCGCCGCACATGCGCCTCCCACAGCCGGCGCCTCCCAAGCGCCTCGCCCTGCCGGCGCCTCCCAAGCGCCTCGCCCTGCCGGTGCCACCCAGGCTTCCCGTCCTGCCGGGCCCACCATGGCAACCTGCCAAGCTGCTGGCTCCCCCCTGGCCTCCTGACGGGCTAGAGCCGGCCTGGTCTATCCCTCCGGCCCCGTCCTGGCCATCCTCCAGGGTTCCTGTTCGGCGGATCCTCCCTGGTTCGTCCCGCCATGGCCATCCTCCAGGGTTCCTGTTCGGCCGGATCCTCCATGGTCCGTTCCTCCGGCTCCGCCCTGGCTCCCTGCCAGGATCCCTGGACTGCGTGAGCCTCCCTGGCTCAACCCTGCCGTCCCTCCCTGGACATGCTGAGCTTCCCTGCTGGCACTGGCGTGGCTTCCTTCCTTCCCTCCCTCCCGCCCCTCTTTGTCTCTGTGTTTGATTTGTTCTTGTCTGGTCTGTTGTTGTGTGTCAGTCTTTGTGTAGTCAGGTTCTTGTGCTGTCATGTTTCTGTCTTGTTCTTGGTGTCCCTCATTATGGACGCCAGGTGGCATCCCTTTTGGGGGGGTAGTGTCAGGGTTCTGTCACTTCGGTCTAGTGTTATTCATGGTTTTGTGACAGAGTCCTGATACTCCCATCATGTCCGGGTTTTCATGTGAGCGTGCGGCTTCGAGTGTGCTCGAGTCGCGCTGCTCTCTCGCGTCATGCATATTGTTTTGTGTGGAGCGTGGTGTTTGGATCCCGGCACTCATGTCTTGAGTTTCGGTTCGTGTCAGGGTTCAGACACTCGCTCTCCATTTTCGGTCATTGTGTGAGTGCGCAGTCTTGGGTTCGCTCGACACCGCACACTCTTGTCCACGTGTGTTTTGTTGTGTTGCACGCAGTTCGTGTTTCTATCGGCTGCGTGCATTTATGTTATATCTTGTGCTGTGTGGCACGCAGCTTGTATATTCATTGGCTGCGTGTTTTCATGTTGTCATGTCTTGTGTGAACACGTGGCTTATGAGTTTTCTCATTAGCTGTGCGTTCATGTCCCGTTTTGCACATGGCTGGTGATTTGTTTGCTGGCCACGTGCTTGTGTTTCTGTTTTGTGTGAGCACGTGGCTTCTGTCCTAGTTTTCTGTGTGCCATGTGCTCTCATGTCAATTTGTCTTGACCCCACCCATCTTGTTACCTGTTTATTGATTAATTTTCCCCAGCTGCTTTCCCTCATTAGCCTCCTCATTTGCTCCCTTTATAATCTCCTTGTGTTTGCAGTTTCGGGTGGGTTCGTTACCTAATGTTAGATGTCGTCTGTGTCCAGCCTTGTCCTGCCCTGTCCAACCTTGACCTGCCCTCTCCTGTCCAGTCCTGTCCAGTCCTGCCTTGCCTGCTAGCCAGCCAGTCTGTTTTTCCCCTACGGGGTGGTTTTGGTTTGTTTTGATTTTTTGTAATTAGTAAAAAGCCAGTTATTCCTCCAGCAAGTGGGTCCTCGTCCTTTTCCATCTCCGATACCTGACAGAACGAACCCACCATGAAGAGACCCAGCGGAGGAAGGGCTTGCACCGCCCGCCACCAGCCTCCACACTGTCCAGCCCCCTCTACGAGCGCATCCTCCAGTTTAAGGCCCTGAGCTCCTTCCGTCAGCAGGGCACTGACGTAAGGACGTTTGCCCAGAAGTTCAGCGATGCGGCAGAGGGGTTGGGGTTCAACCATGCGGCACTCAAGGACCTCTTTAATAGTGCCTTGGATGAGCCCCTCAACTGGTGGAGGATGAGCGGGCTGGATCACCTGTCGTTTGGGGAGTTTTTGGGGTTCCTGGCTCGTTCCCCAGCAAAGGAGGCTGGAGTGCCCCAGGTGGCGGCCGACGAAGCTGCAGTGCCTCCAGTGGCAGCTGTCGAAGCTGCAGTGCCTCCAGTGGCAGCTGTTGAAGCTGCAGAGCCTCCAGTGGCGGCTGAAGCGGCTGCACTCCCAGTTGTGGCTGACGAAGCTGCAGCACCCCCGGTGGCGGCTGAAGAACCGGCAACATCCCGTTCTTGGAAACGGAGGAGGAGGAGGAAGAAGGCTTCTTCCACCCTTCAAGGCCTGGTGGCCGTTCCAGAGCCCTCTGCTGGCCAGGAGGCCGTCCCTGAGCCGCTCCAGCTCCTTGCCCTGCCGCCGCCGCCCAAGCGCCTTGCCCTGCCGGCGCCGCTCATGCGCCTCTCCCTGCCGGCGCCGCCCATGCGCCTCCCCCTGCCGGCGCCTCCCAAGCGCCTCGCCCTGCCGGCGCCTCCCAAGCGCCTCGCCCTGCCGGCGCCTCCCAAGCGCCTCGCCCTGCCGGCGCCTCCCAAGCGCCTCGCCCTGCCGGCGCCTCCCAAGCGCCTCGCCCTGCCGGTGCCTCCCAAGCGCCTCGCCCTGCACACTCTTGTCCACGTGTGTTTTGTTGTGTTGCACGCAGTTCGTGTTTCTATCGGCTGCTTGCATTTATGTTATATCTTGTGCTGTGTGGCATGCAGCTTGTATATTCATTGGCTGCGTGTTTTCATGTTGTCATGTCTTGTGTGAACACGTGGCTTATGAGTTTTCTCATTAGCTGTGCGTTCATGTCCCGTTTTGCACATGGCTGGTGATTTGTTTGCTGGCCATGTGCTTGTGTTTCTGTTTTGTGTGAGCACGTGGCTTCTGTCCTAGTTTTCTGTGTGCCATGTGCTCTCATGTCAATTTGTCTTGACCCCACCCATCTTGTTACCTGTTTATTGATTAATTTTCCCCAGCTGCTTTCCCTCATTACCCTCCTCATTTGCTCCCTTTATAATCTCCTTGTTTTTCGGGTTGGTTCGTTACCTAATGTTAGATGTCGTCTGTGTCCAGCCTTGTCCTGCCCTGTCCACCCTTGTCCTGCCCTGTCCAGCCTTGTCCAGTCCTGTCCGGTCCTGCCTTGCTTGCTAGCCAGCCAGTCTGTTTTTCCCCTACGGAGTGGTTTTGGTTTGTTTTGTTTTTTATAATTAATAAAAAGCCAGTTATTCCTCCAGCAATTGGGTCCTCGTCCTCTTCCATCTCCGATACCTGACACTGAAGTGCCGAACTGAACCAAATGATTTGCGCTCTGCACTCTGAAGTCCCGAACTTAATCAAGTCATTAAAATATGTGTAAAAAATTGTTATAGATAAAAAATAGTGTTAGCTGCAATTTACATTAAGTTATATCTGGTTAACATTAATTAATGCATTAACTAGCCTAAATAAAAATAAACACACATACACAAATACATATATATATATATATATATATATATATACAGAAACATCTTTTCTGTTTACTGCCATCTGGCAAGTGCTTCAGGAGCATGATGGCAAAAACTTAGAGACTGAGGAGGAGCTTCTTCCCCCAGGCCATCAGGCTCCTTAACACAAACTCAGTTGCATAAACATTTACAAGACTCATTTACTAACTGTATAGCATTCACTATTCCCATCATCCGTATTGCTGCTACATGTATATACCCGGTCCAACCCATTTGCACATCCCTCATGCACATCCCTGTTCATATTACTATTTATTAGTCCCAGTATACTGTTTTGCACATCTTAATTGTTTTGCACATCTTATTTGTTTAGCACTTTTTTATTCTATGGCACATTTTACTCTTTATTTTACTGCCACCAACCCCCTTACCGGTTACTTTTAGACGAAACCTACGCTCCCTTTCTCCCTCACATCTTTCCTCTGTAGTATCCTCCTCTCTTCCCTCACCTACCCATTTCTCATCTCTGGATGTGAATGCTGCTACTGATACTTTATGCTCTACTTTAACCACTTGTCTAGATGACATTTGTCCTCTCTCCTCCAGGCCAGCACGAACTGCCCCTTCTAACCCCTGGTTATCTGATGTTCTTCGTGAACATCGGACCAGACTCCGAGCGGCAGAGAGAAAATGGCGAAAATCAAACGAGCCGTCGGACCTGAGTATGTATCAATCGTTTCTTTCATCTTTCTCCGCTGAAGTCCACACTGCCAAATCGTCACATTTCCATAACAAGATCAACAATGCTCCAGATATTCGTAATCTCTTCAGAACATTTAATTTCTCCTCTGTCCCCTTCACCACCTCCCACCACGTCTATAACAGCTGATAACTTTGCAACTTTTACAAACAAAACTAAAACAATCAGCAGTCAGTTTTCACCTCCACTCAGGACCCCAAACCAACTAGATCCACTGCTCAAACTCCCATCTTCTCCTTCTGTCCCCTCACTGAGGCGGAAGTATCCAAACTTCTCCTCTCCAGCCATCCTACAACATGTCCTCTAGACCCAATCCCCTCGCACCTTCTCCTAGCAGTCTCTTCCACACTCTTACCAGCACTCACACACATTATCAACACATCTCTCCTCACAGGCATCTTCCCCACTGCATTCAAGCAGGCTCGAGTAACCCCACTGCTCAAAAAACCTACATTAAACACTTCTCTTTTAGAAAACTACAGACCTGTCTCTCTCCTTCCATTCATTGCCAAAACACTCGAACGAGTTGTCTTTAACCAGGTCTCATTGTTTCTTTCACAGAACAACAAACTGGACGCTAAACAGTCAGGTTTCAGGAGTGGCCATTCAACTGAGACTGCGCTACTCTCAGTCACTGAAGCCCTGCGAATTGCAAAAGCCAATTCCAAATCATCAGTCCTCATTCTGCTGGATCTCTCTGCCGCTTTTGACACTGTCAATCATCAGATCCTCCTGTCCACCCTCTCATCACTGGATATCACTGGGATTCCGCTTCGCTGGTTTGAATCCTATCTCACTGGTCGGTCTTTCAGGGTGGCCTGGGGAGGGGAGGTATCCAAAGCACATAATTTGGTCACTGGGGTTCCCCAGGGATCGGTTCTTGGACCCCTCCTCTTCTCCACATACACTACATCACTGGCTCCCATCATACAGGCACATGGCTTCTCCTACCATTTCTATGCTGATGACACACAGCTCTATCTCTCATTTCGACCAGATGATCCAACGGTAGCTGCACGGATCTCAGGCTGCCTGGCGGACATCTCGGCTTGGATGAAAAACCATCTACAGCTCAACCTGGCAAAGACTGAGCTTCTTGTCTTCCTGCAACTCCAACTCTACAGCATGATTTCACGATTCAGTTAGGTTCATCAACAATTACCCCATCAGCTTCGTCAGAAATCTTGGTGTAATCTTCGATGACCAGCTGACCTTCAAAGAGCACATTGCAAAGACTGCTCGATCTTGCAGGTTTGCACTACACAACATCGGAAAGATCAGGCCCTTTCTGACAGAGCATGCTGCACAACTTCTTGTCCAGGCCCTTGTCATTTCTAGACTGGACTACTGCAATGCTCTTCTAGCTGGACTTCCATCAAACACAATCAAACCTCTACAAATGATTCAGAATGCAGCGGGCGACTGGTCTTCAACGAGCCCAAAAGAGCCCATGTTACTCCTCTCTTTGTCTCCTTGCACTGGCTACCAGTTGCAGCTCACATCCAGTTCAAGACACTGATGCTTGCATATAGAACAACCACAGGCTCAGCACCCACCTACTTCCACTCACTATTACGAATTTACATCCCCTCCAGAAGTCTGAGATCTGCTAGTGAGCTGCGCCTCGTGGTACCATCACAGAGGCTCAAAATCACTCTCCAGAACATTCTCTTTCACCGTTCCTGGCCGGTGGAATGATCTTCCCATCCCCATCCGGAATGTTGGATCCCTGTCAATTTTCTAGCAACAACTGAAAACTCATCTCTTTCAACTCTACTTGACTACATAAAAAAAAAAAAAAAATTCTTTCACTTTTTCAAAATCTTCATCTTTCTCTTTATCTTTCTCTCCTTCCCTTGCTAGTTTGTACTTATTTGAACAATGCCTGAGACTTAGTGTTATTGGAACTTCCTCTGTATGTTTGCCTCTTCAAGATTAATCGCTTTATGTACTCCCCAATTGTAAGTCGCTTTGGATAAAAGCGTCTGCTAAATGACTAAATGTTAAATGACTAAATATTTATTTCTCTTTTTTATTTATATTTATATATATGCTCTTGTGTTGTGTTACTTTTATTGAACTTTTCTTTTTTTGCACTGTCCACTGAGCGGACCTGACTTGATTTGCATTTCACTTCTGATTATACCCTGTATAATTTAGTATGTGACGAATAAACAAACCTTGAACCTTGATATATATATATATATATATATATATATATATATATATTTAAATAATTAAATAAACTCCCTTCCTCGATATATGTGTATTGGAAAAGTATTTGATTGACATTTAGATAATGTGTGTGTGTATATATTAGGGGTGGGCATAGATAATTTTTTTTAATCTAGATTAATTTTGGAATTAATCTAGATTAATCTAGATTAAAATGGCTCATTTGAATTCTGCCGAAGGCATTCAGAATATGTGTGCTACCCAAATAATGGCTAAAAGTAAGTCTTTGAGAACGGGTTTCTCAAGCCAGGTGGCGCATTAGACCAGGGGCTCATCTCCTGTTTCCAAAATGCATCACAAACTGCTTGAGAAAGCTGTTCTACTATGATAATTGGTGATGAAAATAAACTATGTTCAATAAGATGTACTTGTATTTACTAACTGTTTATTCAGTTAAACATGAATTTTGAACTGTAGGCCTACATAAGAGGTCGTGATGAACTGTTTACAGTTTCCATTGGGAAGCTTCTTAAAAATAAATTTTCCTGAAGCAAACCCGGCTTCATAGCTGCATCCATGTTAGCACGTCACGTCTGATGTGGTAATTTCACAGTAACGTTAGGCATACACACAGGTTCGAAGCAGAGGGTGACACGGAGTGAATTCTCAAGTTCACATGAGACCTAAAGCGCATCCTGTTTGCTTAAAAGCAACGTTTCGTTGTTATTCTGAGTGCACACAAATAACGTAGAGTCTTTACAGATTCGAAAGATGTATTCGGCTACTTTTATCTGTATGACCAAAATGACGGAGATTTTAAGAGCAAGTGAGCGCACGAGCCTGTCCTGCACAAACGCTTCCACACAAACACTTCAATAGCGCACATTTCTCTAGGTTAACATCATATTGAGCGGCCATGTAAAGTTGCTACTACATACATCTTTCAGATGAAAAGCCATATTTGAGGTTGATGAATGATAGGTGAGCGTTTGGATGTCCTGCCCGACCAGCCGTTAACAATCTGTCCATCATGGACTGCGAGCCTCTAGTTCGAAGACTCGTTCTCGCCCCCTACAGTGCAATTCGGCTAGGTATACATCCGCGCTAAAATATCAGGGTGAAAGTCATCATAGCTTGCGTAGTATAGACCCAGCTCCCAACCCAACTTTGAGAATAGATAAACGGCGATATTTTTTTTATCGCCGATAAGAGTCTCACGTTAACGCAGCACGTTAACGCCGATAACGGCCCACCACTAGTATATATATATATATATACACACATTGTCTTAATGTCAATCAAATACTTTTCCAATACACATATATCGAGGAAGGGAGTTTATTTAATTATTTAAAGGGTATCGGCAGAATTTATTTTAATCATTTTAAGGCAATGTATGACCCCTTTTTGAGAGGCGCACAGGTCAAATCAACACCGTATGAGTGGGAGGGAGTTGGACAATGTCTATAGTCTCATATTAAGCCATAAATGACATGATTTACAGTTCAGATACAGGTTTTCACAAAAATAACAATCTTAAAATGGCATTTCAGCCTTTAAACCATTTTTTATGAAAAGGGATAAGTTAAACATAAATTATTATATTAATTTAACATGTATAAATATTATGGTCTTAATTGTTTAGAATTTTAGTAGGCACATTAACTTCTTTCATTCAAATTGATTCTCTGGCACGAGGTGGCGCTTCGAGAGCGGCTTAATATAACGGATTCCCCGGTAACAGCTGTTCACAAAAGCAGCACGGTCCACACTCATAAACGTTGTTTTATCAGGCATTATAGGCAAGATGAGATGAAAATGCCAGTGACACATTTCTGAGGACAGTTGGTTCCCTTCAGAGATACATAAACATCCGCGCTGCGTTTTGACTTTGAATCGTGCAGCGTTCATATTTATTCAATGACATAATTTCTTTTTGAAGTTTAATCAGCCCTTTCACGAGTGAAACTGAAAGACCTCCTGAAATTATAAATGAAGACTTATCTTAAACCACTTAGTGTATTTACAACTTTGTTTATGTTCTGTATTTACTTCAAGAAAAGATATATATTTCTAATCTTATTTTACATTGAGACAAGAAGCAAATGTGAATGCTAAGTATTATAAAGATACAGTTTTTTATTGAGATTAAAATTAGGCATTGTATTGAATGGAGAATATTGTAAATTTAACAAAAATAAATAAAATAAATAAAGTTATGTGACATGTCAATTTATTTTCTTGGATTGAAATACGTAGAAGGCTAAATATATTTTTTAATGCGTACAATAGCAAACAAATATAAAACAATATATTGGCAGAAAATATCTTTATCTAAGTATATTTTGAAACATGTTTTAGTAAACATATTTGACCCTTTTGATATCTCATATACAATATATATACATACACACACATGCGCTCTGTACTCTGAAGTCCCGAACTGAACCAAATGATTCGCGCTCTGAAGCCCCGAACTTAATCAAATGATTCGCGCTCTGCGCTCTGATGTCCCGAACTGAATCAAATGATTTGCGCTCTGTGCATTACCCTCCTCATTTGCTCCCTTTATAATCTCCTTGTGTTTGCAGTTTCGGGTGGGTTCGTTACCTAATGTTAGATGTCGTCTGTGTCCAGCCTTGTCCTGCCCTGTCCAGCCTTGACCTGCCCTGTCCTGTCCAGTCCTGTCCAGTCCTGCCTTGCCTGCTAGCCAGCCAGTCTGTTTTTCCCCTACGGGGTGGTTTTGGTTTGTTTTGATTTATTGTAATTAGTAAAAAGCCAGTCATTCCTCCAGCAAGTGGGTCCTCGTCCTTTTCCATCTCCGATACCTGACAGAACGAACCCACCATGAAGAGACCCAGCGGAGGAAGGGCTTGCCGCCCGCCACCAGCCTCCACACTGTCCAGCCCCTCACGAGCGCATCCTCCAGTTTAAGGCCCTGAGCTCCTTCCGTCAGCAGGGCACTGACGTAAGGACGTTTGCCCAGAAGTTCAGCGATGCGGCAGAGGGGTTGGGGTTCAACCATGCGGCACTCAAGGACCTCTTTAATAGTGCCTTGGATGAGCCCCTCAACTGGTGGAGGATGAGGGGCTGGATCACCTGTCGTTGGAGTTTTTGGGGTTCCTGGCCTGCCCCAGCAAAGGAGGCTGGAGTGCCCCAGGTTGCGGCCGACGAAGCTGCAGTGCCTCCAGTGGCAGCTGTCGAAGCTGCAGTGCCTCCAGTGGCAGCTGTCGAAGCGGCAGAGCCTCCAGTGGCGGCTGAAGCGGCTGCACCCCCAGTTGTGGCTGACGAAGCTGCAGCACCCCCGGTGGCGGCTGAAGAACCGGCAACATCCCGTTCTTGGAAACGGAGGAGGAGGAGGAAGAAGGCTTCTTCCACCCTTCAAGGCCTGGTGGCCGTTCCAGAGCCCTCTGCTGGCCAGGAGGCCGTCCCTGAGCCGCTCCAGCTCCTTGCCCTGCCGGCGCCGCCCATGCGCCTCACCCTGCCGGCGCCGCCCATGCGCCTCACCCTGCCGGCGCCGCACATGCGCCTCCCACCGCCGGCGCCTCCCAAGCGCTTCGCCCTGCCGGCGCCTCCCAAGCGCCTCGCCCTGCCGGTGCCTCCCAAGCGCCTCGCCCTGCCGGTGCCACCCAGGCTTCCTGTCCTGCCGGGCCCACCATGGCAGCCTGCCAAGCTGCTGGCTCCCCCCTGGCCTCCTGACGGGCTAGAGCCGGCCTGGTCTGTCCCTCCGGCCCCGTTCTGGCCATCCTCCAGGGTTCCTGTTCGGCCGGATCCTCCCTGGTTCGTCCCGCCATGGCCATCCTCCAGGGTTCCTGTTCGGCCGGATCCTCCATGGTCCGTTCCTCCGGCTCCGCCCTGGCTCCCTGCCAGGATCCCTGGACTGCGTGAGCCTCCCTGGCTCAACCCTCCCGTCCCTCCCTGGACATGCTGAGCTTCCCTGCTGGCACTGGCGTGGCTTCCTTCCTTCCCTCCCTCCCGCCCCTCTTTGTCTCTGTGTTTGATTTGTTCTTGTCTGGTCTGTTATTGTGTGTCAGTCTTTGTGTAGTCAGGTTCTTGTGCTGTCATGTTTCTGTCTTGTTCTTGGTGTCCCTCATTATGGAAGCCAGGTGGCATCCCTTTTGGGGGGGTAGTGTCAGGGTTCTGTCACTTCGGTCTAGTGTTATTCATGGTTTTGTGACACAGCCCTGATACTCCCAACATGTCCGGGTTTTCATTCTCTCTCGTCTGCGTACATTGTTTTGTGTGGAGCGTGGTGTTTGGATCCCGGCACTCATGTCTTGAGTTTCGGTTCGTGTCAGGGTTCAGACACTCGCGCTCCATTTTCGGTCATTGTGTGAGTGCGCAGTCTTGGGTTCGCTCGACACCGCACACTCTTGTCCACGTGTGTTTTGTTGTGTTGCACGCAGTTCGTGTTTCTATCGGCTGCTTGCATTTATGTTATATCTTGTGCTGTGTGGCACGCAGCTTGTATATTCATTGGCTGTGTGTTTTCATGTTGTCATGTCTTGTGTGAACACGTGGCTTATGAGTTTTCTCATTAGCTGTGCGTTCATGTCCCGTTTTGCACATGGCTGGTGATTTGTTTGCTGGCCATGTGCTTGTGTTTCTGTTTTGTGTGAGCACGTGGCTTCTGTCCTAGTTTTCTGTGTGCCATGTGCTCTCATGTCAATTTGTCTTGACCCCACCCATCTTGTTACCTGTTTATTGATTAATTTTCCCCAGCTGCTTTCCCTCATTACCCTCCTCGTTTGCTCCCTTTATAATCTCCTTGTTTTTCGGGTGGGTTCGTTACCTAATGTTAGATGTCGTCTGTGTCCAGCCTTGTCCTGCCCTGTCCACCCTTGTCCTGCCCTGTCCAGCCTTGTCCAGTCCTGTCCAGTCCTGCCTTGCTTGCTAGCCAGCCAGTCTGTTTTTCCCCTACGGAGTGGTTTTGGTTTGTTTTGTTTTTTATAATTAATAAAAAGCCAGTTATTCCTCCAGCAATTGGGTCCTCGTCCTCTTCCATCTCCGATACCTGACACTGAAGTGCCGAACTGAACCAAATGATTTGCGCTCTGCACTCTGAAGTCCCGAACTTAATCAAATCATTAAAATATGTGTAAAAAATTGTTATAGATAAAAAATAGTGTTAGCTGCAATTTACATTAAGTTATATCTGGTTAACATTAATTAATGCATTAACTAGCCTAAATAGAAATAAACACACATACACAAATACATATATATATATATATATATATATATATTTAGTGGTGGGCCGTTATCGGCGTTAACGTGCTGCGTTAACGTGAGACTCTTATCGGGCGATAAAAAAAATATCGCCGTTAATCTATTCTCAAAGTTGGGTTGGGAGCTGGGTCTATACTACGCAAGCTATGATGACTTTCACCCTGATATTTTAGCGTGGATGTATACCTAGCCGAATTGCACTGGGGGAGCGAGAACGAGTCTTCGAACTAGAGGCTCGCAGTCCGTGATGGACAGATTGTTAACGGCTGGTCTATGTGGTAATACAATCAGGCAAGACATCCAAACACTCACCTATCATTCATCAACCTCAAATATGGCTTTTCATCTGAAAGATGTATGTAGTAGCAACTTTACATGGCCGCTCAATATGATGTTAACCTAGAGAAATGTGCGCTATTGAAGTGTTTGTGTGGAAGCGCGTTTGCTGCAGGACAGGCTCCGGTGCGCTCACTTGCTCCTAAAATCTCCGTCATTTTGGTCATACAGATAAAAGTAGCCTAATACATCTTTCGAATCTGTAAAGAGTACGTTTATTTGTGTGCACTCAGAATAACAACGAAACGTTGCGCTTTTAAGCAAACAGGATGCGCTTTAGGTCTCATGTGAACTTGAGCGAGAAACTTCGAAACTCCGTCTTTGAAAAATATATCTATAGAGAGTGAAATGTCTAAAAAATAAAAATAGAAGACGTGTGTGTTAGCATGGATGATTTACATGAAATTTAATCTGTGCAACTCTGTGCATAAGATGGCTTTCAGTTCAATATAATAACAAAAAATGACATTTTTGGTTTTTATTCAACTAATAAGGTGGGCACGCTGTGATCTGTACTATATTTTTACTGTAATTGACAGTTATCGGCAAAAAAAAAAAAACAACAACACGGGAGTGGGAGGGAAGTCATTCTTCCGGGAGTGGAACGGATTTTCCTCCAGTTTTTCGTGGGATTGGGACGGAAGAGATTAAAGTTTGTGATGCATTTTGGAAACAGGAGATGAGCCCCTGGTCTAATGCGCCACCTGGCTTGAGAAACCCGTTCTCAAAGACTTACTTTTAGTCATTATTTGGGTAGCACACATATTCTGAATGCCTTCGGCAGAATTCAAATGAGCCATTTTAATCTAGATTAATCTAGATTAATTCCAAGATTAATCTAGATTAAAAAATAATAATCTATGCCCACCACTAATATATAAGAGAGATATAGTGTGCTATGTGGCACATAAAAATGATTTATTACCCTCATAAAATATCCCCCCAAATGGACACCTGTTTGTACAGCCCCCACCCTTCCGTCTTCCCCACGTGGGGATTTTTAGACCACGTGGGGATTTTTAGACCACGTGGTGTTATCTGATACAGGGTTGTGTTGTGACATGTTTTTGTCTGTTTAAACCAATAAAATGTGAAACTGTGTAAAATAGGAAGAAAGGGTAGTTTTTATTCAAGTTTTTCATACACATACATGTGAAGGCACCGTATATACACGTAAAATGAACAACATCTATTTTTCCAGAGTGTATTAAGATACAGATAAAAATGTAGGTTTAGTCTTACAAATGAGAAAATAAAAAGACATCAAGACGCGTTTGTTAAAACTTAGTTATATTGTAATTCAAAAAGCAGTTAGTTCGACAGAGTTAAAGACAAAGTAAATAGACTAGGAAAAGACATCAAGACGCGTTCGTTAAAACCTAGTAATGTTGTAATTCAAAAAGCAGTTAGTTCGACAGAGTTAAAGAAAAAAATACGAAATCAAAGTAGATAGACAGAAGTATGTTACAAGGAAAGCGGGTAAAACGAAGATAAAAAAGGTTCATACATTTACCGAGAATCTAAAACAAGACAATCTCACAGACGTTTGTTAAAAGATCATAACTTATCTGAACGGAAAGTTAAACGAGAGACTGAGTGCGGGTCAGGTCCACGCGTGTCCGCGGAGAGGTCCGTACGCATCGACGGTCAAGCTCGAAATGAGGCTCCGAACGCTCCGGTGGCAGACCACGCCTACGTCCCACCCCTAGATCCGGAGGAGGAGGGACCAAAACGGGGGTTTAGAGTAGGCCTAAAGTAAAATGTTAGAAGTTATTTTTAATAAGTATTTTAACATGTCTTAATTAATTACCCCATTCAACATCATACACCTATAACATGTATAGCTTGAATGCATTGTAAGTCGCTTTGGATAATAGTGTCTGCTAAATAAATAAATGCAAATCCTTCCTTTAAAAGTGTTCTTTTAAACAAACAAAACCCATAGGTTCCGGGAAAAGTTTTGTTTTATTTGTTTAACAACACATGTTACTTTATTTACTAGTTGTTTTTGTCAATCTTACGATACGTTATAACTTTTTTAATCTACCCTACTAACTGATATAAAACCAAATGTTTTTGAGAGACTCTGTGAGACGCGTTATCAGTAGAGACAGATGCGCGAGTTTTTACAAACACAGACAAATACCAGAGCATTTGTCCCCCAACTCATTTACATTTTAATGAGATTTTGAGCAGAACTTGTGACATTTTAGGGACTGATTTTTTACATCGATGATCAAAGCGCATCAGTTGTATTAATTTATGGTACACGTCTGGTAGTTTTTGATAGGGAAAGTTCAGAGTGTGAACTATTTAACCTCACACACACACACACACACGCACACGCACACGCACACACACGCACATACATACACGAACGCTGGAACGGTTCACAGTCTGGTCAGAGGAGGGTCACACATCCCTATTGAAACCTGTTTATGTCGAATTTAAAAGTTAGGGATTGTGTTTTAGAAAATAAAATACATTTTCTAATGGGTCATGTTTGCCATACAGATGAGTGTAACTTCAAACTGAAATTCAAGATGGGAGTGGTTAAAGAAGCTGACAACAGTACATTTAAATAATAAATAGAAAGCTTACCTTTAAAAGTTGATATTTTAATCAAACGGTCCTAAGTCGCGGAAAAAATTGTTTTATTTGTTTTAACAATGTTCCTATATTTACTAGTTGTTTTTATTTATTTTTGTCAATCTTACAAACGTTATACCTTTTTAAATATACCCTACTAACTGATATAAAACCAAATGTTTTGAGAGACGCTGTGAGACGCGTTATCAGTAGAGACAGATGCGTGAGTTTTACAACCACTATAGACAAATAACAGATCAACACTGACAGACCCTACTCATTTACAATTTAATGAGATTTTGAGCAGAACTTGTGACATTTTAGGGACTGATTTTTTACATCGATGATCAAAGCAGATCCGTTGTATTAATTTATGGTACACGTCTGTGGGTTTTGGAGGGAATGTTCAGAGTGTGAACTATTTAACCTATTACACACACGCACACACACACACACACACACACACACACACACACACACACACACACACACACGTTCGGATCCAAATAGTGGTTCACATTAGATACGATCGATAAATAGATATTCCTAGCTCTGATTTTGACAATTAAAACAACTCCCGTAGCATTCAAACGTATGTAAACTAAAAATAATGAATAAAACAGCGTCTACACGTGATGGGGTAAGGTAACATTGAAGCAATTAAGTTTTAAAAGAAAAAATCTACGTTTGCATTAAGTAAACGGTTGGATACACACGAGCATATAATTGATTAATACTGTTTTGAGATGTTATAACAAAAAGTCAGAAGTCAAATAAATATATATGATGGTTGTGAATAATAATAATAAAAGTACGTATGTAGTTTTGTTTTAATGTAAACTAAAATATGCCATCAGGTATATTGGGTAAACAGATAGGTCTAGCTTTGAGTTTGTTGTTAAAATAATAAAACGAAATGTTTATACGTGCGTAAGAATGACGTTCTTAAACAGTTATTTATAGAATACTTATTATAACGTTTAAAACAATAATTTCACAAATTAGACAGAGTTAAAATCGCAGTCAAACTTGTGATGTATATGTCAGTATTTTTATTTATGATGTTAGAACGTCTCCTGGCGGGGGTGTTTTATGATCTGCTTCGAGAGACGCCCCATCATGAACCGATCTGTTAAAAATGGGGCATACAGACTTTATTTTAGTTACCAACTCGTGTTTCTTGACGGTCGACCAACTTATACCTCAACAACCTTCGGAAAATGGCTAGCAACTACAACGGTGAATATTTTGGACATTTCTTTTCTTCAAATATTTGAATGTGAATATTTGTTTTTTACATATTATCATTATTATCTACAGATGTTTTTGAGAATATCGAATTTGACGACGATCTGGAAGAAATCCTTGAAGCGATATGTAAGTGTTTTTATACTTTTTATGTCGTTTGGTTTAATGTCTAAAACAATAATAATGTTTTTCTATCATTTAATATAGTTGATGAACCATTTCCGGTTGCATATGATGGGCCCATCGAAGGTCTTGACGGTAAGATATACACGCGTTTTGATATTCTACAACATTTTTAAAAGTTTTCAGTAATTTGACAAAATATGTTTACTAAATTTAACAGTTGAGTACAATATTGATGTCGACTGTGTGATAATACAATCTACAGAGAACGGTGTGCAAGAACCCCTAGACAGCACGGAAGCGCGTCATGATCCAGAAAACGTCACAGGAGGCGTCTCCTCCCGAGGGCCGTGCGTGGAGCATTCTGTTCACACGGTTGAAGGCAGTACAAGCGAGAACATATCCGTACGAAATACATCCACGGAGCGTAGGCCTACACAGTATGGGATTGGCGCGTGTGTAAAACGCATCCGAATACCCGAGCAGGATGACAGCGATGCCCCGTCCACAAGTCGCTTGAGAACATCGGAGAGTAATGGTAAGAATTAAAACCTAGCTATTACGTTTTATGTTTGACTTTTATTTAATAAAATAATAAAACGGTTATTGTTATTCTTTTTACAGATCGAGGTTACGACGAACAGGCTCTAACGGCATGGAATGACTCCATGATCCACGCATGTGACCAGGCTAACTTCAGCGATTCGGGAGACGAGGAAGATGATGGTTTGCCGCATGAAATTCCACAGCCGGTGTTCAGAGATCGTGATTTAAACAGAAGTCTGGATTACGATATTTTGAACCGGGTTAACAGGTTTTTTGAAAGATTGTTTGACCTTGCAGACCAACGTTTAACTTACAGACAGGTCGAAGAAGCCACGGCTAACGCACAAGTTGATGTATTTGCTATTTTAACATCTATAATAGAATGTCACAATAAAATTGCATTACCACGTGTCTATCATTGATTTCAGAACGTCTAGATGTGATACAATAGAATGTTGTCGAAGATTTATTTAGGTAAATTGAACTGTATAATGAACACTGTTTTTATTCGTTTTTAATCTCACTTTTTTGTATGTTAGTGGCATTGTATGATAGTCTACATTTATTAGTGTTTTAGTCACATAAGAGTGATTGTTTGATTTAAGTAATTTCATATATATGCTGATTGTAACTGTTTATTATTTTTGATTTTATTTTGCTGGTTGTTTGTGATTTATGTTGTAAGGGTTTATATCGAGTTTGTGAAAAAAAAAAAAAACAGCCGCGTTTTCAAGAGCGCAAGCGGTTTGTCTTTAAGTTTGAACCATTTTGTATTTGTCTACATTTATTAGTGTTTTAGTCACATAAGGGTTGATTGTTTTTAAGCTCATATTATTTGCATGTTAATGGTTTTGTATTTGTCTACATTTATTAGTGTTTTAGTCACATAAGGGTTGATTGTTTTTAAGTTCACATTATTTGCATGTTAGTGGTTTTGTATTTGTCTACCTTTATTAGTGTTTTAGTCACATAAGGGGTTGATTGTTTTTAAGCTCGCATTATTTGCATGTTACTGACATTTATTCATATAAGGTTTGAATTGCTGATTTAAGCCTTTTCATATATGTTGATTGTAACTGTTTTATTTTTATTTAATTTTGCTGGTTGTTTGTGATTTATGTTGTAAGGGGTTTTATTTTTGTCACATCTGTTTATACTCAGTTATGAAAAGCTGTGGTGTTTTCAAGAGTTCACGCGTTTGTCTTTAAGTTTGAACCATTTTTGTATTTTTGATTTTAAAATAAATTTTCAAAATGAGTGGAAAAAGATGTCACGATGATGTGCCAGAAAGTGATGATCAGAGATCGTCGAGACCTAGACATGATTTTCAAAATGACATAAACCAATTACACGCACTTATTGATAATCATTTACAGATGATACCCACAAATTCTCTCAATATGATCGAAAGATTACACGAAATCATTGATGAACAGAATGAATGGTTGGGTGCCTCTGTAAATGACGGTGTACAGATTGGCAGAGGTCCATCTAACCATGACGCCTCAGATTACGATCCGTCTGCTCCAGATATGGGTCTTACGAGGCATTTTATAGACAGATTAATAAACGAAGGAGGGCGCGTTGGTGATTTTACAATTATCCCAAGACAGAGATTTAACGGTTTAGAAATTCGTAGAACTTTAAATTTCCGCGAAATCGCTACAGATGATTTTGCAGCATATCACATCTTACTGCACAATATTTTGAACGAGATTATAGATTTTTCGCGGCTGATGGCAGGCGAAAACGGTTTTATGAACGTTTCTCTGCATGGTGAGAGTCTTCCCACAGATATCAACGCTGTTCTAACACCTGATAATAATCATGATGTTAATACATTCATAGAACAAGTCGAACGAGCGTTTCAAAGCAACGCGGATGTGGGGTGTGATTCTGCTTTACAGTTATGTGTCTCGGTGGCTCGTAATAGACAAGGTGGCGGTCGTAGAAAATTATCCGATTTAGCTCATAATATGGTCATTCAAAAAAATAAAATGAATCTTTTCGTACCCGGAAATATAACAAACAATATGTGTTTTAGCATTTGTCTAGCGCACTTTTTAAACCCACAGTCCCCCGACCAGGAGCTGCTCAGAATAGGCAGAGACATACACACAGATCAGGGTTACGAGCCGCATGATAAAATTGCATTTCACGACGTGTCTAAATTCGAAACGGCTCTAGACTTGAAAATAGTCATCTTTCACAGATCATCTTCAGGTAAATTGGAACTGTATAAAAATACAGATAAAACACATCAGAAAACCGTACACTTATATCTGCACGATGACCATTACTACATGATAAAAAATCTGAAGGGATTCTTAGGCTACTCATATGTGTGTGAGTATTGCTATCAAGGATTTAACGACCGCAGTTTACATTATTGCAAATTTGCATGTAACGTATGCAATACATCTCAGTGTCACAAACACCCAAAGGAATGGATACAATGCAAGGATTGCGCGAAATATTGTAGATCTGTTATGAAAAGCATAAACAACCGGAAAGTGACGAACCTAGATCAAGATGTGACCTTTTTAAATATTGTGACAAGTGTTGCATACAGTATAGAACTAAATGGTCGGGTGATAAAATGTTAGCACACACATGTACACTTTCCAAATGTCCGCATTGCAACGACAATTTGATAGACGAAGGACATCACAGATGTTATATTAAGCCTCTAAAAGTTGAGGAACACGACGAGAAGTATATTTATTTTGATTTTGAGACAATGTATGAACATGAAAAACACACAGCGAATTACGTATGCGCTATTTCGCAAGAGGGTGAGGTGTTCACAGCTGAAGGGGTTGACTGTGTAGATCAAATGATAAAACATTTCAGACGTCCAAAATTTGCGGACTTTACATTTATAGCACACAATGCTGCGGGTTTCGATTCTTATATATTGCTTGAGTATTTCACAAGTCAGGGATTGACGCCGAAAATCATACTCCAAGGATGCAGGCTCGTATATATGTACGATCAAGCGTTTAAACAGAGATACATAGACAGTTACAGTTTCTTGCCTATGAAATTGTCAAAAATGACCTCGGCCTTAAACCTCGACACCGACGAAAAAGGTTACTTTCCACATCATTTTAATCGTTTGCAAAATACAGATTACGTCGGCCCATATCCGTCTAAAGAACATTACGGGTATCTTACAATGTCCGACCACGAACGTGAAAAGTTTGACAGGTGGTACGAGAGCGTAGAAGGACAAATATTTGATTTCAAAAAACAACTCACAATGTACAGAAAGGAGTTTATCGAGTGTACAGACGTAGATCCATTCGGTTGTGTGACGCTTGCGGGTTGTGCCATGAAAGTGTATAAAACCCTTTTTTTAACCAAAGACACAATAGCCCTAACGCCCAAAAACGCATATCTTAATCAATACAAGGCCTATTCCACACCGTCAATACAGTGGTTGGAATATATTAAAGCAACCAAAAACGTCGATGTACATCATGCATTAAATCACGGCGAAGTCAAATTCGGTCCTTATCATCTGGATGGGTATTACGAGTATAACGACGACAGAATAGCTTTGGAATTTCTGGGGTGTTTTTGGCACGGGTGTAACTGTCGCTTTAATCCTAGCGAATTAAATCCAGTGTCAAAAATACCTTTCGGTGTACTCAGAAGGCGGTCTGATAACAAACTGAACGTTTTGCGTGACACTTACAATCTCAAAGTGGTTACTATTTGGGAATGTATGTGGGAGAAAGCCAAACAAAACGATCCTGATGTTATGGCTTTTATGAGTAATTACAGCGCACCAGAACGACTTAATCCTAGGGATTCGCTTTTGGTGGCGTACCAACGCTCTGAAACTTTACCATAAGACTGGAGACTATCAGACTACATTATGCAGATTCCAATCAACTCGGGCATCACTTCATTGACTTTGCTGCCATTAAACTTGAGTCTAATGAAGGGCCAGAGGATCTGTACCAGAGATTAATGGCATTTGTTGAGGACAATTTACTACGTAGAGACTCTGGCATTACTCACGGAGGTGAAAACATTCTAGAGGATGAGGAGCTCTCCCCTACGATCGAAAACTTAGTTGTTCTAACTTGGCTTCGTCTTATACACAGCGATTTGCCAAAGCTTGTAAAGCAGAGGTATGGCACAGAGTTACGGTCACGCACCCTGGCTTCCATCAAACCAGAGATATCTCAGGCCCTGTGTTCATTACTGGATGAGCTACAGTCATCAGAGGATGCCAGAGCTATGCGCTCAGCCGTGTCTAACCCTCCAAGACAGAAGTTTGCATCACTGGGTCGATCTAGGAAGTCCTGCCCACTCTGTAAGGAGGCTCGCAGACCAGACAATCACTTCCTTAGCAAATGCCCTTTCCTGCCTCCTCCAGACAAAGCTTTCATTGCCAGGGCGCGGCAAGTTGCTGGCTTTCCGTTTCACTCTGACGGCGAGTCCGAGGATGACAACGAGGACATAGCCCGCAATCCTACAGCAGTACAGCGCATTCGCATCATGCAGTCACCCTGCCTCGAGGCTTTCCATGGTCACGTCCCCGTTAGGCTGACCATTGACAGTGGTGCAACTGGAAACATGATAAGGGCAGCATGTGCCACCAAACTCGGTCTTAAAGTCTCCGGCAGTACGCAGTCAGCTCGTCAAGCAGATGGCTCTTCGCCATTGAAGGTGGTTGGGGAAACACGCACATATTTTCAAAGAGACGAGCACACCCTTTTTTTTGACGGACTCGTGGTAGAAAACTTGGATTCGGACATTCTCGCTGGCATCCCCTTTATGGAATGTAATGACATTTCTATCCGCCCCGCTAAGCATCAGGTCTGTGTGGCATCAGACACATACGAGTATGGTGCCAATCGGATGTATGGAGACAGACATGCTATTCGGCGAGCTCATGTGCTTCGTGCTACCTCATCACATACTGTGTGGCCTGGGGACTTTGTCGAACTTGAGCTGCCAGCAGAGTTTTCTGAGGTTAACGAGGAGCTCGCTATTGAGCCACACGAGGACTGTACACACTGGTTTGCTCCTTCATTGTTTGTAGGGGTATCCGGAAAAATTAGAATTCCCAATCTAACTGACACACCACAGGGCATCAGAAAACATGATCATGTATGCCGTGTTCGCAGGACCTACGTACCGGAGTCCCAAACTGAACAAGCCCTGTCGGAAGTTCCCCAAGCTGTCGCTCGCAAGCCCCGTATGCACAGTACAACTCTGTTCTCCGACCTTATCTCACTAGACCCCAACGGCATTATGAAGGCGGACATTAGAGATAAATTTCGGGAGGCCCACAGAGAATTTGATGAGGTCTTCAGTCCACAGTTTAGGGGCTATAATGGCGCTGCTGGCCCCTTCCAAGCAAGGGTAAACATGGGGCCTGTCCAGCCGCCTCAGCGGAAGGGAAGAGTTCCACAGTACTCCAGAGGCCAGCTGCAGGACCTGCAGGCTCAGTTTGATGCGCTGGAGTCATTAGGCGTTTTTCGAAAGCCCGAGGACATTGATGTCGATGTGGAATATGTCAACCCATCGTTTCTTGTCAAAAAACCTAACGGAGGATTTCGTCTTGTTACGGCATTCGCTGATGTGGGCCGTTATAGCAAACCCCAACCGTCGCTGATGCCAAATGTCGATGCCACTCTGCGTCTGATAGCTCAGTGGAGATATATCATTGCGACAGACCTCACCAAGGCGTTCTACCAAATTCCTCTTTCCAAATCTTCTATGAAGTACTGCGGGGTGGTCACGCCATTTAAAGGAGTCCGTGTATATGCCAGATGTGCCATGGGCATGCCCGGCTCAGAAACTGCATTAGAGGAGTTAACCTGTCGCGTGCTTGGCGACCTCCTCCAACAGGGACAGGTGGCCAAGGTCGCTGATGACCTGTACTGTGGTGCTGATACTCTTGAGGATCTTCTCGCAGTGTGGAAAAAGGTCTTAGTGGCCCTCCAGGCATGCAATCTGTGCTTATCTCCCAGTAAGACGGTCGTTGCCCCAGTCCAGACCAACATTTTGGGGTGGGTCTGGAATCAGGGTACTATTCGTGCCAGTTCACACCGCATTTCAACATTGGCTTCGTGCACCCCTCCTGCGACTGTTCGTGGTCTACGGTCCTTTATTGGTGCGTATAAAGTCCTAGCTCGTGTTCTTAAGGGTTGTGCGTCGATCCTTGCCCCGTTCGACAACGTGGTCGCTGGTGGTGAGTCGACTTCAGCAGTTGTGTGGTCAGATGAGCTCCTCCAGTGTTTTCATAGGGCTCAGCAGGCATTATCCACTAATTGCTCTGTGACAATACCAAGACTTGATGATCAACTTTGGATTGTCACCGATGGTGCTCTCAGGGATCCAGGGCTGGGCGCGACAATGTATGTTACGAGGGGGGAAAAGTTGTTGATCGCCGGACATTTTAGCTTAAGCAGAAAAATCAGATCCATTGGCTTCCGTGTGAGATTGAGGCCCTAGCTATAGCCGCTGCCCTGAAGCATTTTGGTCCATATATTGTTCAATCATCTCAGAAGGCGTGTGTGCTCACTGACAGTAAACCATGTGTACAGGCCTTTGAGAAGCTGTGTAGGGGGGAGTTTTCTGCGAGCCCACGCGTTACTACTTTCTTGTCGACTGCAAGCCGCTTTCAGGTCTCTGTTCGTCATGTTGCTGGGGCTGCTATTCTCCCTTCAGATTATGCTAGTCGCCATGCTGCACAATGTGACAGCCCAGCATGTCAGGTGTGTAGCTTCGTCCGTGAATCCATGGTCTCCGTCGTGTGCCGCACTGACGTTACCGACATCTTGCGGGGAGCTCAAAAGTTACCCTTTGCCAACAGAGCCACATGGGTGTCTATTCAGGCTGAGTGTCCAGACCTCCGTAGGGTACGCGCACATCTTCGGCAGGGTA
The DNA here is from genome assembly GCA_027564155.1 of Gymnocypris eckloni scoliostomus. NCBI lineage: Eukaryota > Metazoa > Chordata > Actinopteri > Cypriniformes > Cyprinidae > Gymnocypris > Gymnocypris eckloni. The sequence continues at coordinate 118,210 of CM050414.1, read as the reverse complement.
CACGTCCTTCCAAGAGAGTTACCAACGTCAAAGATGTGAAACGGTATTTGAATACTGTTACCTTAGCAAGTGATGGGCTGTTAGTTGTGCGGCGTGACACACCACTATCAAACACTACCGAATGCATCGTTGTTCCGAGGTCAGTACTGCATGGGTTGCTTATGTCATTACACATTAGGCTAGATCACCCCTCGGCTCACCAGTTGAGACTTGTCGTTGGCCGGTACTTCTACGCGTTGGACTTGGATTCGGCCGTCCAGCTTACCAGTAAGGGATGTCACCAATGCGCTGCGCTGGCAAAGTCCCCTGTGTTTACAGTGGAGCAGTCCAGCTGTGATCCACCTGAGACGGTCGGGTCAACTTTTGCAGCTGACGTGCTTAAACGTGAGCGCCAACTCATCTTGGTCGTTCGAGAGTGTGTGACATCCTTTACAGGTGCTTTGTTAATTGATGGCGAGCGGAAGGCAACGTTGTGCGATGGTATTGTGCGCTTGTGTATTGGCCTTTGTCCGCTCGATGGACCCTTTGCAACAGTTAGAACTGACCCGGCACCGGGTTTTTCATCACTGGCCAAGGACACAGTGCTTGCTCAATACAGGCTGGCCATTGAAGTTGGCGATGCTAAAAATGTCAACAAAAATCCGGTGGCTGAAAGGGCCATCCAGGAGCTGCAGGGCGAGATTTTGCGACTAGAACCACACTGTGGGGTCGTCACCCCCTTGCTATTGTCTGTTGCTGTTGCTCGGTTAAATAGCCGTATTCGGTCACGTGGCTTGTCAGCTCGCGAGATGCTGTTGCAGCGTGATCAGTTCTCTCTCGAACAGTTACCGGTGGATGACCGGGAGCTGATTGCATTGCAGCATGCACATCGTCTGGCTAACCACCCCCAAGTTAAAGCTAAAGCTCCACTGAGTCGGGGTGCGCCTAGCCTTGATATTTGCCCTGGCGACCTTGTGTATTTGTATAGCGACCGTAACAAGTCACGGGCTCGAAGCAGGTATCTCGTGCTTAGCTCTGACGGGATGTGGTGCAACGTCCGTAAATTTACGGGTTCCCAGTTGCGGCGTGCTTCGTATAGGGTTCGCTTAACAGATTGTTATAAAGTTGACTCTTTCCCAAGTGTCGCAGGCCATTGTGATGACGGTGCCGCATCTGAGAGTGGAGAGGAGTGCGAAGTGCCACCTGCTGCCCCTCCGAGCGACCCTGATATCCCCCTGGCAATAGCGACACCCGCTGCACCCCCTGGGTCTGATGGCAGTGGATGTCCGGAGGGTAGGACCGTGTCCCCATCAGGTTTGGTGGAGTTCTCGTGCCATGAGTTGGCCTCCCTCTCAGCTGTTCCGGTGCAGGGTCCTCGGCGGTCTGGCCGTCTCCGACGGCTTCCCGACAAGTTAATGGATTATGAGCTGCACTAGATGAGCTGCCTTTACCCGTATCCTTGCTTTCCATTAGGAAAAGATTTGTTGAAGCTTTGCATTGGTGTTTTGCAAGGCTCCGTAAAGATCTCCTGTGCTGTTGGCACTGGACCGATAGGTTCCGTTGAGTCACCTTTTTGTTTCTCCCCTTTTTGTTTGTCTGTTTCAAATATCCACAGGTGCCAGAGAAGAGGGGGTATGTTCTGGAGGGAAAATGGGCGGCGCCAGTATGTGAAGTGTGACGTGACTCCTGACGTTGTTTGTCATCCCATTGGCTGGGGCGGAGCTTCACGTGTTCTTCTTGTTATTGTTGTGTTGGCCGTCGCCATTAAAGGCTTGACTAAACCATACTCTCGTGTCAGCAATTCTATGTGCTTCATCCTCACACTGGCGCACATTAGAAAGCATGGTCTGTCTGGTCCACAATTATGTGACATCACGTGACACAACTCATCTGCTCACACGTACAGACACTATTGTACGTAATAAAAAGAAGTTCACATTACATAATAGATCAGTTTTGAAAAGGTTCAAAGTGGTTTATGACAAACGCGTGCTCTTGTCTGACTACACGACATTACCATACGGATATTAACAACATGTCCAGATCTCATGATGTGTATGCTGAAGAAGGTTTTGACTTCCGTTTGCAGTTCCCCTTCTCAGCTGTGATCTCCGGACCTTCAAGCAGCGGGAAGACTGTCTTTGTGAAAAAATTATTATGTAATGCGGATAAGGTGATCAGTGTAAAAATTGAAAACATTGTTTTTTTATATAGTTGCTGGCAACCTTTGTATGACGAACTCTCTGCATTGTTTGATATTAAATTTATCGAAGGTATACCAAAATCGTTAACGGATGAAAATTTATTACCACCCGATAAGAAATCTATTTTAATTTGCGATGATTTGATGGAAGTAGCCTATTCGAACGACGAACTCACACGAGCGTTCACGAAATATGTACACCATAAATCATTTTCCATTATATTGATAACTCAGAATCTGTTTTTTCAAGGTAAAACCAGTAGAACTATTACGTTGAACACCCAATATATTATTTTGTACAAGAGTCCGAGAGATGCGATGCAAATAATGGTTTTAGGACGTCAGATTTTTCCCGGCAACACTAAATATTTCATGGAATGTTATCAGGACGCGACCAATCAACCTTTTGGATTCCTAATGATTGACTTTAAAGCTAAAACGCCTGAGCGTTTTCGTCTCAGATCGGGTTTGTTTTCAGATCATCAGGTGGTGTACGTACAGAAAAAATAAGAAAAATGAGTGATAGGCTTTGTAAAAACCTACCTCTTTTAAAATTGCTATATAAGGCTTCGTCGAAGCAACGGCGTGTTATTTTACAATCGGCGTCAGATCAGTTGATTCTAACCTTATGTGAAATAGCTCTTAATGTACTCCGTGGAACCATACCTCTAAACAACGCACAATTCCGAAGATTAAAAAAGAGAAAAGAGGAAATCAAATACGCTGCAAGTAAAAAGATAAACGTTGAAAAAAAAAAACGCATGATTAATCAAAGAGGCGGTTTTCTACTCCCTCTGTTAAGCGTGGCCATCCCGTTTATCACCAGTTTAATAACCTCCAGACAACAATAGAAATGGAATATGCTGAAAAGCATTATGTAATTCCTCAGAATCAGATGAATAAATTGAGAGCTGGTAATGCACGCGAGACAATTCAAGAAGTTGTGGAGAACAATTTGGACGTGGCTATAAGAAACATATTACAGAGGTCTGATTTAGATACGTACGGGAAAGCTAAACTTTATTCCAACGTCTTGCAACGATTTTTAACGATAGTAAAACAGGGCGATTTGGCAAGTGACACTTTAACTCTTACACTCCCGAAACCGGACGGAGATGGTAGCGGTACAAATGTTAATGACCCCATCCCAGCGTCTAATAACGTTGTAGACGTACAAGATCAAATCGTCGATGAAATCTTACACAATGTACCGCAAAGGAGTTTTAAAAATGTCAAATTCATCTTGAATAAAATGTCTAATGCCAAACATTTGTCTACATGGACAAATACTGGAGAATTTGTTTTTAAAGGACGTGTAATTAATGGATCACACATGCTGGACTTGGTTAAAAGTATAACTGCACCTCATACGATCCGTGATGAATATAGACCTCGAGGTTGGAGCGAATTTCTGGATGCTTTTGCTGTTTTAAATATACCCTTTTCAACCATAACCAACCCACAAGTTAAACGCTCTATCGAGGGTCTCAAAGGGAAATCAATCACACAGACCCACCAGATGTCGCCAGAGATACCAACCCCTTTGAAAAAACGGAGAGGTAAAAGGATCATGACTACGTCACATCTTATCACCCCCGTCGGAAACACATTTAATTCACCGACTCTTGATGCCAATGCATGGTTATCTTTTTAATATTGTTTGTAAACATGTTTGTAAATTTGAAATGTTTGAAAGATTTGTATTAACGTGTGTGTGTTGTTAATAAAAAAAAAAATGTCTGATTGTTTATTGTCTTTTATTCATACAGTACATACATTGAGACTTTTTGTGATTACAACACCTTTTATTAAACACACATTATAGACTTGTTCTAGTCGCATTACAATGATTTACATATTTGCACACACTGAATACAATTAAAGGTATCACAGAGAGGAGGTTTCAATCTCTTTACAAATCGAACGACCATGCTATCATTTTTAATCAGATCATCGTAATACTTTTTAACAATATCATCATAAATATGTCCTTTTGACATGTGATACAGAAAAAACACACAATGCTGTCCACAAGTATCTGATGTGAAATCTTGGACCTGCTTTTTAGAGTATTCCACACTTGTAGAATTGCTTTTTAAAAAATCACACAGGTTCTTCGGAAAACGTGGATCTGTAGGAGCTCCCCCAAAGCTGTCGAAAAAACAACTAACGCCATCGCTGTTTATGTAGACGGCCACCCAGTGTTGCCCCGGTTCTGTGGATGGGTCGGTGTTAAAATAACCAACCGGTAAATTCTTTAATGGAGTTTTAGGCAGGTAATCGCATGGAAGAACCCCCAAAAAATATGTGTTATATGTAATTTTATCCATAACACCCGTTAGTTGGACTGTATTCATCTCAGTAATAATCGACCAACACCTGTCTTCGATTGGATATTTCAACGATCGAATCAAAAATAGTGCATACGATAATGGTTATGGACCTTGTGAGAGGTTGTCTGAAACGGGCTTCTAATCTAATATTCCCCGACCGTGTTAACGATACGTGATTCGAACAGTCTTCGTCGGGTGATAAATTAAATCCGTAGAGCGTATAGCCGTTGAGAAAATCCTGCCGATCTATTGCCAGAGCCTGATTTTTGAGATGTCTTCCGGTAGATAATACGAGCTGATAAAAGTCCCTCACGGCAGATCCGTTCTCATATTCCGGTTGAAAGGTTTGGAAGGGATTTGAACTCCATCACGATATAAAGCCAGAAATTCCAGATTAAAATGTTTAAAGGCAAAGGGGTTTTTATCGTAAGCCCCTGAAAAAGCTGCATTTTCTGTCATTGCCAAAATGATAGATTTTGGTAACGTCCCAAGAAAAAGATTTTCTTGATTAGACACTCGAGATCCTGGCGGGATCGAAAAAATTTTTAGACACACGCGTTCTATGGGATATTTAGCTGTGGTTGATAGAAGAGCCTGCGCGTGTCCTAGCCGAACACCTGGTGAAACCGACACTTTTTCACAAAAAGAGAAGCGGATACTATATTGAGTTTATAAGCTATGCATCATCACGCATCAGACAGAACTCGTCTTTACCCCTCGTCATTCGTATTTTTATATCCACACCGTTCAACATTAATTTTTCTTGAAAGAAAATGTCACTATGAATGGGGGCTAATAATTCTACGACATTGCTAGCGGTTGTAAACGCCGCTCGCTTCATTAACCCTACGTTTGGTCCCGCGGGGTCTGTGGCATCCATGTGACCCGCCGTGTCTCTGTAAAACAAGCCTGCCGAAAACACGCTTTCGAGCGTGTCTCTACCGAAATTGATCAGAGCTTCGATCAAACATCTATAAGGGTACGTGCTGGAGCTCTGTGTTATCAGACGGTCGCCTAGAGAAACATCCACCTGGGAGAAAATACAAGCCCCGGGGTAGTTTATTAACCCGACAGGTGCACCATCCGCTATATCACCTCCGTCCGGTCTGGTTATTTTGATCCTGGTGTACATCAAGGTATTATTTAGATCGATGTAATCTTCGCCCGTCCCCGCAATAAAAAATTCTATCGGTGACGAATCCGTTATTGCTGATAGAGGAGGTATTTCGACGTATGTATTTTTTTCAATAGACGTCTGGGTCATAGGCACTGTAAATAAATCTAGTTCAGATTTAATACATTCCTCCGACATATTGTGGAATAGAGCCATGGTTTAGAAAATAGTATTCAGGTGTCTTTTGACACGGAGGATTTTCTTTACACGTTTCTTTACACGTCTCGTACGGGAACGTTGTGAACGTTTTGCGACCGTGAGTCTCTTACTAGTACGTTTAACTTTCTTCACACGGCCACTCCCCCTACGTATTCGCGCGCCGGGAGGTTTAAAAGAACCGCGTGACATAACCATTAATCCGTTGCCGTTTTGACCATTGTTGTTGTTGTTAGCGTCGTTATAAGATCTTGATAGGGCACTGGTTACAACGTCACTAGCTATGTTTCTCGCCGCGGTTTTTAGATGTGGCTTTACTATACTAAAACCTCTTTTCAACAGAGGTAGTGCAGTTCTGAAAAGCGCTTTGAAAATGCCTCCTATTCCACCCCCGTACATAACAGGCCCACCGGCATAGCCAGGTAACCCGTTACCGGCTTGGCTACGGTAGTATGCAACGTAGCGTTCGGGGTCCATGATCGTGTGATAGTTTGTTAAAACCTATTTCACAGGTCTGAAGTGTAGTTTGGCCACAACTTTACCGTAAGTGAAACGGACGTGTTTGTTCTGATCGTCTTTGACTTCGATGCAAATGTCCGTAATATTAGATTTATTCACAGGCGCGTAATGCGGCTTATCGAACCTGACACTGACGAAGTCGTTAGATGCTCCCTCTATATGTACAGTTCTCAGTAGCGGCACATACGAATCACCGACTGATTGATATTCGATCATGTCAGTGTATATGTACATGCTATAAAACGCACCTCTTATATCGGCCTGGTGAGGCGCGTGCGTCACGACAGGTGCGTCGCCAGAATGGTCTTTACGACTTTGATTTACAGACCCTAGAGGAACTCCTGGTTTTAAGCCTAAAATAATGGCTAATTTTCCGTGAAATATCAGAGATGTATTCAACGGTGCTTTAAGATATGTCCTGTTTTTGACGTGATCGTAACCAATGGTCACTCTAGGAGGTAGATTTGTATTTATTTCTCTAACCAGAAACAGTACATCCTCGTAATATCCTGGTTTTAATGCATTGCATACTTTAGATATGTTTTTAAGGTTTTTTTCTTTAATATACATAATCACACCCTCGACCTCTTTGGGGTATTTCTCATCATATCCCAGTATAGAGGGGTCCGTGTTGATAATAAATGTTGCATCCTCATCGTTAAACGTGTACCAGGTATTCGGATAATGAAATTCGATCAAACCCACTTCCCACGGTCCCTTGAGATTAATGTTCCTGGCAAGTCTTGTTTTGTAATTAGAAATACGATTGTCAGGGTATATGTTCATCGATGCGTTGCAAGGCAGCGTGACGTAAAATCCTCCTTCACCCATGATGTAGATTTTTCACGAATGATGGTTATGATAGACTCGTCGTTACTTTAAGGGATTCTGTATGTCCAAGATATCCCGTTCTGGCAACCATGACGAGAATTTAGGAGGCCACCCACGCCATTTCACAAGACAGAGCATTTGATTTCCTCTCTTTTTTCGATCTAAAATCTTTTCTATTTTAAATGTCTTATCTTGATTTACTATAATCTTTTGTAGTTCTTTTTCATAAAAACATCCATCGATAATATCCCCATCGTAGTCTTGCAACCTGTACACCGGAGGGTTTCGTGGTACGCAGGCCGCTATTGTGAAAAACTCTTCCGTGTAATTCTGTTCATAGCCCTTAGAAAAGACGTTTCTGACTTTAGACACCCTAACCACATCACCGATTTTATATCTAAAAGGAGGCACGTCTTTAGACATCCTTCCGTACAGATTATTAAACACATCCGCTTCGTTTTCTTTATGTACATCCAGGGGTCGCATTTTAATACTTTTGTGATAACTCGCGTTATACCCATCTACAAGATCTTGTAAGATATCGTAATAACGTTTTGAGTTGACAGCCGTTAAAAACCGTGAGGATCTGTCACGAAGAGTCCTATTAAAACGTTCGATTACAGATGCTTTGACGCTGTAGCAAAATGATGTATGTTATACTTTTCATTAGTTGTTGAAAATGTTTGTTAAAAATTCGGTGCCCTTATCAGTCTGTAATTTTTGTGGCACTCGGTTTTCTTTGAGTATGGAATCGAATGCTTTCGTGACCTCCTTTCCTGTCTTATTCTTCAACGGACGAGCCCAAGCATACTTACTGAAAACATCTATACATGTCAGTAAAAATTTTATATTATCGTTTTCTTTCGAATGTGCAGACACGTCGACCAGATCTGCTTGAAACTGCACATCTTTCACGTACACCACTACTCTGTTACGTTTGTATTTGACAGGTGCAGTTCTGTGTAATGTATAGGCGTCCTGAGCTGCTAACCAGTCCGTTACGTCTTTATCCTTCAGAGCTACGCCGTATTCCTGTAACACACCTTGTTTTAACCGTTCTTTACCTCCCAAAGATCCTGGATCTGCAGGGTTGTAGTACACATTTTTCATTAAATCAGACATCTTACACTGATGTTTTTCAGAAAATAATGACCACTATGTTAGTGTCGAAGGTTTTTATTTACAATGGCTGTAAAAACATTGAATACGATTGGTCACACAACATCTAGATACTGTAGGAATTTCACACACATTACAATATTTTTCTCAATCACATAATCAACTAATACATCAATAATTTTAAGCACATCCGTAGATTTGTTTCTTGCCTGTATCATCATACATACATCGGTTACATAAGTACAAAGACATAAAATGTTACCTATTTTAAGACTTTCTTCAGTTTCAGACAAAAGTTCGATAATATTTTTAACCACAGTCTGGGTTTCACACCCCTTTACGACACATTGATTTGTCATAACACTCCACTCACTCGACATACCCCGTACAACAGACATTAGATTTTTTAATTTCATTAAGCGTTTATTACCATCATCATCATCATCATTGTTGATAATCTTATATAATAAATGCATTATCTCGTTCTTAATTCGATCTTTAATTAAGAGTTTTGTCAGACAATTGCAGAGATTCCCCATGACTCTTCAGGTTAGTCAGAATCTGCAGGTTCGCTTTCCTTCCAGCTGTCAACAGCGTCGTATACAGCTCGTTCACAGGTTTCATCCACAAGTTTCGTCCTGAGTTCAGCCAATCCGCCCACAATGAACATCTCATCTCTGAGTTCGCACAGTACAGCGTCGACAACCCCCTGAATCCTTTGGAGGTGCGGTGATAAGCCAAACAGTTTCAAGGTTCGGGCCAGGATGAGTTTTAGAGATGGTTTACACACTTTAGCTCGCAGTTCTTCAAAATAGCCGAGAAAATAGTATGCAGGGGCCTCAGAGAGACAGGAATGTTGCGTTTATGCGAAGGATGATCGACCGCAGCCGTAACAATTTTTCTTCAGATGTCTGTCCACGAGATGTTCCAGAATGATACCGACAACTGATTTAATGATTTTATGACCCGTCACACCGATGCATCCGTCGACCGCATCCGAGACGCCCTCGGTGCCTGCAGTATCCGTCGGGTCAGTTGGAGAGGTTTTGTACTTTGCCAAGAATGCAAGATTGTGGTATACAAGTTCTGTACAAATTTTGTCCAGCCATGCGTTGTCCGTAGACGAGCCAGTAGTGGTTACGCCGTCATCGCATACAAGACTAGGACTCGCTGAGGTATTTTCTTGGGACATGTTGCTGACGTTAACGGTCGAGGTTTATATTCCTCTGAGAGTCCTGACTTCTGTATTTAATGATTATAGAATGTAGGCGGAGCCACGTGAACGCCTCTCCGACTGGTCACACACCATTCCGGGTGAAACAGTCTTACTTTTATGCGGTTGTATCTGTCAAACGCTTCGCACCACTTAAACAATTTGTTGATCTTTCCGAATATATCTTCTAACGCAGGTACATCTTTCCATCGAAACAAGAATTTGATGCTATAGTATTTGAGGTGATTTTCCTCAGATATTGGCCATTCGCGTTCAGGCAGACCCTCTGTGTGGTCGCTACAAAGTATGTAAATGTAATCATCAGCATGTTTGTTGACGTGATCCCCCAACACTCTGTATCGCATTCCGGGTGTGACTCCGTTCCATTCACCTATGAATAGAGGATCGTCGCACCCGTCTTTTAAATCACGCCAAACATAGTTGTAAAATAAACACCAGTCTTTTACGGTAAAAAATAAGTCGGGTTCGTCGCAGGTGTCGTAGGTGATTCTTTCATCGCTGTCCGCGGTGCTCAATCTGACCTCTCTGTTGGTTTTGTCAAAGTTGTAACCGCAAATACGATTGCCGGATAAATGAAACTCACGTTTAACATTATCCATAGGTTCGTGTAGGAAGTTAGCCAGACACGGTCCGTGTTTCATCTTCTTAGGTGCTAGAGTGAGATCAGTCATAGCAAGCTCAACAATCTTCTCGGGGGTTTTAGGCAATGTTGCTTCTGCCATTATTGTAGAATAATACCTGTTTTTTCAAACTCACAAAGTCCCTTTTGTATTTTTGGTCTAGGCTAAGATGTTGTATACGCAACACTCCCCTTTTTTTAAACAGACCATAGATTAATTCCTTTAAATCACCGTTTTGGTCCCTCCTCCTCCGGATCTAGGGGTGGGACGTAGGCGTGGTCTGCCACCGGAGCGTTCGGAGCCTCATTTCGAGCTTGACCGTCGATGCGTACGGACCTCTCCGCGGACACGCGTGGACCTGACCCGCACTCAGTCTCTCGTTTAACTTTCCGTTCAGATAAGTTATGATCTTTTAACAAACGTCTCCGAGATTGACTTTCTTTTTAGATTCTCGGTAAATGTATGAATCGTTTTTATCTTCGTTTTACCCGCTTTCCTTGTAACATACTTCTGTCTATCTACTTTGATTTCGTATTTTTTTCTTTAACTCTGTCGAACTAACTGCTTTTTGAATTACAACATTACTAGGTTTTAACGAACGCGTCTTGATGTCTTTTCCTAGTCTATTTACTTTGTCTTTAACTCTGTCGAACTAACTGCTTTTTGAATTACAATATAACTAAGTTTTAACAAACGCGTCTTGATGTCTTTTTATTTTCTCATTTGTAAGACTAAACCTACATTTTTATCTGTATCTTAATACACTCTGGAAAAATAGATGTTGTTCATTTTACGTGTATATACGGTGCCTTCACATGTATGTGTATGAAAAACTTGAATAAAAACTACCCTTTCTTCCTATTTTACACAGTTTCACATTTTATTGGTTTAAACAGACAAAAACATGTCACAACACAACCCTGTATCAGATAACACCACGTGGTCTAAAAATCCCCACGTGGTCTAAAAACCCACGTTGTCTAAAAATCCCCACGTGGGGAAGACGGAAGGGTGGGGGCTGTACAAACAGGTGTCCATTTGGGGGGATATTTTATGAGGGTAATAAATCATTTTTATGTGCCACATAGCACACTATATCTCTCTCTTATATATACAGAAACATCTTTTCTGTTTACTGCCATCTGGCAAGCGCTTCAGGAGCATGATGGCAAAAACTTAGAGACTGAGGAGGAGCTTCTTCCCCCAGGCCATCAGGTTTGCATAAAGATTTACAAGACTCATTTACTAACTGTATAGCATTCACTATTCCCATCATCCGTATTGCTGCTACATGTACATACCCGGTCCAACCCATATGCACATCCCTCATGCACATCCCTGTTCATATTACTATTTATTAGTCCCAGTATACTGTTTTGCATATCTTAATTGTTTTGCACATCTTATTTGTTTAGCACTTTTTTATTCTATGGCACATTTTACTCTTTATTTCTCTTTTTTATTTATATTTATATATATGCTCTTGTGTTGTGTTACTTTTATTGAACTTTTCTTTTTTTGCACTGTCCACTTGAGCGGACCTGACTTGATTTGCATTTCACTTCTGATTATACCCTGTATAATGTGACGAATAAACAAACCTTGAACCTTGATATATATATATATATATATATATATATTTAAATAATTAAATAAACTCCCTTCCTCGATATATGTGTATTGGAAAAGTATTTGATTGACATTTAGATAATGTGTGTGTGTATATATATATATACACACACATTGTCTAAATGTCAATCAAATACTTTTCCAATACACATATATCGAGGAAGGGATTTTATTTAATTATTTAAAGGGTATCGGCAGAATTTATTTTAATCATTTTAAGGCAATGTATGACCCCTTTTTAAGAGGCGCACAGGTCAAATCAACACCGTATGAGTGGGAAGGAGTTGGACAATGTCTATAGTCTCATATTAAGCCATAAATGACATGATTTACAGTTCAGATACAGGTTTTCACAAAAATAACTATCTTAAAATGGCATTTCAGCCTTTAAATCATTTTTTATGAAAAGGGATAAGTTAAACATAAATTATTATATTAATTTAACATGTATAAATATTATGGTCTTAATTGTTTAGAATTTTAGTAGGCACATTAACTTCTTTCATTCAAATTGATTCTCTGGCACGTGGTGGCGCTTCGAGAGCGGCTTAATATAACGGATTCCCCGGTAACAGCTGTACTGTACTATGAGTCTGCACTCATAAACGTTGTTTTATCAGGCATTATAGGCAAGATGAGATAAAAATGCCAGTGACACATTTCTGAGGACAGTTGGTTCCCTTCAGAGATACATAAACTTCCGCGCTGCGTTTTGACTTTGAATCGTGCAGCCGTTCATATTTATTCAATGACATCATTTCTTTTTGAAGTTAAATCAGCCCTTTCACGAGTGAAACTGAAAGACCTCCTGAAATTATAAGTGAAGACTTGTCTTAAACCACTTAGTGTATTTACAACTTTGTTCTGTATTTACTTCAAGAAAAGAGATATATTTCTAATCTTATTTTACATTGAGACAAGAAGCAAATGTGAATGCTAAGTACTAGAAAGATACAGTTTTGTATTGTGATTAAAATTAGGCATTGTATTGAATGGAGAATATTGTAAATAAAAAAATAAATAAAAAAAAACAAATAGTTATGTGACGTCAATTTATTTTCTTGGATTGAAATACGTAGAGGGCTAAATATTTTTTTAATGTGTACAATGGCAAAAAAATATAAAAAAATATATTGGCAGAAAATATCTTTATCTAAATATATTTTGAAACATGTTTTAGTAAACATATTTGACCCTTTTGATATCTCATATACAATATATATACATACTAGAGGTGGGCATAGATTAATTTTTTTAATCTAGATTAATCTAGATTAATTTTGGAATTAATCTAGATTAATCTAGATTAAATGGCTCATTTGAATTCTGTCAAGGCATTCAGAATATGTGTGCTACCCAAATAACGACTAAAAAGTAAGTCTTTGAGAACGGGTTTCAAGCCAGGTGGCACATTAGACCAGGGGCTCATCTCCTGTTTCCAAAATGCATCACAAACTTTAATCTCTTCCCGTCCCCAATCCCACCTAAAAACTGGAGGAAAATCCTGCTCCACCCCGGAAGAATGACTATTCCTCCCACTCCCGTGTTGTTGTTGTTGTTTTTTTTTTTGCCGATAACTGTCAATTACAGTAAAAATATAGTACAGATCACAGCGTGCCCAATTTATTAGTTGAATAAAAACCCAAAATGTCGCTTTTTGTTATTATATTGAACTGAAAGTTATCTTATGCACAGTGTTGCACACAGATTAAATCATCCATGCTAACACACACGCCTTCTATTTTTTTTAGACATTTCACTTCTATAGATATATATTTTTCTATGTACTGT